>JARHVA010000474.1:4922500-5297500 GCA_037957365.1 Torreya grandis
GATGATGATGATGATGATGATGATAATAATAATAATAATAAAGGTAATGTTATAAAATGACTAAGAAGGGGATTAATTAGTGGATTTGGATGGAATTAGACAGGTTTAAGGATGAAATTAGTAAGTCAAAGAAGGTGAGAAAATTAGCATGCATACATTATCCCCTCTTTGAAATAGAATTGTGTGTGGACTAAATGAAAGGATAAATGGTATTTATAAATAGAAACTAATACACAAATATTTATTAAAATTGGGGTTGCATGATGCCCCCTCAAGGGGACATGCAGGAAGGAACAGACTAGATGGCCACTCAAAAAAAAAATGAGGGGTGGGAAAATAGTCAAGATGATTAGGGGTTGGGATGCCCAGTATGATGATTGATCTAAAATTTATATGATGCCCAAAAAAAGATGTTAGGGTGTAAATATAAACAAGCTTACAGGTGTAAGACTAGTCCCATGGGAGAACGAACCATAGCAATAATGATTGGCCTACTAAGATGAGCCCTAGGTAAAGACCAATGTCAAGGAAAGAGGCAAGTGGGTTTGATAGATAAGATGATTAATCCCAATACAAATACATATACAGAGGGATACATAGACTGAGATAAATAAATCCATGAGCTTTTAACATATCCCAAGCAATGATGCATATAAGGGAGAACTATGGGTCAATATAGAATAATGATATGATAGACTTGATATAAAATAATAATATGATGGATATAGATAAAAGTGTATCTCAAAATAATTAAAGAGATGAATTCAAGTGACATCATGAGGATGGGAGGGGATGAGAAATGGGTGTGTCCAAGCTACCCTTAGGTACTAAAAAGTGTCCAAGTGTTGCCTATATAGTCTGAAGAGATCTCAAGTCAATGTAATTATGACTCTTGGGATATGAAAAAGATGTTAGATGGGAATCAAAAAGATGGAGGACTATTCTCCTAGCAATAATGATGATGAAAGTGATTATGGGGGAATAAAGGCTATGCCCTAAGAAACTAAATATATATTAGGAGGATGAAACAACAAGTGCTAGAGTAAGGACACATGCTCCAAAGCTGATAATGGTCGTTAAAATGATTAAATTTATTATTACTAAGGGCAAGATTAAATGAATAAGATAATTTAGATAAAGTGGATCAAATGAAGTGAAATGGTGATGGGGGTTAGTGAGAGTTAGGTAGATGTTAGGGTGGTAAGAAGAAAGAAGGAAATGGATTTGCATAGATAAAATTTGTTCTTGTGGACTACAAATCATTGATAACTAGAATGAGTAGTTAGTAGTTTGGTGGAGATAGAAGAAAAAGAAATTAGTAGGAAATTATGAAGAAATGACATAATAAGGTAATATTTGGATAAAGTTGGATAATAAGGGCTTAATGTTGGATTATGTGAATTGTAAGTCAATAACAAGGGTAGGAAAGTTGAGCGATAGATGATGTAGAGAGAGAGTACAGGTGGATCAAGAAGTAGACAATTGGGCATGTCAGGTAGGTGCTTATAATTTGGTAATTTTTATATTATTTGGCATAGAGTTGGGGGAATGTTAGGAAAGAGAAGGTAGGGAATGGAGGGTGAAATTAAGAGGTGACAAAATGAGGGGTGATGGATTGGGGGTTTAAATGGGGAGTTATAGTGAATTTATGGGTATAGAAGAGGGGGAATGGTAGGGTGGTTTGCGGGAGGTGATGAATTGGGATGGGGAGAGTGTAAAAATGGGATTGAAATGGTAAGGTTTGGGATGGGCTATGGGGTTTTGTGTTATTATCATAGATGTTAGTAATGGAGGATGAATGAAAGGAAATGATTTAGTTAGCAAGAGTTAAATTAAGCTAATAGATTGCTTATGTTGTTATTATGCAGGAAGGTTCTTCTCAGATTAGGCAGCTACATCAAAGGAGAAGGATGGATAGGGATAGTCAAGTGCTACAAATAGGGGTAAACTTGGTAGGTCCATTATGTTTAGACAAAGAAGGGATTTGACAATTAATCATAGATTAGTTACAAAGAGAAATTCAAACAAGGGAAGTGGAGAGGGTAGAGCTAGTTCAAGTGAGGGATGATTTCTAATGACAAGTGAAAGCTATATAGGGACATATGACATTTTTATAGTGAAAAATTTGATAGAGGGATATGCATATGGCCCCAATACTATCCCAGGAAATAGTCCTTATTTGACAAGTGGTATAATTATATGTAGAGATTACCATGCTACAAGGTTAGATTCAACAGATGTAGGTGGTACAATGGCAAACATAGTTAGAGTAGAGGGATGTAGATAGTTGAATGGCCTAGATAACTCATGATACTAGATACTAGATGGGGATATATGAACAAGTAGTACTAGTTATCCATAAGGCACCAAGATTTAAACATAGTAGCCAGGTATAGATTCCAACTTGTGTTTTAATCATCAATAGAGTCCATTCATGCATCCATGAGGATATCTCCAGTACTGTGAGAGCCTTAACATTACATGGTATTAGGTATGATGTATATGATTTTAATGATACACATGGATGTTATTATGATTAATATGTAGTATGTATAGATGGATGCTAATATTTTTAGTTAGACTCATGTGGTGATGATATATCTTAGATGTTTAATTTGATATATAAAATATAGGTATTGTTAGTATAGATGTGAAAATTAGATGATATGTATGATGCTTTAGGAATTTTGATGATTGTTAATTTTGATATGATGAATGATGATTATAAGGTAATTAAAGGGGTGGTTAAATATTTATTTTCTAATATATATTTATAAGTTTGTCCACATGTAATGGATTTTGTGCATGTTATGATATTAGGGGAGATCCTTATGCACAAGAACGGTGAATAGATAAAGTAGTAAAATGATGAGTTATAGGATATATGATGATGTCAATTAGAGATGGTATGGGTGAATGAATTAATTTAGGCTTAAAGTGAGTTAGTAAATGGGAGGAATATGACATCTTGAATCCATACAAATGTTTGCAATCCATTTTAATATTGCACCAGATAAGTTGCCCTATGACATTTAGGTAGTCGAGGTGACATTTTAATGTAGTGTATAGATAATAAAAGGGACTAGGAGGGAACTTAGCATAAAAAATCCCAAAATTATTTTAAGGTCTTACTAAGAAGTCATTATATCATCCTTGTTCCTTTAGGTACCCAATACATACGAGACAACCAAGTTGCAAAAAATATGGGATAAGAGGGAACTCTAAGAACACTTCCCACAAGCATGTTAAGATCTAATGAGAGGCTATTATACCATCCTCTTTCCATTTACCCAAGTCAAAAGAGACACTATGATTACCAATACAATATATACAATAATATAAATACAATAGCAACAATCAATTACAAATAACAATCAAGAAGTAACAATATGTGATAATTATTTTTAATGAGATAGGAGTCTCATATGTTATATTCCATTAGGGACAAGGTGAGTATCTTTGGATTTAGTGTGAAATTGATAAATTTGATATGTGTCTTGGAGGAGGGATAATTATATGTGAATGACCTATTTTATGATAATGATAAGGTAGTTAGGAGAACATGAGATAATACACAAGCTAATGATGAAAGAGGGGAGACGTGTTAACATGAATATTGAGGCTGATAAAAGAAACTCCATCTAAGAGAGTCAAGTTTAACTATTTATGATTAAGATACAAAAGTGGTAGATAATCATCAGGGAAAAAATCAAACGTAAAATCTCCATATGAATTTTCAATGTGATTAATTTCCCAAACATGCAATCTAGACATACACTTCTTGTACACTTACTTTCCTAACATGAAATCATGCTACTTTCACCATTGCACCTAGGTTATGGGAAAATGAATGGGTATGATGGAAAGTGCAAGATATTAGTGATGGAATATATATATGAAATTCCCCCAATTATAAGTGGGAATTAGAAATAGGATGCTTATAGATGAGGGCACAAAAATTCTTTTATCTAAATACAACATCTTCAGATTCTAAGATGAGCATATTAGGAGATCATTTAGGTATAAAATATTTTGAGATACATTATATTTAGTGGCTCATCTGATTCATATCCTTATAATGTGCCTAGATGATATGCCCTAGATCCAAACTTGGAAATAATAATATAAATCCCCAACTAATTAGGTTCAGATTTTCACTTCTTTTCTCGTTTGACATTGGTATTATCTTGATTTTTGTTGAGGACTAGATCACCAACTTCAAATTCTCAGGATCAGATTTTATTATGATATCAGCCTTTGAATTGATTTTGATATGCTCTTAGATGATTTAGGGCTTTCTGATGTTTTTTGTGTAACAAATCCAAATCCTATAGCTATTCAGTCCTATATGCATTGTCTATAATTTTCCCATTTAATGATATGCACAAAGAAGGGAGTTTAAACTCAATTGGTAAAATGGTCTTAGTTCCATAAACCAAAGAATATGGAGTGGCCTCAGTTGGCATGAAAGCATTGTTTATATAAGACCATAATGCTTGGTATAGCTACAAATGCCAATTCCTTCTAGCATCATTAATAATATTTTTAAGGATCTTGATAAGCATTTTATTTTTGGCTCCTGCTTGACCATTACTTTATGGGTAATAAGGGGATGAAAAATGTTGTTCAATTTTATACTGATTGTATAAGGCTTTGACATCCTGGTTCTTAAAATATTTTCCATTATCATAGATAATCATGGAAGGAATTACAAAATGACATATGATATGGTTCAAAGTAAACTTGGATATCTGATGACCAGTTGTATAGATGAGTGGCATAGCTTCCACCTACTTAGTGAAGTACTCTATGGCTATTATGATAAATTTATGGCCATCTAATGAAATAGAATTGATTTTACCATTGAGGTCTAATCCCCACATTGAGAAGGGCCAAGGACTCATGATGGGCTATATTTCCTAAGCAAGAGAATGGATAAGATCTCCATGTTTTTGACAAGCCACATATTTTTCATACATGTTAACATGTGTCATGATCCATTGTTAGCCAATAATATCAACCCTAAGTAACTTATTGGTTAGGGCCATTCCACTGACATGGCCTTCATAAATGTCATCTAGACCTCTTTGATTACTAGAAGAGCTTCTCCAGAGTTCAGGGATCTCAATAAGGTCCCATCATAGCCTTATTGATATAGCATGTTGCCAAGGATAGTGTAGAGGGAGGTGCGATGGATAATGACTTTTCATTGGTAATAGTTTAGGCTAGGTAGAAAGGTGTTATTATGGAGGTAAGTGTAGATATATTAGTACCAGGGCTGATTGGGATCAATTATTACACATTTGATGAGAAGCCAAAGCCTGATGTGAAGGTAATAACAAATGTTCTAATATAAAATGGCCTTCAAGGGCATCTAGTGGCAAGTCCAACAAAGATCTGATAGTATCCATTACGTTTGTTGATTTGTCACTTCTTCACGATATTTGTTTAAACATTATAGATTGAAATATCCCTTTTAATTGATAAACTATTTGCTTATAAGGAAGTAACTTATCATCCTTTGTTTTAAACTTATTAGTGACCTTTTTAATGATCAATTGAGAATAACCTAAGACTTAAAGTTGTTGAATATTCCAATAACTGGCCATTTAGAGTCTCATGATTGGTGCTTCATACTTAGTGATATTGTTAGTGCATATAAATATATTTTAAAATATTTTAGAATTAGGTTCCTTGAGGTGTTACCAAAAGGATTCTAGATCCTAGTCTATGTGTGGTGAAGGATCCATCAAAGTAAAGCTTCCAGGCCTATGATTCTTTAATTGTTAAAATAGACTCGTTCGTGAAAAGAGTCAATAATGGTTATGTGGCTCCCACTGGAGATATTAATAGTTGATATATAATTATTTGTCCTTTGATGGATTTTTTATTTGTATATTTAATGTCATATTTTCTCAGATTCATAATCCATTTGTCCATTCTTCCTGTTTGGGTGGACTTTGATAACATGTATTTGAGTGGATTTATCTTAGCTATGAGCTTGACTTGATTATTTAGCATATAATGCTAAAGTTTTTGGGAAGCAAAAACAACAACAAGACATGTTTTTTCTTTTGGTTTATAGTTAATTCATAGGATACAATAATTCTAATTAAGTATTAGATGGATTGTTCTTTTCCATTACCATGTTGTGTTAAAAGGGATCCTATAACAAATTGAGTAGCTGATATATGCAAAAGTAGAGGCCTTCTCAGGAGTTGAGGTACTAATATTGGTGGCCTTAAAAGGTATCACTTGAGATCATAAAATACCTTTTGACATCTTGCATTCCATTCAAAGTGGGAGCCTTTCTATAATAGATGAGTAAAATGATGACATTTATTTGATAACTTTCCTTGAAGGCTGCGTAGTTGTTTCAAATTTTTGGGTGGAGGTATTTTAGTAATGGCTTTGACTTTGGTAGGGTCTACTTAAATGCCTCTTTATAACATAATGAAACCCATAAGTTTCCTTGAAGTAACACCAAATACACATTTATTTGGATTTAATCAAACTTTATATTCTCTACGTCTCTCAAAGATTCTCCCTAAGATTGCTAGATGTTTTGCTCTTATTTTGAACTTTCCTAAGATATCATCAATATAATCTTCTATGATGCCATGCATCATTTTGTGGAAGATAATTGTCATCACCCTTTGGTAGATGGTCCATAATTTTTCATTCCAAATGACATTACTTGATAATATAAGGTCCCCCATGGAGTAATGAAGGCAATTTTGTGTTGATCTTATGGGGCAATTTTAATTTGATTATATCCTGAAAAATAATCCATAAGGGAGAGCATTTCATATCCATCTATAAAATCCACAATCATGTAAATATTGGAAAAAATAAACTCATCTTTTGGACATGCATTATTTGTCTCAAAATTCAATGCAGATGTGGATACCTCCTTCTAGATTTCCAATAAGAACAATGTTATACATCCACTCAAAATAGTCAATGGGATGAATAAATCTGGCTTCCAAGAAATTTTGAAATTCTTATTTGACCAATAATGCCACTTTAGAATGAATTTTTCAAATCTTTTATTTTATTGTTTTTATATTGGAACCGACTAATAAATGATACACCACTAAAGTAGGGTCTAATATGTTAGGTTGTGGAGCTAAAAGCTTCACTGATGCAGACACGGAGGAGATTGCAGGAGAGTTGCTGAGTGTCAGAGACACCGGTGTCAGTCAGGCCAACCGACGTCGACAGGATAGGGCAGGAAGGCAACCGACGTCGGTCAGAGATCGGCCGGCATCGGCGACCCCCAGGCGGATAGGGACCGACGTCGATCGGCTGTGTGGTTCGGACTGCGCTTATTACGGGCAGTTAGCTAACGAACCAAGTGTTTGCATGAAGAGATCTATTTTTAGACTGAGAGCTGCAGATCTAATTATTGTAATTAGATGTCTAATTATTGTTTGATGAGATCTATATAATAGACTCATGGTTGTATTGGAAAAGTGGGCTAGTTTGAGTTGAGCAAAGTTTGCTCCTTCTGTGTGTGAGGTGAGCAAGGGTGTTCCTCCTAGTTCCACAGTAGTACCAGGCGTGTTGGTGCTAGTTTGGAGAGTCAGCTGGATTCTTCAGGAGTGTAGGATCTTGGTCACAGTTGCATGGCCTATATAGGAGATCTACATGGTAAGTAAGATCGTTGATCTACAGGTGTATGTGTGTGCAAGGTCAAGGTTCACAGGTGAGCAAAACCGTTGTTTGATTTGCAGGTGTGCAAGATCATATAGACAGCAACACAACAGGGAGCAGTATCAGGCAGGATCTACTTGGAGTACAGGTGTGTACTCGGATAGAGCAAGAGAGGAAGGCAAGGGAGTTCCTTCCATAAGTATGGTCTGTTGAATTACAGGTTGTTGCAGATTCATGGGAGATCTACTTGAAGTACCTTGAGTACTTGTGGAGCACGTGGAGTGCTTGTGGAGTGCGTGGAGCACTTGTGTTGTGCGTGGAGCACGGGAGGTGAACACCAACTATGTATTTGAGTTGGGTGTTGGGACCTGTGAGAGGGAGAGCTTTGGGGAGAAGAATTACTGTTCACTTGAGGTGTAGCGAGCCTTTGAAGAGGTGGTGGAGAAGAAGTGGCATCTTCTTTATTGTATTCTTTTCTGTATAAAGTATTAATACAATTGGTGTATTGTCTCTCATATGCTGTGTTATTCTGAATTCTAGTTACTTGTTGATTCTGGTTAATTTCCGCATATTAAGTTGCTTGAAGTTTGGTAATCAATTTTATGCTTCTGGTGTTTCGCACCCTGACAAGTGGTATCAGAGCTAAGGTTGTAGGGAGCAGGGTTTGTGTTTTGGTTACAGGGCACTCTCAGGGGTTTCTGATTGAGTGGGAGTAGAGCAACGGTAGATCAAAGTAAGCTAAGAATGGAGGAGTTGAAAAGCATAGATGGTCACTCACGGTCCTATGGAAAGAAAGAGCAGGTAAAAGAATATTGTTGGTTGGTAGCAGATCAGCATGAAGAAACTGAAGAAGTAGATGTTGCAGGTGTTGTTGCACAGGATGCTCTGGGAGGTTTCTTGGATAAAGTTGAATCTTGGATAAAAGATTCAGTTGCCTCTTTCCATGCAGCCCCAGGTAGAGGAGCTGGTGAGCCTTGCCAAAGGATTGGCAAAGGGGAAGTGAAGCTAAAATTACAGGCGGCCAACACACAGGTGTTGATGAAGGTCATGCAGGTCCCAGGTCTGGAGATATGGCTAATTTCTTCAAAAAGATTGGGTGATGAGAGATGCACAAGAACTCTCACAGCGGTAGCACTTGAATTAGCTGGTGGTAAGAAAATAGGTATACTTTATCTACTTGTTTATATTACTGATTCTTCTTCTGTTGCGGAGACATGGCTTCGTAGGCTTGGTCACATGAGCAGGAAGGAGATGCATGTTCTTAAGTGGAAGACAGATATATTTGACAGGCTTAAGAACTGGAAAGCCTTGGTGTTCTTGGAAGAGATGGCGGACAGAGTTCAGTGGATGAGGCTGGATACATCTAAGCAGAGCAATTTGGACATGTGTTTTGATCCAAAGGAGCTCGCGGGTAAAAAGTCATCACTCATAGGCGAACATAGACACTGATGTTGGTCAGGAGGAACCGGCATCGAACAGACAGGTGCCGATGTCGGTCATGTGCAAACCGAAGCCGGCGATGTCGGGCAGGATAAGACCGACGTCGGTCATGGGACCGATGTCGGCAGTATGTAAGACCAATGTCAGTCAGGAGGATCGACGTCGACAGCAGGGACACCAGCGCTGGCAGGTTGGTAGTCAGGTACAGACGCATGAGAACCGACGTCAGTCGGATGCAGACTGTGGGGTGGCCGAGGTCGGTCACTGTAACAAATTTTGGGTGGACAGCGTGCTGTCAAGGAGTCTCAAACACCCATACGGAGGACTGAAGGCATAAGTAGGCCCTCAAATTCATGTTCCTCTTCTTCATACTTGTTGCTGATTGTAGAGCAGGAAGGATCCAGGAAACAGGTGGGAGCTAGGTAGGGATATGATGCAGAACTAAACGGGAGTTTTGGTAGGTTTGCCAGCTGGATGAAAGCACAGAGACGAATGGATGCCTTAGTAGAAGAATAGAGAGAATGGATATGTGAGACGGAAGACCAGGTCATATGGTCTTGAGGTAGCTGCAGGACAGTGGTACAGGTTTTGATAGGTGGAGGACAGAGCATGACTCTAGTCAGTGTCAGGGTAACTACTGTGGTTTGACTTACCAAGGGGATGATGATTGCAACATCATTCTGTTACTGTATGTGGATAGTATGCTAGCTAGCAGGGGTGTACATACAGGGTTTTGCTGAGCTAAGGGTAAGATTAGTTCAGTGTCATGTCATGAGGAGTTTGGAGCAGCGAAATTCTTTGACATGGGAGGCATGGAGATCACAGGTTGATTTTGTCTCGAGTGGGAGCTGATGTGAATCAGGTGTTGGCGAGGTTCGGGATGCAGAGCCGGAGCACACTAAGGGCTGGACAGGTACAGTGTCCAAAATCACATGAGGTCTGGTATAGGCCTGAGTATTCCCATGCAGTGGGAGCTGTCAGAGAGTTAGGAGCCAATTCGAAGAAGTGGATTCTCAGGTATTTGAGAGGGACCAGCAGCAGGGATTCATGCTACACAGGGTCAGGACATCACTACATGTGTTTGTAGGTTCGGATGTGGCAGGGTACTCAGATGACAGGTGGTACACCAAGGGATGTGTGGTGGGTTGTCTTCAGGTGGGAGTTTGAAGAGGGATACAAACCAAGAAACAGATTAGACAGAGTACAGGTATAGGTACAGTGCAGTTGTTTATCTCCAAGTGGGAGATTGTTAGGTTGTGGAGCTAAAATCTTCACTGATGCAGACACGGAGGAGGTTGCAAGAGAGTTGCTGAGTGTCAGAGACACCGGCATCGATCAGGCCAACTGACGTCGACAGGATAGGGCAGGAAGGCAACCGACGTCGGTCAGAGATCGGCCAGCGTCGGCGACCCCCAGGCGGACAGGGACCGACGTCGGTCGCCTGTGTGGTTCGGACTGCGCTTATTACGGGCAGTTAGCTAACGAACCAAGTGTTTGCATGAAGAGATCTATTTTTAGACTGAGAGCTGTGGATCTAATTATTGTAATTAGATGTCTAATTATTGTTTGATGAGATCTATATAATAGACTCATGGTTGTATTGGAAAAGTGGGCTAGTTTGAGTTGAGCAAAGTTTGCTCCTTCTGTGTGTGAGGTGAGCAAGGGTGTTCCTCCTAGTTCCACAGCAGTACCAGGCGTGTTGGTGCTGGTTTGGAGAGTCAGCTGGATTCTTCAGGAGTGTAGGATCTTGGTCACAGTTGCATGGCCTATATAGGAGATCTACATGGTAAGTAAGATCGTTGATCTGCAGGTGTATGTGTGTGCAAGGTCAAGGTTCACAGGTGAGCAGAACCATTATTTGATTTGCAGGTGTGCAAGATCATATAGACAGCAACACAACAAGGAGCAGTATCAGGCAGGATCTACTTGGAGTACAGGTGTGTACTCGGATAGAGCAAGAGAGGAAGGCAAGGGAGTTCCTTCCATAAGTATGGTCTGTTGAATTGCAGGTTGTTGCAGATTCATGGGAGATCTACTTGAAGTACCTTGAGTACTTGTGGAGCACGTGGAGTGCTTGTGGAGTGCATGGAGCACTTGTGTTGTGTGTGGAGCACGGGAGGTGAACACCAACTCTGTATTTGAGTTGGGTGTTGGGACCTGTGAGAGGGAGAGCTTTGGGGAGAAGAATTACTGTTCACTTGAGGTGTAGTGAGCCTCTGAAGAGGTGGTGGAGAAGAAGTGGCATCTTCTTTATTGTATTCTTTTCTGTATAAAGTATTAATACAATTGGTGTATTGTCTCTCATATGCTGTGTTATTCTGAATTCTAGTTACTTGTTGATTCTGGTTAATTTCTGCATATTAAGTTGCTTGAAGTTTGGTAATCAATTGTATGCTTCCGGTGTTTCGCACCCTGACATAATATAGGCATGTTTGCATAACACCAAGAAAATATATCTATAAGCTTTTTGAGAAGATCAATGAGCACTCATCTTTTTTTAGGGGTGAGATTATCTCCTAGTTTGACTATTTTGGCATCTTATTCATTCCTGATGTTTACTTCTATGACTTCTTCAACCAAGGAAGGTGAATGATCTTATATGTAAGTTGTTAGTGGAGGTAAGTTAAGCTCTTCACCTAAAACAAATATATCTGGGAATCTACACATAGATATTGAAAAATATTTTTCTCTTTAGGACTCGAATTATTCGAAGGAGAATTTTGTTTTATTTATTCTATGATGGGAGAAAAGTCTTATTCACAATATTATACTTCTTAAATTTGATTTAGGGACTCATTTTATTCTCCAAAATATGCCAAATTATTTAGACTTATGGTATTTCCCTTATCATGATCTTGTGAAGGCATGAAACTTCTAGCCCCCATATATTAAATGATGGTCTCACCAATTTGAAAGGTATCAAAGGATGGTTCTTCTCTTTGATCCCGGTCAATTAGATTAGGGTAGTGAAGGGAGACATTGATGGTGGAAATAGTGGTGTCAGTGAATAGGTTTGTGGTAGCAAGATCTTCGTAAAGGCTATAGATAGAACTTGTTTCAACTTATTCATCAAAGGCCAACTCCTAAAGCATCAAAGAAGTATCCATGAAAACACTACAAATAATGATGTCTGGTGGTTTTTACCCTAGGCCAAGTCATTTTGGATGTCTTTGGGCATTAATAGGCTCTAAAATCCATTATTTATATCGACCTAGTCCTTGACCTTTATGATCCATATTTTGGAACATTTTGTGTGCTTTGGGATATTCTTCTTTATGAAAGTAGACAACCAAGTCTTCATGGACTATCCAAGAGTCATCAGGTTACTCAAAATGTTCTTTTGATAATGATCCTGATCTAGTAAATCTTGTTGACATGAATTGGTAAGTAGTAAGCTTGATATCCTTCGTATTAGAGGAACCATATCTTTGTGGAGATAGTGGAAGATCTCCCATACAAAATATTTTTTACTCCTATTTTCCACATTCTTTGGAAATGATTTTTAATTAGGTGGTCTTAGGTGGATTAGAGGAGGATTATAAGAGGTTATCTAGATGGATATACCAATTGGTTTTTAGATTATAGGGTGAAATTTGTGTGCTAGGGAAATATAGGCCATAATCCACTCCTAATGTTTGACAATTATAGAAATTTTATGTCTCCCCAAGGATTTTAATCTCCATTCCTAAATGGGGAAATTTAAGGCATTGATGCAAAATGGAAGGGACAACTTACATTTCATGAATCCATGGACAACCCAAAACCATATTGTATAGGAGGTCAAAATTGACTACATGGATCAAAGTTTGATGAACAAAAAGTCCCACCGCTATAGGAAGATGGATAGCTCATATAGATGGTCACTCATTGTCAAAATAAAACTTTATTTAATCATGGTAGGGCCCAAACAAGATTATGAATATCTTAATTTATTAAGGAGCTCTATATTACAAATATTAAAATTTGATCCCCTATCTATAAGAACCCTTTGGAATTTGTGGTTAGTTATGTAAAATTATATATACAAAGGATTATTGTGATTTAGAATAATAGGTGGCATATCCTAGGTGTTAAATGTAATTTTTTGTGATGGGGACATGTGCCCTACTAAGGCTTGAAATTGAATAGTGTCAATATTCTTAGGGACCCCTGATTCATGCAAGATTTGATTTAATATCTCCTAGTGAATAGAATAAATTTTGAGAAGATCCATAATAGAGATTTAGGCTGGGGTATCTTCTAATTATTGGATAATGTCATATGTTATTTTAGGAGTATCTAATTTTCATTTTGGGATATTGGTATTTTGAGGTGACTTGGGAGGTGTGTTTTTAGAGGAGGGCCTTGAGACTATTATTTTAACACATCTAGTGGTGACTACACAATCAGAAGTGGCCTTGTTAATTTTAATGATGGGGTGAGGTGGACTTGGGGGTTCTTGTGGCACCTAGATCTTATTTTGATGGTGTTAACATAGTGATCAGGGATGAAATGATAATCAATTTTATTGGAAGTTAAGGATTGACCTTTGTCCCTTGGTGCTCTCTTCTGGTCATGCTTAGGGAAAGGATCTTGATATATGCCTAGTTATTGGTTTTTAGAATAAGAAGTATTTATTTCACCTTCAACTTCTATTTCTACTTTTTGTATCAGATCCTAGATGAAATGCCTTAGTTGCATACATGTTTTAGTGTCATGTCCCTTCAATTGATAGTATTATTATACTTTATTTTCTTTGTACTAATGAAGGAATGGTTTATTGTCATCCAAAGGCCTAATTTATGGAAGAGTATTAATTTTAACATCAACCAATTTTTTTAGAACTATCTTGATAGGTACACCAATATTTTTGAGGTATCATTTTCTTGTTCACATTTTTTGGCTTCCCCTTCGTACAATGATGCTTTTGACATTTAGACCTTTGGTGGTGAGGGTAGATCTTTGAACTATTTTCACATGCTTATAATTTGTGACACTATATCCAATGACATTATTATTTTTATTAAATACCTTTGGCTTATCAAAAGAAGTCATGCATTGATTTTAATTATGTTCATTTCGAGAATAGATCTTGACAATTCCTCTTTCTATAAGTGAATTTTCATTTTGGATTCATTTTTCAATAATTTCATCAAACGAATTGGCACATTGTAGCTTCAATTGATATTTTAATTCTAGATTAAGATTATTTATGAAGATATCGACCAATTATTTCTCAATAATAGTGCATCAAAAGAGACTTTCTAGACTTCTCTACCATTGTAGAAAAGATGATAAACTTTTTCCATTCCTTTGCTTAGTATTATAAAGATCCAACATGGAGATGTCATGCTCAATATTAAAAGAAAAGTGTTTCATAAATTTCTCAGTTATTTCTTTAAAGGATGTAATAGATCCTCTTGGTAAGTGCATAAACCATTCAAGGGCAGGTCCAGTAAGACTCTTCAAAAAAAGTTGAAGTAAATAGGCATCTTCATAAGCCACCTCATGACATGCTATGTAAAATTCTTGGATATGATCATGAGGATATCCTTTCCCCTTATACTTACCAAATTTTAATATCTCAAAATGGGTAAGGAAAGGTATTTGTATAATATTTATGTCAAGAGGGGATGGGAAAAATTCCTCATATTTGTACTTTCTTACTTGGGCTCGAGGATCTATTTGTTGAAGAGTCTCCTTCATTACTTTCCACTCTCAGGTAAATGAGAGATCCGTTAAGGGATTGGAGACATTATTTGAGTCTGATTTTGGTCTTAAGGTATCAATATTGTTGTTTATTTTAGTGGGTGAATAGGGTTTATGGGATTTCAAACATATTTAAGAAGCTAATGAATTGATTTATTAAGTATATCAAGATGATCCTCCAAGATGAAATTTATTTTATCATCCTCAAGTCTACCAACAAGAGGGGATACCTCTTCATCCTCTAATTCTATTCATGGTTTATTAGTTTAGTATCCTCTTCATTTTGATTTGAGTGATCATGGTGAGGAAGATTATTCTAGTGAGGTGGTATTGAGATTAAGTTATGTGTAAGTTTAGGATTATAATTAGGTGGTAACCGAGCTCCTACTCCAGTGAGGTGGGATAGGAATTGGTCCATATTTTCATAAATATATTGATCTATATGATCCCTAATCTCATCTTGGAAAAGAGATCATTGTTTCTTCCTTCTCGTCCTCTAGGAGTGTGCATGTTGTGGTTCTCTTCATTATCCAGATTTTGTTTACCCTATGTTTTTAAGACATCATATTATTGATTTGATGTTTGTCCCATTTTTTAGGATTGTCCATGAGTTCTAATCAGTATAGTGAATGAAAAAGGATAATATAGATATTATTAATAGATGAATGTGATTTGATTTTGCCTTTTTTAGAGGTAGAGTTAATATGAGATGAAAGAATATTAATGTGATGCAGGATATTCTTGAGTGTTAATAAATATCTTAGACTTAAGCTAAGTTAGTCAAGATACCTATATGTAATGATGAATTTAATGGTTTAGATCTTGGAACTAAATGTTAGATGATTATATGACCCGGTAATGTTAATATGTTGACTCTATAAGGATCTAATCTCACAAAAGGACTAGAGGATAAGATGATTAGGTGCCTATATTCAAACTAGCAAGATGACTATTAGATGGGACTATTTATGAATAGGCAAGTTGATAAGATGATGGGGTGTTAGATGAAAATAGGCAGAGTAATAGTGTCATGTCCCCTTTTTCGTGGACATTGACAGGCTTGATGATTAGCCTATTATGCGACCTTCGTAGGCTGATTGGATAGATAGAGGGTCATGATGGAGATTGGCTTGGCTTTGATTTACAGAATTCCTATAGTTGGCTCTCATTCAGGTTATTTCAGACACATTGGCCCTGAGCTCCTATTATTTAGGGATATTTGACATATAGCAGAGCACCCTTGTTTTGATATGGTCATGTGCAGAATCACTCCTTGGTTCACCAGCTTCAGACGGTTCGAGGATCCGACATGTATTGAGGGAGATATTAATATTTGATTGATTTAATCAAATATTAATTATTTGGTCTAATTTTAAATTAGATATTAATTAATTATTAATTAATTAATTATTTGGTCTAATTTTAAATTAGATATTAATTATTAATTAATTGGTCTAATTTTAAGACCCAAATTCTAATTTAAGAAGCCCAAGTTCTAATTTGAGGAATTCTAATTTTAGAACCCCAAGTTCTAATTTGAGGGGAGAGAGTTGGAATTATGCATTGATTATTGATTATTGATATTGAAGAAATTCTTCTGTGAAGACTGAACCAAGGGTTCCAAGATTCCATTGCAGTGGAGAACGTCAACTCTTCATTGTGTGTGATTTAGAGGCTATGAGATATCAGCTGATTTATTGCCAAATTGAGAGATAGCTTCATCCAGAAGTTATCACAGAGGTACAGATTTGAGAGATAGCTTCATCCAGAAGTTATCACAGAATTTCAGGGTTGAGAGATAACTTCACACAGAAGTTATCATAGCATTTCAGGTATTTATTTTCATTGGGTTTTGCTTTCAGTAATTGTCCAGATTAAGCTTTGATGTATTAGGGTCATATTCCTTGAGATCTGGTATCCAGCATAGAGGCCACAGCGTATTATCTTGCCTCTGTATGGAATCTGTACCGATCCGTACAAGTCCATACAGTTCTGTATTAGGTCAGACAGAGCCGCAGGTAACTCAGAGACCGACATCGGCATCCCAGTGACCGACATCGGTCGACTGAAGACTGACATCGACAGAAAGCTGATCGACAGTGACCGACGTCGGTGAGATATCGACCGACGACGGCGTCTGTGTGTTGACACAGAAAAGCCGAGACCTTCCAGAATTTAGGTTTCACTTCTAGGTTTGTAGAAGATCAGGGTTTTAAGACTATATTCAAATTTGCCTGTATATGCATGACAGAGGACATCTATTGTAATCATCTGGATGAATAATAAGATTTGTGATTTGGCAGTTAAGAGATGTACTGTGGATTATTGTTTATTTGAATTTATTCTGCAAAATTATATCTTGTTCAGAGCTTTATGTGTTTCTATATTTCCTGTTGAAGGGGATATTACAGTTGTTCAGAGCTTTTGTAGGGGAAAAAGGAGCCCCTAAGTAAGGGACATCACAGTGGTATCAGAGCTAATGTCTTGCCATCCTGTTGGGTAGTTTGGGTAGATTGAATCAGCAAAGTATCATGATGACTTCAAGTACTCAGAAACAGTGGGACAAGGATATGAAGAAGCTGAAACAAAGTTTGAACCAGTTGGTTGAAACCCAGAGGAGGATGAATGAAACTCTTTCAGATCCTACATTTGAAGACAAATTAGTACGGTATATGGCATCCATTCGTAAAAGGTCCACATCACAAAACAGAATGAAGGAGAAACAAGAGGTCTCTACAGGGGTTGAGGGCAGCTCTACACCAGTTGTTAGACATGTTGATTTGACTCAAGAGGATATGAGGGCAGCCATGGGGAATGAGTTGTCTATATCAGCTTTGCAAGAAGTTCCACTTGAGACTTCTACATTGGAGACTAGCATAGAGCATGCTAATGATATGGATAATAAGAGTATGGATTCTTTGCATGATCATATTGCTCCTTCATCTTCACATCAAGAACATCAAACTTGGACGGATATGGAAAGGACCCAAAATTTATGTGATATGTGGTCACAAAAGGCCAAGGAGGCTAGATTAGTGGCTGCCAATGCGAGACAACATCTTCAAAACATAAGGAGACAGAAAGGAGTTACAACAGGTTCTTCTTGTGACGACTTACAGCAGATCAAGGAGGGCATGGAGGCAATGAAGGTGGCTCACTTAGATTCTGAGAGACATGTGGATGAGCTTAGTCATGGGGATTTAGACTCTTAGTTAGTTGCAGAGGATGTGGGAGCAGGAGATTGTGAGGATGAGATAGTTTCAGCAGCAATCTCTTCAGAGATAGATGAGGATGAGTCTGATGTTTGCACTCAGAGTGTAGAGGTGTACCCAGATGTTAGTACACTGAGTGTTGATGATCTCTCAGATATGGCAGAGATTGTAGCAGAGTCCCAAGATTTGATTATTGCAGATGACACCCAGGAGAATGCAGTGGACAGTTTTGAGGACTTAGTTTCACCGGCAGTTTCTTTCGGAATGGAAGAGTTAGACAGTGATGCTACAGTTGTTGATACTCCATATGTTGATATGAGCTTTGGAGTTGATTCACAGAGTATGGATGGTAGTACTTTGGAGATCAGTGATTTTGAGTCTACTCTTTTGGACCATGCATCAGAGGAGGATTGTAGGAGATAATCTAGCCAGTGCCACCATGTGTCTAGTCAGCTGAGAGTTAGTGAGCGAGACATTGCTACCGCTTGCAAGCATTTTGATGCTGCTCGTCAGTTGTTAGCAGTTTATGGATGGGGTTCTCCTACTAGCATCGAGCAGGGAGGCAGTTATTTATCCTTGACAGAGATCCACTCTTTATGGGAGGCTATCCAGATTCTGAGACAGGATTATATGCAGTTGGTAGCCGACAGAGATTATCTTATGGAGTGGGGCAGCACAACATATGATGCATTGTTGGTAGAGGAAGATAAGGTGAGTGAGCTTACTCAGCAACTAGAGGTGACTTCTGAGATTCTTGAGAGTACGCAGCTAGCTTATGAGGAGTCATAGTTTCATTTGGCTAAGGTGACCATGGAGCTAGAGCATTTGAGGTCTTCACCAGCTCCAGACCCAGATCATTCATATATTGAGGTGGTTGGTGATGAGTACGTTCCTACAGTTGTTGCTGAGGAACATGTTGTTGAGGCTAACACACATGTTCAGGATTTGGGAGTACCTGGTCCTGATGAGTTTGGGATGCCAGTGGAGTCGAGTCTCCAGATTGATTCTTCTCACACAGATGACAGTGTGGTACAGTTGGTTGTGCCGCCTTTACAGAGGGATCAGTTGTGGTGTGCGGGGGAGTATGTTGATGCTTCCACATATAATTTTTACTGCACAGAATCATTCATGGAGTATTTGCTGGATAGTGCAGGTGTTCATCTGGATTCGCATAGGGTGACAGAAGGTGTTCTCATCCAAGGTACTGGTGCTATTAGCAGATTGGGTGGGGAGATTATAGGGATCCTATCTACTATGCTACCTCACAAGGATTTTGAGGTGGGGTATGCTCATTATTCTTCTTTTGACCCAGAGAGAGAAGATTTGATTTCACACAGGTGTAGATCGGCTCCAGTTTCTTACCATCCATTATGGGATGGATTGGCACCATCTCTTGCAGATGGAATTGGCAGTTTGAGTTGTCCATTCTACTTGGGTTATGATGCTTCGAGAGTTTGGTTCTCATGTGTTCTCGACTATGGTAGTTGGGCTCTTAGAGTTTGGTTGAGTTGCATTCACCAATTTGATTATGGGTTTCTCTTTGTTCTACTTCTGATGATATTCTAGGTACTTGCATTGATTTACAGCAGTGCAGAGCATAATTACATTTGGGATCCAGGTGGATCGAGTGGTTCATTGTTCCGAGATTGCTTGGGGACAAGCAATTTTTGGAGGGGCGGATTGTCATGTCCCCTTTTTCGTGGACATTGACAGGCTTGATGATTAGCCTATTATGCGACCTTCGTAGGCTGATTGGATGGATAGAGGGTCATGATGGAGATTGGCTTGGCTTTGATTTATAGAATTCCTATAGTTGGCTCTCATTCAGGTTATTTCAGACACATTGGGCCTGAGCTCCTATTATTTAGGGATATTTGACATACAGCGGAGCACCCTTGTTTTGATATGGTCATGTGCAGAATCACTCCCTGGTTCACCAGCTTCAGACGGTTCGAGGATCCGACATGTATTGAGGGAGATATTAATATTTGATTGATTTAATCAAATATTAATTATTTGGTCTAATTTTAAATTAGATATTACTTAATTAATTAATTAATTATTTGGTCTAATTTTAAATTAGATATTAATTAATTATTAATTATTAATTAATTGGTCTAATTTTAAGACCCAAATTCTAATTTAAGAAGCCCAAGTTCTAATTTGAGGAATTCTAATTTTAGAACCCCAAGTTCTAATTTGAGGAAATCTAATTTTAGCAAGCACACCTTTGGAAGGGTATAAGAGTTTCTCATGGGAGAGAGTTGGAATTATGCATTGATTATTGATTATTGATATTGAAGAAATTCTTCTGTGAAGACTGAACCAAGGGTTCCAGGATTCCATTGCAGTGGAGAACGTCAACTCTTCATTGTGTGTGATTTAGAGGCTGTGAGATATCAGCTGATTTATTGCCAAATTGAGAGATAGCTTCATCCAGAAGTTATCACAGAGGTACAGATTTGAGAGATAGCTTCATCTAGAAGTTATCACAGAATTTCAGGGTTGAGAGATAACTTCACACAGAAGTTATCATAGCATTTCAGGTATTTATTTTCATTGGGTTTTGCTTTCAGTAATTGTCCAAATTAAGCTTTGATGTATTAGGGTCATATTCCTTGAGATCTGGTATCCAGCATAGAGGCTGCAGCGTATTATCTTACCTCTATACGGAATCCGTACCGATCTGTACAAGTCCGTATAGTTCTGTATTAGGTCAGACAGAGCCGCAGGTAACTCAGAGATCGACATCGGCATCCCAGTGACTGACATCGGCCGACTGAAGACCGACATCGGCAGAAAGCCGACCGACAGTGACCGACGTCAGCGAGATATCGACCGACGACGGCGTCTGTGTGTCGACACAGAAAAGCCGAGACCTTCCAGAATTCAGGTTTCACTTCCAGGTTTGCAGAAGATCAGGGTTTTAAGACTATATTCAAATTTTCCTGTATATGCATGACAGAGGACATCTATTGTAATCATCTGGATGAATAATAAGATTTGTGATTTGGCAGTTAAGAGATGTACTGTGGATTATTGTTTATTTGAATTTATTCTGCAAAATTATATCTTGTTCAGAGCTTTATGTGTTTCTATATTTCCTGTTGAAGGGGATATTACAGTTGTTCAGAGCTTTTGTAGGGGAAAAAGGAGCCCCTAAGTAAGGGACATCACAAATAGGTTGACAAAGTAGTATATCTAGGATGTGAGTTTAATGAGTAAGGGATTGAGTGTTTAGAGGAGGATGGATGACCAATATAATTTAATTTTAAGGCAAATATGATGCTCAAGATTTTGTTTAGAGAATAGATATGGATGGAGAGATAGTGATGGTCAAGGAAAACATTTGTGTTGGATGACTGTGACTTAAGGCCTTTATGTGTTTATAATGTGACGGGTAAAAAGGCTAACTCAGCTCACAAGCAACATGGGTCTAGCACAAAACACATATAGTCTGACAAACCATAAGCCCTACTATTTAGTAAACTAATTAGGAGTGTAACCTGATGACTACACTATCTAATGGATTCAAGAATGAGTCTATAGGCTAGTGACATGTTATGAAATCTCCCAAACACTCTCAACCCTATTTGAACCTGACAGTCACTTTGGAGCTAATATTGACTCTAGCAGTAAGTCATATGTTATAGCTGAAAGGTCTTATACAGGCTCAAGATTTATGTTAGGGATCTCTAGGAGCATCTTTGATATACGCTAGGTACAGTGGGTACCAAATCCATTATAAGGTGTTGTATAACGATTGGTTTAAAGAATTAACTCTTTCCCTTCACAGAAGACCTCTATGGGGTCAATTGCTTGGCATAATAATAGTTGTCCCTGATTTTTAGACTCTGTCAGAACACTGAGTGTGGATTTGTGCATAGTGGTGAAATCCATGGTCACAATCTCCATAGGACTATGACAAGTGCTTGGGAATCACTTTCACGATATGTTTCCCCCCAAAAAAGGGAAGGAGGGTTGATTGTTTTTTATCCCCCAGGAATCACCCTAAGGGTGCAAGGGGAGAACATATGCAATCAAATCTCTCAAGAGACAAACAAGGGAAAAGAAGTAAATTAACCAATTTATTTAGTGTATAAAGTGAACAAAGGGAAACAAATTATTAATATTTATACCATGCCTTTGACTAGCAATCCTACAAGAAAATGAGTTAGTAGTTGAAAATGTGGTTTTTTGTCTATTCATCCTATAACCACACCATTTGACTCAACAATAATATCGATTTTGATTTTTATCCTTGAGAGGCGACTTGCAAATATATCGATAATAGTTCTATAATCATTTATCTTTAAAAATTGTGTATGTAAAAGTTAGAAATAAAATTACTTATCTAAAAACTCTTGATTTTACTATATTGTAACCAAAATCATATATATACAAAAGAGCAATTTTACATAATATTGAAAAATGATGACAAACTTGTTTGTAATAATTAAAAATTATAAACTTTTACTAAGCATTGTCCTTTTCTAATCTAGACTAACTTCGTAGACTATAAACTAGACTAGTTTAAAGTACCAATTAATAGTGTATTAATTAATAACTACTATGATTTACATCAACTTATTCTAGAGTAAAACATATTGATATTTTAAAAACAATGATGTAATGACTATCAACTAAGAGTACAAATATTAAAGATCATTTAATGTTCTTTGCTTTAGTCAAAACCAAGTTGTAACTTTTGGTATGGATATTAAGGAGGTTTGTTATATTGGTTTTGCCTCTAAAGAAGACAAAGACTATTATCAAGGAAGAGAGTGAAAATGGTATATGGAAACAAGGAAGGCATGGGGTGAGCTGTTTGATAAAATGCCTCAGTGAGGCATGGCAACTTGAAATGTAGTCATTGCAGGATACTAAAGACTTGGATGGATAGGTCTCAGGGCTAGAATTGACAGGTGTAAGGCCCAAATTCCTCAACCTTTGCTTGAGGTGCGATCTTCCAAACAAGGTATGGACATTTATCAAAGCATAATGAAAAGCGAATTTTTATGTATCAGAACCTGATCCTGGATGAAGAATTTAAAAAAAACTAAAATTATGACCATCTTTAACAAAATCAATACCGTTTTCACCAATTTTGGCTTCTTTTTAACAGAAAAATCTTTTATGTAAACAATGGTGTCGTCCTTTATTTTGCAAATCAATGATCAAACATAAGAGGTGAGTCATTCACAGATTAAAATTACTTTGGTCCACATTCCATTATAAACAATAAAGTCACATATTTAGTGGGCAAAGCCACAGATTTCAGTTGCATATAAGTGGCAATTTTATATTCCATCCAGATAAAAATGTATAGTAAAAAATTGATTTATATATGACCAGTTGTCATTTATTGCACCTGTACAGAGTCATATTTCACTAGGTGGCATATTCTAACACAGTACTGACTAGTTTTGACAACTAACAGGGATTTACCAGATCAGTTCGGATTTTTCCCAATGTATATTCAGCCTACTAGTTCTAGAATGGATACGGCCATCCACTGAAAGTGGGATTTTATTATATATTACAGTTACTGGGAGAACTATAAATCTAATAGGACTAATTGACATCGAATAATGACACAGGAAAGTGAGAAAGATTATACTAATAACCAGATAGCCAATGTGTGGCTCAATATAATGTTTCATCCATCGAGAACCTGTAGATGTTAGTCTTGAACGTTAGCCAAAGTGGACTAATCAGATTAGCATCATAATTACAGCTTATAAAAGACATGGGTATCCTTACGCAGTATTTCCTTGGTGTAATGAATAGAAAAATGGTAAGCCGATTGTAGCGCACAAAATATAACTAAATGATCTTATTAACTCACATAAGCATGCAATTGAATGATCTTATTTATACCAATCCTATCAAGGGATAACTAGCATTAAAGCACTTAGCATTAAAGCACTTAGATCGACTATTATAATACATTTCATTTTTAAATTGGATGACTTTAGGGTATTAGACACTTACATTGGGATAAGATAGTAACATCGATGCTATTGTCTGACCTAGATGCTATTAACCATGGAGAAGGAGAGTAGGCATAGGCTCAGAACTTGTATAAGTGTAAGATAAGTACATTTAAATCATTATGGACAAGATTGGATGTCTATGTTATCAATATAAGGCTGGTCAAATTAAGAGATATGCCAAGGGGCACAAGATAGAGTAGATACAAAGCTTACGAAAGCAAGGCATGTGTAGAAATAAGAGGAACAACTAGGGTCATGAGTATTTCCAAGTGTACAAGACTGAAGTGCTACATAATCATAAAATATCATCTACGTTTTTCCCTCCTTTAATTTAGTAATGAAAATGTTAATTTAAAGGAAAGGAGTAAGTACTTGGGTGTGTATACACACCTTGTCTTTGCTTGAGTTGAATTTGAGTGCTTTGCTAGAGCTGGTTTTGATGCTCGATCAGCTCCACTAAGAGTAGAAAAAATTTAAGATTATGGAGATGCTCCAGTCATTGGATCCCAAGTAGAAGTGAAGATAGATGCTTTCATGAAGAGGATAGATGAGATGCATGAGAATGATAAACTTAAATTGGGTTTATGGTGCATGGAGTGTGGTCAAAAGGGACATCATAGGAATGACTATCCTAAGATCAAGACAAAATTTTGTGAACTATGTAGAATAGTAGGGCACACAAGTACAAAATGCCATCTACTACAATAGTACATACAAAAGTCCCAAAGTTTGTACTTCATTTTTTTAGAAATCGACCAACCATGATAAAAATAGTTGTAGAGCCTTACAAGAATTAAAGGAAGATATTACTAAGAATATCTTCACAGTTGTAGCATAGTAGTTACCCACTATGAAGCGAGGAATCCCAGGCCTCAGGGTAGAAATGGTGAGTGTAACACAAGGTTGTCCCACATAGATACATTCATCTACTCAATATAAATATAAACCATAGGGTCTGGTTGGCTAGACACCATCATCATCATCATAATACCAATATCAATCTTAATGGAATAATAAGAACCCACAACAATAACAATCAAATTGGGATCCTACATCACCTCAATATGAGTACAATAGATACAATGCATAGCCATAATAAAAAGGAGGATTTTATGGATAGTAATCATACAATTGGGGTTATCAATAACATATAAGAGGTTATAAAGGAGGATATAGAGGGGGATACTGAGGATAAAATCAAGATGGTTGCAACAACAATAATTGACAAGATCACTAGCCCATACAATGCTATTTGTGTGGTGATTACAATCATTTTGTGAAAAATTATCCTACTAATCCTCAGAGACAGGTATATTGCATGTATTGAGAGTGGAAGGACAACATCAGCTAAAAGGTTGCCCAATATTGGAGAAGCAAATAAATAAATAACTAGTGTGCAATGTGAACATGATTAATGTGCAACGTAAAGAAAATGCATTTATACAAGTAGTTACTAGACAATAACACACAAAGTAAGGACTAGCTGCATTAATAATACCATAGGATCAGGGAATCAGAAAGGTGCAATGAGACAAATATATTGAACCTATAACAAAGAAGGGATTGATGTATCAAGATGCATAGATCCTCTAATATATACAACAATAGAGTGTATTAGAAGGAGACGTTGTAGCCATTGATGCACATGTGTATGGGCAATTTTTTCATATCATGAAGCATGAAGGTGTTGTGACAACACTAATAGATTTGTTACAATTACTCAACACATTATGTAATTAATATATCTCCTAAAATATTACAAACATTTTACATCATCTTCTAGAGTGTGCACAAAAGGGACAATAGCATATCAACAAGGTGGTCTAGCATGTTAAAATAAAGAAATCATGGGATGTAGACTCACAAATGGATATTGATCTCGTAGGATATGAAATCCTTAATGTAGTATTTGAATTTGGGAGTACTACTAATATGATTCCTAGATTGATATGGGTGTTCAAACCTAATTTGGATAAGTGTCTATCCTAATAGGGTATAAATGGTTAAAGATATAGAAATGATAAGACACAAGGGTAAATATCAGATCTATAGTGGACCAATTAATGTATTTATCTTAGATGTACCATATGCTAAATTTATAAAGCTTAAATAGTCTATTAATGGAAAGTATAACTATGCTAGATTATAAATGATATAAAAGAAATTACTTAGGTAATTCTGATGCTACTATAGTGTTAGATCTAGTACAAACAAGAAGTGGGTAGGAAGACAATTTTGGAGTAGTCGTTACATTCTAGATTTGGTGCCTCTGGCTCTTAGACACTTGTGTTAGCCTAGGATAGTTGTGTTAACATTAGTGCCTAGGTTAAATTATAATATCATGTATAAAATGTGAACTTAAATAAGATGCAACCACCTAGGTACTTCTAGATTTGGCTTTGCCTTCACTATGGTGTATTCAAATTTGGGTCATGGACTGTCGCTTTTGGTGAAATGGTAAAACCCTAGCTTTGCATCTTCAATGTGACCTTGGAAAAAAATAGGTTAATGGGCACATGGTGTTGATTTGACCCATAATAACTCCATTGTCAAAGGGTACTAATTACATATCCAATACTCTAAAAGAGGGCCTCAAACTCATGTAGTTCTCCCCTACATGTTGGCTTGTGTGTGAATCATGTAATGTGTAAAAAAAGTATAATAGTGACCTAGCATATAACTTTATAAATATGACTTTATGACTACTCTTTTAGTACTTTATACCTATAGTTAGGTTTTTCCTTTGACTGATATCAGAATAGGGAAGAATAAGAAAGCTTTTGGTAACTTGAGTGTTTTTTTAGTCTGATTATTAGTTTTCATAGGTGGTCAATGAATGAGGGTTAATATTTTATTTATATCAATCCTATCAGGAGATAACTAGCATTAAAGCACTTAGTATGACCATTATAATACATTTTATTTTCAAATTGGATTACTTTAGGGCACTAGACACTTGCATCAGGCTAAGATAGTAATGTCGATGATATTGTCTGACTTGGATGCTAGTAACCATGGAGAAGGAGAGTAGGCATAGGCTCAGAGCTTGTATAGGTGTGTTGGTTGAATATTTTGTCGATCAGCGTACTGATAAACAAAATAGGTATGATCAGCCAAAGTAGGAAGATTAGTCTTCCAAATGTGTAGGTTTACCACATCAGAAGGGGACTGATCTCTCCTCTCATCAAGGGGAGGTCCCCTATATATATATATATATATATATATATATATATATATATATATATATATATATATATATATATATATATATATATATATATAAACAGAAAATAATACTCAAGGGTAGGATAAACCATCCATCTCTCTTTTTTCAGAGATGATGCATGCGGATCAAAGGAAAAACTCAAAGGAAATAACAGACAGCACTCCTTTTCTTTCAGAAGTACTATTTAGCTAGCCACAAGAGTACTCCTAGTAGTAACAACAAAATGTAACCAAGGATGTAGTAACCAACAAATCGAGATGCATCACAAAGTCTCCACCTAAATTGCTCAAGAGTAAGATACAAAGGACAATGAGGGTACAAAGTCGTCCCAAAGTCCTTTACACAGAAATGAAAAGAAAACACACTAAAGGAAATTATGGGGGCACAAAGTCTCTCCATAGTTGACTCTTTAGGACACCTTCCTGACTGCTATCACTAATTTTGCTTGTTGAATTAAAGGAATAGAAGATATATTAAGGAAAAAGACATAAGAACAGTTTCCTCAACAACAAAGATATCACAACACAAAGTCTAAAAAATCACTTGCTTTCTTATTCCAATAACAAAATATGATCAACAAACTAAGCTCAAAGTCTCAGTAATGCCTTTCAATTTGGGCAGAGTTTCATTCTGATTGTCAAAAAGAGATCCATTTACAATAAAAGAGAGTCCTTTATAAAGCCTCTTCAAGAGGGACTCGAGAATAGTAACACATCATGTTGCATTGAAAACTATTAGGAAGACAGGCTGGAAATTAGGGGCATCTACCCATTTGTTTTTCTCAATGCAGAGAAACAAGTCATGCTATTGAAAGTTTGCATCTTCTAAAGTCCACCTGGTGATCTGCTCTTTCCTTCATCTTTCCTCCTTTTTTGGTTAATTGAATCGAGTCCTGGATTCAATTTATTGTTCTATTCTTTAGTCACTTTCTGTTGGCCTTGGCCTTAAAGCCTATGAATGCATTCGGTTATGTAGATTCAAAGGATCAACGGATATTTTATGAGCTTTAAAATTGACGTCTGCGTGCCCGTCACTACGTATTCAATGGCTAGTTCACTGTCTTAAATTTGACGACTTCGGGCACGTCACCCCTTGGTCCTTCTTCAGCTTTTCTATTTGGCACTTTCCCAAAAAGAACCTAACCTTTTGGGTCTTAAGGAATAATCCATTTTGGGTCGAGAAGATCCCCCCGCAAGGGTATCTACCCTTTGAGTGGTCTTTGGATGGCCTTCAGGCTTCTTTATTCTGATGGGTCTCTAGATTCTTCATTTAGATTTCTTGTTTTACATCTTCCCGAAGGGAAGGTGACCCTTCAGCTTCAAGGAAGTGTCCTTCAATTTGGCAGCTGAGAGTCCCCCACAAGGGCACCTGCCCTTCGAGGTCCTTTGGTGGCCTTTTCCTTAGAAGTCTTTCATGGTCTTTCCTGCAGACTATTTCTCAGGCTTTCTCCGTGGGTATTTTCCCCGGGCTTT
This sequence comes from Torreya grandis, assembly GCA_037957365.1. Classification (NCBI taxonomy): domain Eukaryota; kingdom Viridiplantae; phylum Streptophyta; class Pinopsida; order Cupressales; family Taxaceae; genus Torreya; species Torreya grandis. The sequence continues at coordinate 4,951,191 of JARHVA010000474.1, forward strand.
CTCTGCGGGCAAATTCCCACAAACAAAAAGTCTGCAAAAATTTATCGTGGACAAAAAGTCCATGGAATTGTTCTTTTGGCTTTGAGAATTTCCTTCGGGTTTTCTTCCCATAGTCGCTTTCCTGAATTCCTTTAAACTTTTTGTTCGAAGGAATTCCTTCAGAAAAAAATTCTGAAGGAATTGTTTCTTGCCTTAGTCTTTTTTGAATTCTGAAAGAATTACCTTTGCGGCCTTCTTTGAAAATGACCCTTTTGAAGGGTACTTTCATTGACCAAGTGCCCTCTGCAAGGGCACTTGTCCTTTGGGAGGCTCTTTGAATTTTTACATTGAATCGCTCCTTTGAACTGTTTGAGTGAACCGCTTGGTTGAACCAAGCCGTTGAACCGTTTGATTGAACCAAACATTGAACCAATCTATTGAACCACTCCATTGAACCAAGCTTTGAACCAAAATGGTTCAAGCCAATGAACAAATTGAATGAACTGAAGCATTGAACTAATCGTTGAACCAAGTTTTGGTTCAAGGGTTCAAATGAAGCCTTTAAACCAACTGATGAACCATTTGATTGAACCAAAGGATGAACCAAAGCATTGAAACAAAGCAGATGAACCAATTGAGTAAAACAAAGTGGTGAAACAAAGCGGATAAACCAATTGAGTGAAACAAAGTGTTGAACCACTTGAACTTTGAACTCGTTGAACCTTTCCTTTGATTGAACCCGTTGTTGAATAGAAAGCATTGAACCTATTAAACTTTGAACTCGTTGAACCTTTGAACCAAAGTGGTTCAATGGTTCAAGCCTTCTTTGCTTAGATGCTTGATGATGGAGATTTTTGATTGAACCAAGGTACTAAAACAATCCCAAAAATGACCAAGTGTTAGAAACTGATTCTTTTGGTTGAACCCACCTGCAAAAGTCTTTAAACCTATAGAAATGAACCTGCCTATAGAGTCCGTAGAAACCAAGTTTGTAGAAATCAACCTGTAAAGCCCATTGAACTTGGTCTGCAAAGTCCATAGATTCAAGCCTGCAGAGTTCGTAGATTCCTGAGAAGTTTGAAAAATGAGGAATTTGAATATCGAGGACAAATTTTGGAAAGGGAAGAGACAATTTTGGTTTGTAGGACCAAAATAGTTCAAATGTTGTCTCAAAAATGAGTGATATTTTTGGGGGACAACAGCTGGCTCCAGCTAGGGAACTTCTATCAATTGCAAAAAGAATTGAAGGGAGTAGAATCTAGAATCTCTAGTGTCTTCATGTGTACCATTGGGCTACGGAGTCATGCTACCTAGAAATGGAAGGCATCAAAAATGAAAACAAACAAAACAAAATAGAATTAAAAACTATAAAAATATACATATGTATAGATGAAATGATCTGATACTTCAAGAATTGAATTATTTTAGATGCTGCTTCTTGAGAGACAATGAAAATAGTGTGCCATCTTGGTAAACCAACAAGAAGAAATTTTGTCCCCAAAAATGGTGACGGGCGAATGGAGCTCTCCACCAAAAAATAATTTTTTTGCATCTTCCTGTTGACTCTTTCTTCTTCTTGCCCCATGGCAGGGTGTGATCTTTAATTTTAAAGCCATAACTCCTTGCTTTCTTGGTGAAGGGTTACTTTACCTGATTTTGATTTATAGCAGCATGGTCCATTACCATAATTGGTTTTTCTTCTAGTTCAGTCCAGCATATGATTGGATTGTCCATATCAAACTCCTAACAAATTATTAGCTTAGCATCTCCTTTGATGTGAAGGAGTTTTATTCCTTCATCTTGAGCAATCTTCAATCTGAGCAACATAGATTTGCATCCATCTGTGTTGTTGGTGTTGTTGATTTGCAAATTGCATGAAGGAAGAATATCTCCTTGAGGAGATATCAACACAGTCCCAACTCCATCATTGGTGGAAAAATTGCTGCCATTGGATTTTGGGATTGAATCATCATCAGAAGTTGATCTCTTATCAGATTTCTCTTCATTAGAGATGGAAGATACTTCCTTACTTGTATTGTGCCCTACCAATTCTCCTGAAGTCTTGTTTGGATCAATTCTTGGATTGTGAGCTATAGGACTTTCATCTATAGAAACATGAACATCCTCTGTGGTAAAGAAATAATTAGCCCTGCTTGAAGACTCAAACAGAATTTGTGTTGCAGGGGTCGATGTTTGGGTGACCACATATTTTGCCTCCTTTTCAGGGAGCAATCTCTTCATTATGCCTTGGATAGGGATCCTTGCTTCAGATAGGTCCATGCTTAGTTCTCCTCCTTAGTCCTCGTAGAAATTTCATCCAAGCAAAATGCCATAAGATGTTGGGATGTCAGCCACCAAGACAGTCATCTTGATTCTCTTATCTGGAAAGGCTACCAATGCAAATTAGGCATCTTTAATTTGCCCTAGCAATGGTACTTGTTTGTTCTCCATTGAGAAACATCTCATAAATGTCTTGGTCAATGTGAGACCCAGAGACTCAGCTAATTTAGCAGGCATGACATTGTCAGATGCCCCAAAATCAATGATGCAATTATTGAGTTGATAACCATTTATTAACAGGGAAACATAGAAAGGTTCTATTTTCCCAGGGGCAGATGGAGGAGTAATGACAAGATTATTTGGAATGGGCATGTTCTTTGGGGATTCAAGAATTATTTTCTTAACCTCTTGTCTTGCAAGGATGGTCTAGTTCTTGACACATTGGACCAACTTATCCAATTGATCAGGATTAGCTTGCAAATATTCAAATTCAGACATTTGTTTTTTTGTCTTTTTGACATGATCGATTATGTCAAATGGCTGAATTGAGCTAGGTAAGAGAAAGGTACTTTAACTTTCTAAGTTTTAAGAGGGATGGGAGGAGGGTTGGTTTGCGAGATTGAAGTAGAAGGTGAAGGTGAAATTGATGTACTTACATTTTGGGTGATTACCGGATCCTTTGGCTAAAAAAGCAGAGTGGTTCCATGCTCAGCAATTGTAATTGCTAGTTGAGGTTGCTCCTCTATCTTCCCTTTATCAGCTTGCTAGACTGATTGGTTCGTAGACCTAGTAAACACTACATATGATCCATCAATAGCTTTTCCTTTGCTTCTGGGTTCATCTTGGTAGTTCAGAAAACCAATGTGGGAATCACCAGCTGATTCTTCTTGATCCTCCATGAAGAAATTAGCATCATTTTCTTGCTTAGTCTCAGGTTGGAAAGAGAAATCATGTTCTATTTCCAAATATCCAACTACTGAGTTGGTTGGATGAGCTTCAAGGGCAAGTCTCCCTTGTGGGGGAGGAAGACGATTTCGCTGCCCTTGATTCCTGGCAGCATTGCCTTGATAAGATTGATTTGGAAATGTCCTTCTTAGCATATCTCTATATGAAGGAGCAGAAGACATTCCTTGTTCCATTTGCTTTTTCAAAGCTAGCACTTCATTTGCCAGCTTTTGCACCATTGGATCAGTGGTGCCTATAGATGCATATTCAAAAAATGATGAGGATCTATTTTTGTTTGGATCTCTTCTTATCTTCCTTACTAAGATGAGATCATCTTTTACTTTAGTGGCCAAAAGTTGAGCTACAGCAAGATCTATTTGACCAACACATCTCAAAAGAAAACTTACTTCAGGTAACTGAGAATTAATGAAGAAGCATTTGAGATTCTCAGCTGTAGGTCAAGCAATTATAGGAATTCTATTCTTCAGTTTGTTAAATTTGGATATGAAGTCTCTCATAGGCTCATAAGGTTCTTACTTCATCTGTTTAAGCTGAGCCAAAAGTGCATGTGCATCTTTTGTAGGTTTGAATCTAGCTTCAAACTCATCTTTGAGAGTATTCCAATCAATTACTGACTGAGCCTGTAGATGATAAAACCAATCTGCAATAGCACCTTGTAATGTTTCTACAAATAGCTTGACTACTACATCTTCAAATTCTACTCCAATTACTCCACAGGCTATGCTGAAAGCTGCAATGTGTTCATCAGGATGAACTTTCACATCACCGTAGAATTTGGGGAAATTCTTCCTTGAACTACGTGGAAGCTCATGTAGAGGTGGAGTAAGATTGAGAGGACCAAAAGCATTACCCCAAGGGCCTTGAACTGCCATTGTAGGATTATGAAAAGGAGGAATAACAAATCTCAGAGGGGTAATTATTGGCAAAGCTTTATGAATAGCAAAAGTAGATACTTTGTCTAGCAATGGAGATCTGACTTTAGTAGGAGAAAAGCTCTTGGTTCATCGGAGATGAGATGGTGAAGGAAACATATCAAAATCACTTTGTTGTACCAACTCAAATACAAGGTCAATGATACCTTTAGCCCTTTGGCTTCATGTATACTTTGAATCTGCCAGATTGTGAAACAAAAATGGAAAATAATTGACCTTGCTTCAGTTAAAGCTTGAGGCTTTAAATTGCGCACTCTTTCCCAGTAACTCTGGTTTTTGTAGACCAGATAAAATAATGGAGGTGGAGGAAGATGGTAAGGCTATAAATGGATAATGGGTAAGACAAGTAACAGAGTCACCAGAGTCTATAATAGATAAGGGTTATAATGATAATGGGTTATATCCAGGTGATGTTTCAATTTGAAACTTGAGGTTTCAGAATGCACATAATTATATCCCCAGCAGAGTCACCAAAAATTGTTGGTTGAATATTTTGTCGATCAGCGTACTGATAAAACAAATAGGTCTGATCAGCCAAAGTAGGAAGATTAGTCTTCCAAATGTGTAGGTTTACCACATCAGAAGAGGACTGATCTCTCCTCTCATCAAGGGGAGGTTCCCTATATATATATGTAAATATATATATATATATAAACAAAAAATAACACTCAAGGGTAGGATAAACCATCCATCTCTCTTTTTTCAGAGATGATGCGTGCAAATCAAAGGAAAAACTCAAAGGAAATGACAGACAACACTCCTCTTCTTTCAGAAGTACTATTCAACTAGCCAGAAGAGTACTCCTGGTAGTAACAGCAAAATGTAACCAAGGATGTAGTAACCAACAAATCAAGATGCAGAATAAAGTCTCCACCTGAATTGCTCAAGAGTAAGATACGAAGGACAATGAGGGTACAAAGTCATCCAAAAGTCCTTTACACAGAAATGAAAAGAAAACACACTAAAGGCAATTACGGGGGCACAAAGCCTCTCCACAGTTGACTCTTCAAGACACCTTCCTGACTATTGTCACTAATTATGCTTGTTGAATTAAAGGAACATAAGATATATTAAAGAAAAAGACATAAGAACAATTTCCTCAACAACAAAGATATCACAGCACAAAGTCTGAAAAATCACTTGCTTTCTTATTCCAATAACAAAATATGATCAACAAACTGAGCTCAAAGTATTAGTAATGCCTTTCAATTTGGGCAGAGTTTTGTTCTAATTGTCAAAAAGAGATCCATTTATAATAAAGGAGAGTCCCTTATATAGCCTCTTCAAGAGGGACTCGAGAATAGTAACACATCATGTTGCATTGAAAACTGTTAGGAAGACAGGCTAGAAATTAGGTGCATCTACCCATTTCTTTTTCTCAATGCAGAGAAATAATTCACGCTATTGCAATTTTGCATCTTCCAATGTCCACCTAGCGATCTGATCCTTCCTTCATCGTTCCTCCTTTTCTGGTTAATTGAATCTAGTCCTGGATTTAATTTGCTATTATGTTCTTTAGTCACTTTCTGTTGGCCTTGGCATTAAAGCCTGTGAATGCATTTGGGTCTATATATTCAAAGGATCAATGGCTATTTTATGATATTTAAAATTGACGTTCGCACGCCCGTCACTACATTTTTAATTGCTAGTTCGTTGTCTTGAATTTGATGACTTTGGGCACGTCACCCCTTGGTCCTTCTTCAGCTTTTCTATTTGGCACTTTCTTGGAAAGAACCTACCCTTTCAGGCCTTAAGGAATGATCCATTTTCGATCGAGAAGATCCCCCTACAAGGGTATCTACCCTTTGGGCGGTCTTTGGATGGCCTTTGGGCTTCTTTATTCTTACGGGTCGCTAGATTCTTCCTTCGGATTTCTTGTTTTATATCTTCCCGAAGGGAAGGTGACCCTTCGGCTTTAGGGAAGTGTCCTTCAATTTGGCAGTCGAGAGTCCCCCACAAGGGCACCTACCCTTTAGGGTCATTCGGCGGCCTTTTCCTTAGAAGTCTTTCGCGGGATTTCCTGCGGATTGTTTCTCGAGCTTTTTTCGCAGATAAATTCCCGTGGACAAAAAGTCTACAAAAATTTCCCGTGGACAAAAAGTCTACAAAATTTTTCCTTTGTTCTTTTGGATTTGAGAATTTCCTTCAGGTTTTCTTCCCACAGTTACTTTCCTGAATTCCTTCAGACTTTTTGTCTGAAGGAATTCCTTCAAACAAAAAGTTTGAAGGAATTGTTTCTTGCCTTAGTCTTTTTTGAATTCTGAAAGAATTACCTTTGCGACCTTCTTTGAAAATGACCCTTCCAAAGGGTACTTTTGTTAACCAAGTGCCCTCCGCAAGGGCACTTGTCCTTTGGGAGGTTCTTTGAATTTTTACATTGAATTGCTCCTTTGAACCGTCTGAGTGAACTGCTTGGTTGAACCAAGCTATTGAACCATTTGATTGAGCCAAACGTTGAACCAATCCATTGAACCAAGCTTTAAACCAAAATGGTTCAAGCTGATGAACCAATTGAATGAACTGAAGCATTGAACTAATTGTTGAACCAAGTTTTGGTTCAACGGTTCAAACAAAGCCTTCGAACCAACTGACGAACCATTTGATTGAACCAAAGGATGAACTAAAGCGTTGAAACAAAGCGGATGAACCAACTGAGTGAAACAAAGTGGTGAAACAAAGTGGATGAACCAACTGAGTGAAACAAAGCGTTGAATTGCTTGAACTTTTAATTCGTTGAACCTTTCCTTTGATTGAACCCACCGTTGAACCAAAAGCATTAAACCTATTGAACTTTGAACTCGTTGAACCTTTGAACCAAAGTGGTTCAATGGTTCAAGACTTCTTTGCTTAGATGCTTGCCGATGGAGATTTTGGATTGAACCAAGGCACTGAAACAATCTCCAAAATGACCAAGTGTTAGAAACTGATTCTTTTGGTTGAACCCATCTGTAGAAGTCTTTGAACCTATAGAAATGAACCTGCCTGTAGAGTCCGTAGAAACCAAGTTTGTAGAAATCAACCTGTAAAGCCCATTGAAATTGGCCTGTAGAGTCCATAGATTCAATCCTGTAGAGTCCGTAGATTATTGAGAAGTTTTAAAAATGAGGAATTTGAATACCCAGGACAAATTCGGAAAGGGAAGAGACAATTTTGGTCTGTAGGACCAAAATAGTTCAAATGTTGTCCCAAAAATGAGTGATATTTTTGGGGGACAACAAGGTGCAAGATAAATATATTTAAATCATTATGGACAAGATTGGATGTCTATTTCATCAATATAAAGATGGTCAAACTAAGAGATAGGCCAAGAGGCACAAGATAGAATAGATACAAGGCTTACAAAAGTAGGGCATGTGTATAAATAAGAGAAATAACTAGGCTCATGAGTATTTCCAAGTGTACAAGACTGAGGTGCTACATAATCATAAAATATCATCCAAATTTTCTCCTTTAATTTAGTAATGAAATTGTTAGTTTAAAGAAATTGAATAAGTACCTGGGTGTGTATACACACCTTGTCTTTGCTTGATTTGAATTTGAGTGCTTTACTAGAGCTAGGTAATTGAATGAAAAATGAACCTTGATTATTAATAATGGAACTGAAAGTCCATCCAAGTTTTAAAATAACATTTTTATAAAATATTGAGACTGATATATAAGACCTTTATGTACTCTAAAAATCTAAGACTGTCATGTTCACCTAGATATTCAATTATTAGATTCAAACTACTAATTGTAATAGAAAAATGATTGATGTTTAACCCAAAAAGGGGTTAGACCAGATCAAATTCGCTATTTATAGGCACAATGCTTTGGATCTCAATAAATCACCTTGAAGGCATGTGGAATTTTTACAAAAAAAACTCCTTAAAGTCTTCCTAGTTAACAAAATGTCTCAAAGGCGTATGGAGTATTTCAAAAAAATGCCTCAAATAAAAATGGCTTGATAAATTGACCATAGAAATGATAACTAAGGATTTAAACATAACAAAATTTGATTGGATGTAAATATCATCAGTCTATGGTAAAATAATATTATAAAGGTCACAAAAACTCCTTAATTGGAATCCAAGGGTATACCTGATGTCTTCCTATGAACCTACAACATAGATATAAGATTAAGAAGTCCAAGACAAATTAAGAATCAGATTAGTACTAGATCACTTTTTTTTCTAGGATTAAAGAGGGTAATTTATATTCTACCATGGAGACAAAAAATACACGAAGACTAATTTGTATATCCTTTTGTAGCAACCACATACAAATTAGACTGTAGATGAATGCATATAGAATATTTACGAAAGTTTTTGGCTCAACTCTTTAACTTTTTCCACCTGTAATCTCAATCAACACACTTCAAGCAGAGGGTTATCAAAAAGATGGCTCCCAATGTGGTCACCAATATATGATTGTAAAATTTGAGCAATAGATTTAAATTTATTATAACAAGCTATTAACCTACTCAAAATCTACAAAACATCAATGAGAGAGAATGAGGAAGTAATCAAAATTTAATCAAAATACTCTTTCCATCACCTTGCTTCTTTAAATCTTCCATCTAAGATTTTCAAATATTTCTCCAAAGATAATTTGATTATATCATATTGATTTACAAGACAAGGTGGCTTCAAAACTTCAAAATAGATGCAAAGGGATTAACAGATTTGGATGCAAAACAAGGATTATGGATGCAATGTGAGAGAGTGTGAAGGTTATGTGATATTTTGTATTTTCCAATTATTCCAACCAAGGGCCTTGCATGGTTATTTATAAGGGTGGTGAAGGGAATAAAAACTAATTTTAAATTCCTAAGAATCCTCTAGATTTAGAGGGTTCTAGAAGAATGGAGAGATTAGAAGAAGTTTTTCAAGTTAGAGAGCTCTAGACTTCATTAGGTGTTAACAAGGATAAGATGGGATTAGTAAGAGGGTTAGGTGAGGAATAGGTTTGTATGAAAACCTATGAATAGGTTAGTAGGTGTATTATGAATTTAAAATTCCCAAATATGATGGATAAGTAGGTGTTAAGTGATAAGTGAGGTTTAATTAAAGGAGGATCAATTAGATGTGGGAATTATAATGTTATTGGATGATAATAAGAATAAAGGTGATGTTAGAAAATGATTAGGAAAGGGGTTAATTGGTGGATTTGGATGGAATTATGTGGGTTTAAGGATGAAATTAGTAATCCAGAGAAGGCAATCAGGTTAGCATACTTACAAGTATCTTTTCAACATGATTTCCATGATACAACTTTTCCATGATACAATGTGCACTATAATTTTATTTCAGCATGATTTACATGCTACATGAATGTTATGATAGAATTATTTTATTTCTAAAATGATACACACTTAATATAATATAGATGTGCTTATATTCATTATGTTTATGCTTTTACTATGTTTCCATGTTCATTATCATGAACATGTATTTAGTCAACACATATGTAAAAACTATTTTCCTTACACATGATTGTCATTATTATATCTTTGTACATTATGACTTATTGTTGTGACAAACTCCGAGATATACTTTCTAAGGTTACCGTATTACATGTTTTAATGACTCTATTTTGTCTATATATTAAGGAAACATGGAGGAAAATGAATTTTTGTGTATGTTCTTCAAAATTTGTATCTTAATGTTGATCTAGATTTTGGGATATATCCAAGGGACAACACCCTAAAAGAGAATATAGATATTTTATATGTGTATATGAAAGTTATATGAGCTAATATGAAAATACTTAGAAGAGAGAGATAATAGAACTACAATAGAAAGTTTTCATAATCTATTTATTTTACACATGGCATACTCTTTCTAAATATGTATAATTATCTATGTTCTACTTTAATATCTATTTAAATCTACTAATGTGTGTGTGTTATTATTTAAAGGCAAAGACTCACATATGTAATCTAAACCATTTCTAGTTTTTTGATAGTTTTTACTAATTTTGTGACTTTGTAATACACACATGCACATGCCCACACACACACACATGCACGTGTGTGTGTGTCTTACAAAGTCATAGAATTAGTAAGAACCATCATGATATTATAAATGGTTGATCTTACATATGTGAGTCTTCACCTTTCGATAATTAAGTTGATCAAGGACTAAAGTTTAAAATAAAAATTGGTAAGGAGGTGTTGCCCCTCAACCCTACATCATAAAAACCTTTAAAATTTATGAGCTCTATTCCTATTATAGTATAGGAATGTTTACACCTATCAATACCACATGGTGTTAGTTGACCTTAGTAGCAGAGCATGGAGGTGTGTAGGACCCTAAGGAACCCATTGGTGGAAATCACATAAGGTTTGATGTAAGTATGGATGGAACCATGCCTCTTCTACACATACTATAATGTGCCCTTGTAGGATTTTATGTGACATTTTTTAGGAGATGAATTTTTTATTTCGCATGTACCGTGAACATCTAGAGTTGTTTTGGAGTATTGAAAAAAAATTAACATGAACCACAATTATTATAATCTATGAGAATGGGATTTTAATATTAATGTAAAAAAATTAGGAGATCCTTCAAGATCATACAACCTATTCATTTCATGATATACCTATTATGCTTCAATAATGCATCTAATTTATTTTTGAGACATGAGTTTCACATGTTCACTAAAATCTCAAAAGGAGGGCATATACTAATTATTTCATGTTTTTTCCATAATTTTTCAATCATATGATAGACCCAAGGGACTTTTGTTTCATATTGAGGCCATATGGGGATGTAACCCATCTTACTAAAGGATTTAGTGATTCAGTGACTCAAACTCATTTTTGCAGTTGGGAGTCCATTTCTTGATGACATATAAGGTTACACATCAAGGAGTGTATGAATTCAATCAATTTTCCCTCACCTTTCTAGTCTCAATATCTTATAGAAAAATAAGCTTTAGCAATGATCATGTATTTGCATTTGATTTTTCATAGGAGATAAGTTGAATCCCTTTCTCTCACTTAGGCAAGATTCCATTTGCGATGCCCTAAAAATACATTGGCTCTAATTTTAACATGCGGGATATGTAGTTGAAATTACTCCAAAGGTTGCCCAAGCCATCTAACCCTTTTAATTTATTTCTCTTTCACATTGAAATTTTAACTAAAAGCTATTTAGTGTTAATTAACTTAGTGCACAATTGTTGGGTGAAGAATAAGGCATATTAAAATCGTAGAGTATAGTTGATGTATAATGTGTAAATTGAACTATTTTGTCTTTTATATGTATTCGACCTATGTAAGCATAATGATATATGATAAAATATGAATAGTCACTCATTTTGAGCACATCAAAAGGCTAGAATGTGAAGAAACGGTGCTGAGTAAAACTCTATATATACTGCTCAATTGTAATTGTATATGGTTATAATGTGATATATATTAATACATATTAATCTAAAATGGATTTCTTATGTGTCTTTTATCATTGTTATGTGCATAGTGAGTACTTTATTTTCTCTAATATGTTAATTATATGAGTGTATGTTGACTATTAAGATTTTAAAAACCTATGTTCCTTTGTGCATCCATCTGTTTGAACTGGTTAATGAATATATTTATCTTGAATATGGTTTAGACTATATATTTTTGTTATTTATGTGCAAGTTATCCATGAATTATCATGTTCTAAAGGGTTTTCAGGAACCTATGCTAAAAATGGTACAGTGAGCATGGAACTTTGTTAAAACATATTGAGATGGTTTCTAGGACAAAGGGATATAGAAAGATGGATTGATGAAAGTATTGAGGAGTATATCTAAAGTGAGATATATGAAATCTTTTGGTGGGAATTTCTCAAGTTATTAGCTGCTTGGTTATCCATATTGGAGTACTATTGTTTCCATCCAAGAAGGATGAAACTCATAACCTAGTCAAAGGAAAAGCTATAAAACCTATAAAACTTAGACATTGATTGAACCCACATAATATATTAATGGACAAAGACTAATATTGATGGGTATATCACTAAATTTGTTATACAAAGATACTTATCTTTTGAAGCTACATATAATTAGTTTATCAAGAGAATATGTGGGAAACCACCTACTCTGATTAAGATGTTGGTTGTGTGAAAGGTCATAGTTCCCACTCTTGCCAACATAGAGTAGTCACTTTAGGTATTATGGGGATACATGCTATGTAGGAGTTAATGATGTGAAGTTAAGTAGATAAACCTGAACGTAAACCTTAAATATGGATGATGAAAAAATCTAGAGTGAAAAGGAGATTTTGGGATTAGAAAGAGAACTAAAACAATAGAGAAGATGAAACAAATCAAATAATCCAAACTTAAATGTGAGTAGGAATAAGAATAAGATAGAATATGTTGAAGAAATGGGATCCTAGAAAGAGGATTCACAAGGTGCGAGAAGTAGAATAGATGCAAATCAAGAAGGAAAGGGGGCTAAGAAGGAAGAAGATAGAGTTACGATTAGTGAGGAGATAGACTAGAGTGAAGAAGAAGAATAAATTAAAACAAAAGTAGAATAATTAAAAGATAGAAGTAGTTCATAGTTAAGGGGAAAAGTGTTTAGAGTAGTGGAATAATATTCATGAGAAGATATTATGCATAAACATAAAAGTATGATAGGTCTAAGATCACAATTAGGAGAAGCCAAGGGTATAGATCATTCATTTCTTAAGTATGCATCTGTACTGTAATTTTTATTTAGTTAAAAAACCAAGTGAAAAGGAGGGATGGGAAGAAATTATTTTGATTCATTTATAGCTAAGTTTAGAAAACTTAGTGAAGATATAAATAAGTAATTAGATAAGAAGAGGCTGGAAGAGGTTGGATTTAATTTTGATGACAATATTAAAATTCCAATAAAAAATATGCATAAGCCTATAGTCATAGTGACTAGTGTGCAATACCTTATAGTTAAAGTCACGAGTTTACATCAGTGAGTGTTATCCATTATAAGTAACTCAAATATTCAATGTAGTCTAGGAATGTTTGTATAGCTGAAAAAATATAATGGGTCTATGAACCTAAGCAATATCTGTTAACCTATGACATGAAGTGGCAGGTTAGGGGAATAACTTCCAATGATGTAAAGAAGTGTAAGCTCATAAGATCTTTATCAAGTCACACTTTGGATTTCATTTTCAAGATGTGTTAATATTATATATCTCCATCAAGTTAAAGTAGTTAGTGGAAGAATTCAAAATGAATAAGTGTGCAAGCTAGACTATATAGACCTAAAGGAGATCTAGCTGTAGAGTGGAGAATCTATGTGGGACTATGACCATATATTTTGCAATGTGATGAATAAAATTGATTTTGCCAAAGAGGATAAGGATAAAGCTACCTGGTTCTTAGAAGGACTAAGATCAAGAATCATATTTGCTATTGTGCAGTATCAATTTGTAACAAAGCTTGTTGCTCAATCAACTACACTAAGAGTAAAATAAATTTAAGATTATGGAGATGCTCCAGTCATTGGATCCTAAGTAGAAGTGAAGATAGATACTTTCATGAAGAGGATAGATGAGATGCATTAGAGCAATAAACTTAAACTAGGTTTATGGTGCATGGAGTGTGGTCGAAAGGGACATCATAGGAATGATTATCCTAAGCTCGAGACAATTTTTGTGAACTATGTAAAATAGTAAGACACACAACTAAAAAATTTCATCTATTATAATAGTACATACAAAGGTCCCAAAGTTTGTACTACATTTTTTATAAATTAACCCACCATGACAAACATAGTTGTAGAGCCTTATAAGAATTAAAGGAAGATATTACTAAGAATGTCATCACAGTTGCAACATAGTAGTTACCCACTATGAAGCAAGGAATCCTAGGCCTAAAGGTAGAAATGGTGATTGTAACACAAGGTAGTCCCACATGGATACCTTCATTTCCATAATATAAATATCAAACATAGGGTCTGGTTGGATAGACACCATCATCGTCATAATAGTAGTATCAATCTTCATGGAATAATAAGAGCCCATAACAACAATAATCAAATTGGGATCATACATCATCTCAAAATTAGTACAATAGATACAATGCATAGCCATAGTAAAAAAAATAATTTTATGCACAGTAGTCACATGATTGGGGCTATCATTAGAATATAAGAGGTTATAAAGGAGGATATATAGGGGGATACCAAGGAGGATATTAAGGTGGTTGAAATAACAATAATTGACAAGCTCACTAGCCTATACAATGCTAGTTGTGTAGCTATTACAATAATTTTGTGCAAAATTATCATTTTAATCCTTAGAGTAGAAGGACAATATCAAATGGAAGGTTGCCAATATTGGAGAAGCAAATAAATAAATATCTAGTGTGTAATGTAAACATGATTAATGTGCAGCCTAAAGAAAATGCATTTATACAAGTAGTTACTATATAATAACACACAAATGAAGGATTGGTTGCATTAGAAATACCATAGGATCAAGGAATCAGAAAGGTGCAATGAGACAAGTATCTTGACCCTACAATAGAAAAGGGTTTAATGTATCAAGATGCATAGGTCCTCTAATATATACAAAAATAGAGTGTATTATAGGGATACATTGTAGCCATTGATGTATAGATGTATGGGTAAATTATTTTGATCATGAAGCATGAAGGTATTATGACAACACTAACAGATTTGTTATAATTACTCATGAATAGACATTGAGCTCATTGAATATGAAATTCCTAATGTAGTATTTTAATTTGGGAGTACTATTAATATCATTTCTAGATTGACATGGGTGTTTAACCCTAATTTTGGATAAGAGGTTATCCTAATTGAGTATGAAGGGTTACGGATATAAAAATGATAAGGCACAAGGGTAAATATCAGATCTATAGTAGGCCAATTAATTTGCTAAACTTAGATGTACCATATGATAAATTTATAAAGCTAAAATAGTCTATTAATAGAAATTATAGCTATGTTAGATATATAAATGACATAAAATAAAGTACTTAGTTATTTATGACACTACTATAGTGTTAGATCTAGTACAGGTAGGAAGTAAGAAGGAAAACAATTTTGGATCAGTCCTCACATTCTAGAGTTGGTGCCTCTAGCTCTCTAGACACTTGTGTTAGCCTAGGATAGTTATGTCAATGTTAGTGTCTAGGTTAAATGCTAATATCCTATATAGAATATGTATTTAAATAGGATGCAACCACCTAGGTGCTTCTAGGTTCAGATTTTCCTTCACTCTGGGGTATTCAGTTTTGGGTCATGAACTATCACTCTTAATGAAATGGCAAAACCCTAGCTTTGCTTCTTTAATGTGACCCTGGGGGGAAATGGGTTAGTGGAAACATGGTTTTGATCTGATCCACAATAACCCTATTGTCAAAGGGCACTAACTACATATCTAATACTCTAGAAGAGAACTTTATACTAATGTAGTTCTCCCCTCCAGGTAGGCCTATATATGAATCATGTAATGTGTAAATCAAGTACAATAGTGAACTAACATGTAACTTTAAAAATATGAATTTATGACTACTCTTTTATTACTTCAGGCCTATAACTAGGTTATCCTTCTGATTGATATCAAAATATGGAATAATGAGAAAGCTTTTGGTAATTTGAATGATCTTTATAGTCTGACTACTAGGTTTCATAGGTGGTGAATGAATGAGGGTTGATATTATATTTATACCAATCCTATTGGGATATAAATCATATTAAATCACTTAGGCTAACCATTATAATATGTTTCATTTTAAAATTGGATGACTCTATGGAACTAGACACTTGCATCGAGCCAAGCTAGTAATGTCAATGTTATTATCTGACCTAGATGTTAGTGTACATGGAGAAGGAGAGTAGGTATAGGATTATAATTGTAGAGGTGTAAGATAAGTACATTTGAATCATTTTGGACAAGATTGGATGTATGTGTCATCAACATAAGACTATTCAGACTAAGAGATAGGCCAAAGGACACAAGATAGAGTAGATGCAAGGCTTATGAAAACAAGGCATATTTAGAAATATGAGGAATATCCAAGGTCATGAGTTTTCCAAGTATACAAGAATGAGGTGCTACATAATCATAAAATATCATCTACATTTTTTCCTCTTTTAATTTAGTAATGAAATGTATAGTTTAAAGGAAAGGAACAAGTACCTAGGTGTGTATACACACCTTATCTTTGCTTGAGTTGAATTTGAGTTCTTCACTAAAGCTAGGTTTGAGTGCTTTTCTAGTGACTGGCCTACAACCAAGAACATGTTACAAATATATCTTGGTCAAAATTACTTGACATAAATTGAAATTTAAAGAGAAAGGTTTAGGAGTACATGTGTGTCAATGTAACTACCTTGCCTATTAACAAGTTATTTTTGAAAAAGATGTATCATTGTAAGGCTATAAACCTAATATTAGGATAAATAAAGATAATTATTTAAATATATCCAAGGATATATATATATATAGAGAGAGAGAGAGAGAGAGAGAAAGAGAGAGATTGTAAGTCACATGCCCTCAACTTTAGAACAAAAGTGAGTCTCCACCTGACAGTTGAGATTAACTCAACTGTACAATCTAATAATACTTGTACCCTAATGAGTTTAGATTATCAAGTCCAAAATAAAAAACTTAGAAAGATTGAGTGATTCAATCACCCCAATCATACCAAAATGTGAACCAACTACTATGGTAGATTTTCTCGTTAAAGTTCATAAAAGTGTGATGGGTATCAATACATGCACTAGTATTGTAATTGTAATTTGATTTGGATTTCATAATATTAGGTACATGTTACATAGCATTTCACCTTGTATTTGTCTCATGTTGAAACTATATGTAATAATGGTACCATGTATAGAATTTTTTCACAAATATGTATTAGAATCATATAACTGTGTGTTTTGGCCAATTTAGAAAACTATTAAGTGTGGAGGACATGATTCCAAAGCATTCCCCCACTATATATGGAGAAATATGAAATTGATATAAATACTAATATGGAAGACATGTTTCCAAAACATGCCCCCATTGTAAACTTGAAATGTTAAATATTGAGTAGATGTGGAGAACATGCTTCTTAAACTTGCCCCCACTAAATCTTTGAATTATAAGTATCATACTGAATGAATATGGACAACATGCTTCCAAATAATTTCCCCACAAAATATAAAACTATGTTTATGTGGAATCCATGTCATCATGACATGTTCCCACTAATTATATAAATTTGTAACAACCTCACTGGGTTTTACTAGAATATAGTAATTTTTTAAAATTAATTACACATATTCATCTTATATATGTCACCACAAGAAATCTAATTAGTGATATTTAATTAACTACATGAGTTTAGTTAACCATAAGGTTTATAGCTAATCCATCTAACTAAGGATCACCATGAATATATATAAAAATCTTAAAAAATGTTAAATAAACAATAAATAATGCATCTAAATCATTAATGAAATAATACAAATTTAGTCACGATTGATACAACATTACAACCACTATTGTAGAAGTACAATGAATAAATATTACTGTTTATAGTAATAAATAGTATTTAAATAATAATGCATGATAAAAATCTTCATGGAGCATGAGTCTCCATGACTTAAGAGTCTCCATGACTCAAGTATCAATATGTAATCTCAAGTGTAGACTCTCTAGTGTAGTACTCCAACTGGGAGGGAGATCATCATCTGAGTGTTTTTCACACCAATAACAAACTATTGATCCCCCACACTATTTGCCAACAAGGATATGGCCCTCCCTTCACATATGGGTAAATAATAATGGTATAGAAATCTAGAGTGACAAACCAAAACCCGTGTGTTGTAGGTATCTAATAAATAATGTGTGTCATAAATAAATCTGTTCTAACATGGTATCACACAAATATGAAAACTATATCAAAATATGAAATGATAATGTTTAACTATAATTATTACTTTGACCAAATATTTAAATAATTAATGATCCTTAAGATAAATGAATTTCATATGCACCACTCAATCGGATTACACCTTATCTTGCATTGATGATTCTAATTAAGCTAGTGGAATCTTTCCACTACTTATTTAGAATCATAAATGTGAGATTTTGTGTGTGTGTGTGTGTGTGTGTGTGTGTGTGTGTGTGTGTGTGTGTGTGTGTGTGTGTGTGTGTGTGTGTGTGTATTCAAAATATTTCCTTTTAGATAATACAAATATGCTAAGTATAGAAATAAAACATACACATATTTAGTCTATCAAATGTAATGCATTGACTCTAATATCATCTAGTTTATTATTGAATAATAAACAAAATCGTAAAAATCCTTAATATAACATACCATCTGGATAGTGATCATATCTAAATTTCCTGGTAACCAAATCACAAAGGAACTTATAATGTTATTTCATCCCCAAAATAAACATTAAAACACGGGCTTATATATTTTTTTATATTCCACATATTTAACAAAATCCAATCAAAACATCTTAATATGCTTTATATTTAAACCCTCAAATACCTTATTTTAAATGATTTCATTCAAACATTTAAAATATACAAGCACCCACTTTACTATGTTATAGTAATAATGTTTTCAAGCATAACACAACTTTGAATATATATATATATATATATATATATATATATATATATATATATATATATATATATATATATATATATCCTTATTAGAGTACACCATATACAATAAAGTATTTGTATTGTATTGAAATTATATATATATATATATATATATATATATATATAATTTCAATACAATACAAATACTTTATTGTATATGGTGTACTCTAATAAGGCATACACTGTTAATTATACATCTTTGAAAATAAATTATTTGTATTGTATTGAAATTGTTCTTGAAGATATATATATATATATATATAACTCTTCAAGAACAATTTCAATACAATACAAATACTTTATTGTATATGGTGTACTCTAATAAGGCATACACTATTAATTATACATCTTTGAACATATATATATATATATATATATATATACATGTATGTATATATATATATATATGTATATGTATATATATACATATATATATGTATATATATATATATATACATATACATACATATATATATATATATACACACACACATACATATACATACATACATATACATACATACATATATATAGATATATACATATATACAGATATATATATATATATATATATATATATATATATATACATATATATATATACATACATGGGTGTGTGTGTGTGTGTGTGTGTGTGTGTATAACTCTTCAAGAACAATTTCAATACAATACAAATACTTTATTGTATATGGTGTACTCTAATAAGGCATACACTGTTAATTATACATCTTTGAACATAAAGTATTTGTATTGTATTGAAATTGTTCTTGAAGATATATATATATATATAACTCTTCAAGAACAATTTCAATACAATACAAATACTTTATTGTATGTGGTGTACTCTAATAAGGCATACACTGTTAATTATACATCTTTGAACATATATATA
This sequence comes from Torreya grandis, assembly GCA_037957365.1. NCBI lineage: Eukaryota > Viridiplantae > Streptophyta > Pinopsida > Cupressales > Taxaceae > Torreya > Torreya grandis. Next base: position 4,970,845 of record JARHVA010000474.1, read on the forward strand.
TGTGTGTGTGTGTGTGTGTGTGTGTATACATATATATGTATATATGTATATATATATATATATATATATATATATATATATATATATATATATATATACATACATATATATATACATATATGTATATATATATATACATACATATACATACATATACATACATACATATACATACATACATATATACATATATATATATATATATATATACACACACATACATACATGTGTGTGTGTGTATATATAACTCTTCAAGAACAATTTCAATACAATACAAATACTTTATTGTATATGGTGTACTCTAATAAGGCATCCACTGTTAATTATCTTAGATTATTATGTATACTCTAAGTATACTTCCAACTAACAAAATAGTCCCAAAGCCCTTTTATAAACTAGATAATTCCTAATATACTTATTTAATTAGAACACATAATTTCATGTGATTCCCCATTCATACACAACTAACTATTTACCCTGCAATTATGTTTATTCAAATTACTCAAATCAATTGATTCATATTAACGTTCGATTCTCTTGCATATAAATATGATCAAAGACACACACACAATAATTTTATATCAACCATTTATAATTATGTAATTATGTATCTCATTCCTAAGTTTCCATGGTCCACAAAATGATACAATTGATAACAAATAACTAGTTCATATTCATTATATTGTATAAATCTATTTGCATAGAGACTAATAAACTCATCTAAATTATGAGTTAATTCCTCTATCTCACATTTACAAACTACTTATACAATTAAATATATAGTCAAATGTTATAATATAACCCAGCCTTAATGCATACACAGTCCATATCCAATAAATTCAATTGATAAACGTAATTCAACCAAGATAATATATGAGTTACTCAACTAAAAATATATTTTTGGCATCCTTACCAGGTTCAATACTTCCTATCTTTAGGACTTGACTAGAACAAACCCTAATTCTATATATAATAATCAATATATGGCTACAGGGTCCTATAAATGTCATTGAGTATATATACCCCATAACTAAATTCATAAAATTGTGTTTAATATTTGCTAACAGTATTTAATTGAAACCCTAACATTTTAATTATATATTTGTATCTATATATACAAATATGTATGTGTGTGTGTATTATTGAGCATTTAACCTATATATATATATATATATATATATATATATATATATACATACATACATATAAGTTTGAGTGTATATACACACACACACACACACACAACCAACCAATTTTAAAAACACAATATATTTCACCCAAAAATTCCAACTAAGTATATACATAATTACCCATATAGCCCAAATATAATTCACCTAAATTGAGCATTAAGATTAATTCCCTAGACTAGTTCGACAACCAAAACCAAATCATAAAACCCTATCCAAATTGCCTAACAAACATAATAATCAATCAATGGATTCACTAGGACTTAAAATTTGAAAAAAGATTAAAGACAAAGATTTCATAAAGGTGTATAAAAACATGGAGAACACTTACATTCCTACCCATTCCCTTTGGGTTATACAATTGGATGTAGGGTTTTGTCGATGGCTAAGCCATCCATAGGTCCCTACATGTAGGCCCCTATAAAGTTTTCATCTTAATTTCAAACAAATGATGAAAACCCAATAACCCATTTCAATTCTAAGATCAAAAAACATAATTCAAGAATTTAAGTACAATATCAACCTATAACAAATTCTTATTATGCCAAGAACGCTGAATGTTCTCTTTCCTTAGCTTGAATACATTTTATATTTCTCTTTTTACCTACTACTTCCGGTATGTGTGCTTACAAGTCTTTTTTATTATTTACTTTATTTATTTTCATCATCTTGATCACCATAACTTTATCCTCCATTATTGATATACAAAACCATTAAAAATATGCATGCCAAAATAGCTCAACATAACCCCCTCTAAGCTATAGTCTACCACCATTTCTCATGTAATTCACAACCAACTCGCATCATGTTTTTATCTAAGAATGATGGTTAATTGAATTCAATGAAGGATTAGAAACCATAATCATCTAAAAACTTCCCAATGACTTATTAAAATAATCATTATATATCCTTTATAATATATGCATGCCTTTTGACTTAAGCATCGACTTCGCGTAGTCTATACAAACTGACCAAATGACAAGTCACAATCACCAATATTATTTCATGCAATGTTTACCATTGACAATTCAATAATCATAATGATTATATAACATGGTGAAACATATATGACTTTAAAAATACTATTGTAATTATTAACAAGTCATCTAAATCAAACACTATGCATTCAAATTTAAACTATTAGTTAAACCTCCAGGTTTAAACAATAACCATAGAATTTAACAACCAATTTCAACAAACGCAATGACATTTGTATAATTATTCACAATGATTTTATCTATAACACCTTTCATTATATTATATTTATTTCTAAGTATTATACTTAAGTCAAAACACAAATCTCATTTTACCATGCCAAAATCATTTATTAATATTATTAACAAAGAGATTATAATTCATTATGTCTTTTACAGGTTTATATAACTATTAAAATTGATAATGTAAACCTTTTAATGCATAAATAGTCATTAACAAAATGAATCAGCTAAGTAATAGCAACATTAATTATTTCCAACAAAGATTCCAAACAAACATTATTAAATGAATATTTAACTATGTACAATACAATGGTAAATCATTTTAAATTAGTTAAGTACAAATTTATCAAATCAACTAACCAATAACATCAACAATAACTAGATTAATTAAATCACCCAATCACATAAAATGATTTGAGAAAATAAAAGATCACAATGGACATTCATAATAGAAAATAAAGCATACCACAACTATATAACTCAAACAATTAATCACAAAACTTTATATAATTTGTGATGTGTGCATCAATTTTTGGACTTTCATTATTTCATCACCCAATGTCTCCATCTACACCACCCTCTGTGATGATTCTCTCCCTCCATCACACTTAGAGGGATAGATCTGTCATGTATCCACCTCACAATAATGAAGGTAGTTAGTCTAAAATATAATTATATACATAATATAATGTTATATAATTAACAAACTTGATCATAATGTATATAATGTAAAAGTACTACTAACTCATAGTAAACGAATCATGTACATTAAATAAGACATAATTGTCCCATAATCAGCATATGACGTAAAACTTAATCAAACAATAGTTAATCAACTAACAACCATAATATTCCATAGATTAAACAAGTTTTTCAGCTTAGAGAGAAATTAATATGTAACATCCTTCCTCCTTAAAGCCGGTAATCATCCTAATGACGTTTATTTAAACACAAGTTTTAAATTTTAAAACATTATTTAGCAAAAAATTAATGTAATATGCAGCAGAAAATTATGTAAACAAATTTAGAAATAGCATGTAAAACTCATCATAGTCCTCCCAAGTGGCACTATCTTTAGAATATTAGTCTTAATATACATTGAACTATGACACTTCTCTATTATACAAAATAAGTTTGTGAATGTCAATTATTCTGATTGATTTTACCATGACCACCCCAGGATCCATAACTTGCAAATCATTCCATTCCAACACATGTGAAGGATTAACAACATAGTTTTTAATATAAGACATGGAACACATTATGGAAAAGAGCTAGAGATGTTTTTAATGCAAGACTATATTATATAGTATTTACCACTTAAAAAACCTCTAAGGATCCCATATATCTTAGTGAAAGTTTCACTGACTTCCCAAATTTAATCGAGATTTTTTAAGGCTTAACTTGCAGAAACACTTTAACACCAATAGAAAGCTACCTAGCTATTCTCTTCAAATCAACATAAATTTTATGTCTATAATTTGGTCTCAACCAACCTCTTCCTAATTTTCTTGACTTGATCTTTCATTTCTTAAAGCATCTTAGGTCCAAAGACTACCCTATCTTATAAGCTATCCCAACTAATTGGTGTTTTACATCTCCTTTTGTATAGTGCCTCAAACAGATCCATATTCAATGTTGATTGGTATGATTTATTGTAATAAAATTCAAGCAATGGAAGTTAATCCTCCCACTTATATTATTGATCCATGCAATACATATGAAGGAGATCTTTTAAAACCTAGTTAGCTTACTCTGTTTATCTTTCTATTTACGGGTGATAAGCAGTGTTAAAATTCAACTGCACACCCAAATCTAAATTCAAAGTCAACAAAAACCTATAATTCATCCTCATATCTTGATCCAAAATGATTTTCTATGAAAAATCATGCAGTCAACACACCTCCTTCAGGAATCTCTTTGCAATCATATGTGCATCATCTATTAAGTTGCTTGGTATGAAGTGGACTACCTTGGTTAGTTTGTCAACTACAACCAAGATCATATCATTTTAGTTTTGTGATAATGACAACCCTTGGATGAATTCCATACTAATCACCTGCCATTTCCATTCTAGTATATCATGTGGATATATTAATCCATCTAAATGCACATGTTCAACTTTTACAGACTAACATTCCAAATAATGAGACACAATATCCATTGCATATCTCTTGATTCCTTTCTATAAATAGAGTGGTTTGAGCTTATCTATGAGCTTGGTTACTCTTGGATGTCCTAAATATAAGACATTACATAATTCTTTCAGCACTATACTCCTTAGATTCTATTTATTAGGCACATACATCCTACCATTATACCATAAAATACCATCACTCTCTATCTTGAATCCCTTATACCTATGATTTTGAGCATTCTCAAACAATGCTTTCCTAACTTGATCATAGAATTCATTTTCTAGTAAAAATTTACTTACATGATATTAGAAAGTACTCTTGATAGTAGCCATGTCTACTATGCACCTTCTTTGGCTTAGAGCATCAACTACTCTATTCCCATTATATTTTATATAGTTGATATCAAAATCATAATCATATAATGAAGTTAACCATTATCTTTGATGAGCATTCAAGTTCAATTGGGTGAATATGCACTTGAGTCCCAAGTTATCTATATTATGCTTAAATGCTTTCCCCAATAGATAATTCCTCCAAACTTATAGAGTATGCATAACTGTTGTAAGTTCTAAGTCATGAGGGGAATATTTCACCTCATATGGCTTTATTTTCATGAAGTCATAGGTTGCCACTGAGCCATCATACATAAGAACTCTTAGTCTATCCCTAAATGTATCAGTGATCATTGAGAATTAACCATTAGGATAGAGAACTCTTAGCACTAGTGTTGAAATAAGACTCCTTTTTAGTTTTTAAAAGGCTACCTCACACTTATTTGACTAGATGAAACTTTAATTCTTCCATTGAAGAGAGGTAATTGGATTAAATGTCTTAGACAAGTTCAAAATGAATTTCTTATAATAGCCTGTTAATCCAATGAAATCCTTTACTTCATGCATATTATTTAGTTCTGACCACTCCATTATGGATCTTATCTTTTATGGATCCAATGAAATACCATCCACAAAGATAATATGTCTCAAATACTACACTTTCTTTTATAAAAATGCTCACTTAAAAAACTTACCATGCAACCTGTGCTTTCACAAAAGTTACAAAAATAGTTCTCGATGTTGTAGGTGATCTTCCTCATCCTTAGAATAAATGAGGATGTCATTAAGAAAGACCAAAATAAAATTATCCAGGTAGTCTCTAAGCACACTCTTTATAAGATTCATGAATTTTGTTGGAGCATTTATTAATCCAAATGGCAACACTATGAATTCATTGTGTCCATATCAACTTTTGAATGTTATTTTGGGAATATCCTCTTCACATATTTTTAATTGATGATACCTTGCTCTAAGATCAATTTTAAAAAATAATTTTATTCATAGCATTTGATCAAAGAGATCTTAAAAGGGTGGAAATGGATATCTATTCTTAATCATTATTTTATTCAACATCCTATAATGTATACATAGGTGAAGAGTATCATCCTTCTTCTTGTTGAAAATAACTGGTACACTCCAAGGTGACACACTTGGTCGAATCAACCCTTTTGATAATAACTCTTGAAGTTGTAACTTTAACTCAACCAATTCATTGGTCATCATCTTGTATAGTGCCTTAGACTATGGTTCTGATACAGGTATGATATCAATCAATAAATTAAACTCACATTTGGATGGTAATCCTAGTAATTCTTTTGGAAACACATGATGCAAGTCTCTTAGAAAAATATAATCTTTGATGGATGGTTCCTTAGACCCCTTTATCTTATTGATCTTAAAAATAAATGCTTGACATCCCCTTTTTTGAGCTTTCTTAAGTTGAATTATAAAAATATGCCTTAGCTTTAACTCCCTTTTCTTACCCTGAAGTTGTGTTTGATATCCAAAATCATCTTGACACTCAACCTTTTTTAAATAATAGTCAACCTTGGATTTATGCTTTAAAATCCAATTGACTCCAAGGATCACATCATATGACCCCAATAGTGTAGCAAAAATATCCATTACTATAGTGAATTCAGGTAACCTAATCTCAACTTTGACTAAATACTTGTCAAATTTAACCTTAGGTTCATTCCCATACTATACCAACTATTCATTTGCAATAAATATAGTTTTTATATACAATTTACTAGGCATTCTAGGAGCAATGAAATATTGTGTATCTCTCATATCAATCAAAATATAAATTGAATAATCAAACAAAATACTTGACAGTTCTATGGGCAAAGCTTGATACTCAACCTAATGGTTGTCAATAGCTACATGAATCTACTACTAGAACCTACCTTATTAAGAAGTAGAACCCTTGTTCTTTGACTTATCCTGAGGACACTTTTAAGAATAATGGTCACATCCACACATGAAATAACCTACAACTAGTCCTTTCTTGTCACACTATTGTTTCCCTTGAAACCACCCTTAAAATCATTACAAGGTTTCTTGTTCCCTAAGCCAATGTTAAACTTAGCATTTTGATTCTTGAACTAACCCTTGGAGTCTCCACTCCTTTGTTTACAATTCTTCTTTTTAAAAGTTGGTTTAGAACTTCCAAACTTCTTTTTGAACTTATCTTTGACTTGGGCAAGATATTTTAATTTTTGTTCCTAATTGACTGCCTTCTTGAACACCTAATCTATGGTTATGGACATGTACATCTATTGCATAACCAATTTAGGGTTTTAATCCTATGATGATTTTTTTGATCTTGAACCTCTCATCCACCTAATATTGAGGTACATACTTAAGGATCATGGCAAATTGGTCCTATTATTCATTCAATGATAAATCCCCTTGCTTAAGATTCTAAAAATCTATAAGATTTTGTTTGAAACATAGCTATGAAATCTATCATGACCTAAATAGTGTCACAAACTATTTCCAAGTGGTGGTGGTTGAGTCAAGGTTCATCTCAAACTTCTTGTTTACCCACCAAGTTGTTGCTTCACTAGCGAGCTGATATGCTCCCTAGATTTCTTTCATGAATTTAAAATAATTTATAATCTTGAAATATTTCTCCATCTATATTATCCATGCTTTAACTCCATCTCCTAATACATTTTCATGGAACTTGGGTAGATTTACCTTTTTCATATCCTATGCCAACTCTGCAGCTACTTGAACTCTCACATCCTGTGGTACTTTATCACACCTCTACTCTTGAGGATGTTCTTGCTTAGTAAGATGTTCTTCAGGATCCTCCTGAGCATTCTCTGCTTCATGGCCATGCACTTCCTACTCTAAGGTCATGATTCGGTCCATAGTCTCTTCCATGGTTCTAAGGATTTGGTCCAACTTAACAACTTGCTCAGTGGTAAACTGATTTGGATCAATAAGAGGATAAGTATTTGAAGTATCCTCACCTCTTTATCTAGCGCACACCATTGTTCTTCATTATTAATAGGATAATAAGTTTGCATTAGTAGACATAGTAATCCATAGATTTTGAGCCTCAACTCTGATACCACAATGTAACAACCCCACTAAGTTTTGTGAAAATAAAGTAATTTTCAAAAAATTAATTACACATATTCATCTTAAAAACTTCACCATGAGAAATATAATTAGTGATCATTAACTAATTTCATTCATTTAGTTAACCACAAGGTTTATAGCTAATACACTTAGCTAAAAATCACCATGAACAGATATAAACAATCTTGAACAATGTTAAATAAATAATAAATATTGCATCTAAATCATTAATAAAATAGTACAAATTTATACATGAATGATACAACATTACAACCACTATTGCAAAAGTATAATGAATAAATATTATAGTTTACAACAATAAATAATATCTCAAATAATAATACATAATATAAAACTCCACGGAGCATGAGTCTCCAAGACTCAAGTAGCAATCTGTAATCTCTAGTGTAGTCCTTCAGCTGTGAGGGAGAGAATTATTTGAGTACTTTTCAACACCAAACATAGACCATAGATCACTTACACTATTTCTCAATAATGAGATGGCCCTCCCTTCATGGATGGGTAGATAATGATGGTGAGAGAATATAGAGTGATAAACCAAAACATGTGTGTTGTAGATATATAATACATAATGTGTACCATAATGAAATTTATTCTAACATGGTATCGCATAAATATGAAAACTATATCAACATATAAAATGACAATGTTTAACTATAAACATTACTTTGACCAAAGATTTAAATAATTAATGATCTCTATGATCATTCAATTTCATACACATCTCTCAATTAAATTACACCTCATCTTGCATTGATGGCACTAACTATGCTAGTAGAATCCATCCACTACTTATTTAGAGTCATAAATATGAGATTTGGTTTATGTGTGTGTGTGTGTGTGTGTGTGTGTGTGTGTGTGTGTGTGTGTAAACCAATAGATTCATTTAAAATATTTCCTTTTAGCTAATACAAATATGCTAAGTAAAAAAATATCACATATACATATTTATTCTATCAAATATAATGCATTGACTCTAATATCATCTAGTTTAATAATGAATGATAAATAGAATCAAAACAATCCTTAATATGACATACCATCTAGGTAATGATCATATCTAAACTCCCAATTACCCAAATCACAAAGGAATTTATAATGTTATTTCATCCTTGAAATAAACATTAAAACATAGGATTTTATATTTTTTCATATTCCACACATATAACAAAATCTAGTCAAAACATCTTAATATGCATTATATTTAAACCCTTAAATACCTTATTTTAAATTCTTTAATTCAAACATGTAAAATATACAAGCACCCACTTTACTCTATTATGGTAATAATGTTTTCAAATGTATACTTGAAAACATTATTACCATATACATATGAGCTAGTTATTGGTTATCAACTGTATACTTGAAAACATTATTTATAGTATACCTGAAATGTTATATATAATATTATGTATAAATATATTATATATCTGAAAAAATCTTTAAAAATAATTTCAATACAGTAAAAATAATTTATTGTATATAGTGTACTCTAAGAAGACATCCATTGTCAATTATATTAGAGTATTATGTATACTCTAAGTATATTTCCAACTAAAAAATAGTCCCAAAGCCCTTTTATAAACTAGATAAATCTCAATATACTTGTTTAATTAGAAACACAGAGAATTTCATGTGATTCCCCATTTATACACATCCAATAATTTACCCTCCAATTCTGTTTATTCAAATCAATCAAATCAATCGATTCATATTAACATTTGATTCTTTTACATATAAATATGATCAAAGACATACACACAGTCATTTTATATCAAACATTTAGAATTATGTGACTATGTATCATAGTCCTAAGTTTACACAGTCCACAAAATGATACAATTGATAACCAATAACTAGCCCATATTCATTATACTGTCTAAATTTATTTGCATAGAGACTAAGAAACTCATCTAAATTATGAATTAATTCCTTTGTCTCAGAATTACAAAATCCTTATACAAGTAAATATACAGTCAAATGTTATAATATAACTCAGCCTTTACACATACAGAGTCCATATCCAATAAGTTCAATTGATAAACGTAATTCAACCAAGACAATATAGTAATTAACTAAAAATATATTATTGACGTCCTTACCAGGTTCAAGACTTTCTATGTTTAGGACTTGACCAAAACAAACATTGATTCTATATATAATAATCGATAGATGGATATAGGTTCCTATAAAGGTCACTAAATATATAATTCATAATCGAATTCATAAAACTATGTTTAATCTTTGCTAACAATATTCAATTGAAACCCTTACCTTTTAATTATATATTTTTATCTATATATACAAATACATATATGTGTGTGTGTACATACATACATACATACATACATACATACATGTGTGTGTGTGTGTGTACATATATATTTTTATACACAATCAACCAATTTTAAAAACACATGACGTATTTCACCCAAAAAATCCAACTAAGTATATACATAGTCAAACCCCATGTAGCCCAAATATAATTCATATACATTTAGCATTAAGCTTAAGTCCTTAGACTAGATCAACAACCAAAATTGAATCATAAGACCCTATTGAAATTGCCTCAAAAATGAAATAATTAATCAATGAGTTTGATAGGACTTACAAATTGAAAAAGGATTAAAGACAGAGCTTTCATAAAGGTGTATAAAAACATGGTGAACACCTACATCCCTACCCATTCCCTTTGGGTTATGGGGTTGGATGTGGGGTTTTGTGGATGGTTGATCCATACACATGACCTTACATGCAACCTCCTATAAATTTTCTATTTTAATTTCAAACAAATGAAAAAAAAACTAATAAGTCATTTCAATTCAAAGATACAACAACATAATATAGAAATTTAAGTATAACATCGACCTATAACAAATGCTTATTATGCTAAGAAATCTAAATATCCTCTTTCCTTAGCTCAAATACCTTTTATTTTTCTCTTTCTACCTGTTACTTCTCATATGCATGCCTCCTAGTCCTCCTTATTTATTTTATTCCTTTCCATCACCTACTCATCATCACTTTCTCCTCCATTCTCGGTAGACAAAACCCATTAGAAATATTCATTCCATAATAGCTCAATAAAAACCCCACTAAGCTAAAATCTTCCACCATTTCTCATGCAGTTCACAACTAACTCGCATCATGATTTTTTGCTAAGAATGATGGTTAACTAAAAGCAAAGAGGGATTATAAACCCTAATCATCTCAAAAATTTCTAATGACTCATTAAAATAATCATTATATATCCTTTATAATATATGTATGCCTTTTGACTTAAGCATCGACTTCACTTAGTCTAAATAAACTGACTAAATACAAGTCACAATCACCAATATTATTCCATGTAATATCGACCATTGACAAGTCAATAATCATAATGACTATATAACATGGTGAAATATATATGACTTTAAAAATACTATCATAATTGTTACCAAGTCATCCAAATCAAACACTATGCATTCAACTTAAAACTATTAGTTAACCCTCTAGGTTTAAACAATAACCATAGACTTTAGCAACCAATTTCAACAAACACAATTATGTTTGTATAATTATTTCACAATGATTTTATCTATAAAACATTTCATTACATTATGTTTATTTCCAAGTACTATACTTAAGTCAAAACACAAATCTTGTTTGACCATGCCAAAAAGTTCATTAGCATTCTTAACAAAGAGCTTATAATTCATTATGTATTTTACAAGTTTGTATAACTATTAAAATTGATAATAGTAATATTTTAGTACATAAATGGTCACTTACAAATTAACTCATTTAAGTAACAACATACTTCAATTATTTATAACAAAGAATCCAAACAAGCATTGTTAAACAAATATTTAACTATGTACAATACAATGGTAAATCACATTAAACTAGTTAATTACAAATTTATCAAGTAAACTAACCAATAACATCAACAACAACTAGATTAGTGAAATCACACAATCACATAAAATGATCTGAGAACACAAAATATCATAGTAGACATTTATAACAAAAAACAAATCATAAAACATGATACACTATTGTGGTGCGTGTGTGTGTTTCTAGTTTTTCATTATATCATCCCCCAACGTCTCCATTTACACCACCCTCTCTAATGATGCTCTCCCTTCATCACACTCTGAGTTTGGATTTGTCCTATATCCACCTCATAATAATGAAGGTAATTAGCCTGAAACATAATTATATACATAATATAATATCTTATAGTTAAAAAACATGATCATAATGTAAAAAATGTAAACTTATTGCTAACTCATAGCAAACTAATCATGTAAATAAGCAACACATAACTGTTCCATAATCAACATATGAAATAAAGATTAATTAAATAATAATTAATCAACTAACAACCATAATAATTGATAATTATATATGTTTTTTTAGCTTAGAGAGAAATTGAGATGTGACAAAATTTGCATAAGTATTATATACTGTGTGAGTTTGGATAACATGCTTCTAAAGCATGCCCCCACTATAATCTGGATATTGTGAAAAATGTTGAAGCCATGTCACCATGACATACCCCCACTAATATCTGACCCCCCTTTTGAGGTGAGGGTAAAATAGCACCTAGTAGTTAGTGTTATTAATTTACCTTTTCAAGGCCAAATTACTACCCCTATAATTCAAATCTTTCAAAAATCTAATCTTTACCCCTTTACAGTTGGTCAAATCGGTCAATTATGGTCTAAAAATGCAAATTTTGGTCAAACATGCCAAAAAAGGGGATAAAAAGCATAAAAAATAGTTTCAAAAGTATTTAAAATATTTCAAAATATCTTTTAATGTGTTAAAAAACATTAAAATACCTTAAGTCCTAAGTTTCAAGTCATGAAAAGGTCATTTGATATGTCTTATAAGCCAAAAAGGGGCCAAAATCCCCTCCTACGTGCCAATTTCCACATTTGAAACATGAAAAAGGTTTTAAAGAGTCCAATTTTGCATTAATTTCATGTTATTCTTCTCAAATATTCTTTTCCAATTGGTAGAAGGCTTTGGATTTCTTTTAAAAGGGAAAAAAGACTCTTTTTCTTCATTTTTGCAAGAGTAATATAGATTTCATATGGATTCTATACATCAGGGGTAGGGTTTATCATTTTTAGGTCATTAATAGAATTCATCAAGAGTTTCATGGAAATTCATGGCCATACAGGCCCTAATCATCTTTATTTTGTTACTTTGCTTGTTGGCACAAGGAGACCTACATGTAGATTTTTTGATGGTACAATCTACTGAGGAAGGGTACATGTCTAAAATTTAGGGTGAAGGAACTAGACTGAAAGGGATTTCTGATGATCTAAGTGGTTTTTCAATTAGATTATCCATGTTCATGAACCATCTAGTTGAAGTCAGGTCAATTTTTTCTACCTTACAACCGAAAAGGCAACTATTTTTCTCCATTTTCTCCTCTCTGGGGTAGAGTTTAAGGAAAATTAAACTTGTTCCATAATATTGATGACTTTTTTTACCTTTATATGGTCTCATTTAGGTATTATTAATCCAATTTAGGTTCAAATAGAGGTCTCAAACTTATCTAGTCAATTTGTAGTATTGGCAATCTCGCAAGGGTGAATTATATGGTCATGGAAGGAGAAGCCAGCTCCAAGTTTTTAACAAATTCATGTTTGTAGGGGTTTATATCATGTTTTTCATTTTTTCAATCAATTTCTCAAATAAATCCTCTAATAAATCCTTTTCTTAACTTATCTCTATGCTCTAAAGGTGTCTCCAAGGGGCTTGTTTAGCATATTTTAAGGATTTCATGCAAATTTTAAGGTTTTTTTTAAGAAAACTAGGTTTCATTTTTGATTCCTTCTATTATTCCAATGGTTTATAAATTGTCATGATATGATTTAAGAGTGCTCATGTATGCATACACTCCTCCTATTTGCCTTGTTATGCTCTCTAACCCTACTTTTCACCTCCATCCCTTTCATTCCCATATCACTTCCAACCACTACCTTATTCTATGTTATCCACTATTTTTTCTCTTCTCCCACTCTCCTTTCATGTCTTGTCATCTCACCTCATCTCCTATCACCTATTATCATCTCCTATCACCTATTACCATCATAAAGAGAGTCAAGGTTGATAGAGGATCATCATCAAAGGCATGATCAAATAGGATTGACCTTAAATCATCCTAGCACAGCCAATACAAAAGCTCACAGGTCTAATTTTTAGTCAAGTAAATCCATAAAGACATCAATCATCAAGATGTAGTTACTAAGGTTATATCTATAATGGCCAATTTAGGTGACCTCATCAAGCAACCCTAAGGAGGATTTAAGATTAAATCTACCTTTGACACCTTCCTTAAGGTCATAGACAAACTATTGTCCATATAAATAAGGCATAATACAATCATTTTCAGTGAGATATGTCTCTTGGAAAGAAGACATCATGATGTGGATAAAAAACGCTTAAATCTATCTCAACTTCCATTCTTGGTATAGACATAATAAGTAATTATCTTTGAGTTGCAAGTGCTACTAATGAAGCATCATCTACAAGCCTATGTGAGGTCATCCTACAACTATCAGTCATAAGGAGGGAAGATAATGGTTTGAATATACATCGACAAGTTTACAACTTTAGTGACTATGTAAATGGTTTTCTATAGCAAGTGAGATTTATGAACCCTTATACTACCTTTTAGCATCTTTGGTTCAAACCCTTCAAAGCACCTACAACCCTAGTCCATACAAGGGCTAATAAACATGAAAAGCATAGTCAAGGTCCTTCAATACAATGAAGTTAGGAGTAAGCAGTGAGCAATAAAGGAGTTTCATATCCAATATATGAGGGTAATAAAAAAATCAATGACCATGCTTAATAACCAAGGGATCTTTATGGTTTCAAAACCCTAAGGAAATGCTACAGTAAGCAATGATCTCTTGAAATAGTTAGCTACAACCATATACAAGTAAATCATATAGTGGAGGTAGACTTATTTTGGTGAGGTTATAAGAAAAGATCATTGTTATATGGGCTTAAACCCTTGCATTGAATAATGTTGTCTTCTCTTTACAAACATGCTCATACAAAAGATAGCCCAGTCAATCCAACATTCAAGTGACCTATAATCACCATTGAGAACCTACAAGCTCATATGAAGGACTATAACAGTCATATTTAGGTTTCAAGTAGGTGAAGGGACTTTAGTGAGTTCTTTAGGGGTTTCATGCATGGGAAACTATTTCATAAGAGCATCAAGAAGACATATGATATCTAGTGATCAACTCCAAGGGTTTTTGAGGGTTTTAAATCAGGTATGTAGTCAAAGGGTAACCTACAGGCCTGTAGGTGTATTCACCAATAGTTGATGAGTGATTGAACTAAAAGAAGACCTAAAGGAGCTTTTCAAACCTATAACATTGCTAATAATGGTTCCTATGTGGAAATACTTAATTTTTTACGTTTGACTATCAAGGGATGCTTTCCAATTCAACATGCATAAGCACCTATAGTGCTAATAACACTCTATAGCTAACCTTGAAGACAAGACCTACAGTCAAGTAAGTCAATGTGTCAAGAAAGGATTTTAAAGAGTTTTGAACACTTAAAAAGGTTATGGACATTGTTAACTGATTATGGAAACATGGAGATAAGAAATAGTATCTTATATTATGTTCATCATGGGGAGCCACTACAAATAGCTTACAACCATTCTAGATGTTAACATATAGTACGCTTAGGATTGCACCCATAATCACAGTCAAGAAGTATGAACTAGGATGCATTCATAGGCCTATAAGGATCTATATTGTAGGAAGAGTTTTAATTTGTTGGGATGACTCAAAAGAGGTAAGAACATGTTAGTGACCTTGAGGTTTGGAGTTAAGAGCAAGACCAAGCTTTGAACCCTGTCCATTGTCTGTACAAGGGATATGTAAGCAAACACAGTCAAGCTTAGCAAAAGAGGGTTTATTCAAAGGAGGGTTTTGATGATATATTATGATGCAAATAGAATCATGGAAGAATAAAATGACCTAGTGAGGTCAAAGGGTCATAAGGGAGGCTACAAAATTTCTAGGTTAGACATAATGATAAGATCTTGAAGCCTATAGTCACCTCATAGTAAAACCTATAACCAATGAGAAGCAGTGATATATTAATTTTAAAATGATCACATGTTAATGAATAATTCACAAGACTCCACCTATAATAGTCAAATGAGAGCTCTTTGATTGAAATAAACATTAAGGTAAGGGTGTTGATGTGGTCATGAGGGACTATATTGTCTTGAGGAAAAGGAGTCACCTACAGGCTTTAGTATGTAGGTCTACTTTTTTTATCAAGCCTTGATGTAATATCTATGGGGTGAGCATAAAGAATGACCTGTCCTCAAAATTTTAAAGCATTCATGGAAATTTTATCAAGAAGGGACCAGGAATTATAAGCATCTACAACCATGGTAATAATTCCCTACAAGCCTTTAGAATAGTCATTGCCTATAGCTACCTTAAGGCTAGAGCACTTTCTAATTAATAGAAAGGCCTAATAAATAAGAGGAATGGAATTATGAAGGGAAAAATATTAGTATGTCATCAAAAGGTAAATGAAATTACTCTCAAATGACCATCTATACAGTCCAACCATATAAACTTGTAATGAATATAACTGTATAGGGGCTTAAAGCTTGGTTTGGAGTCAAATGGCCATAAAGGAAAGGTGTGAAGAGATATATTTTGGTATAAATGGATTTAGAACACCTATTTAAGATTAATTTACCTCTATTTTTTTCTCAAACATAACCAATTCCCACCTACAGTAGTTTGTACTCAGTCATAAGAAGCCTGATTGCCTTATTAGAGCTCAAATCATGCTAGAAATAGGGGTAGAGGTTATTTTCAAATTATTGAAGAGACTATTAAGATAATTAATTATTAATTTAACCTTGAAAACATATAAACATATTTAAATCACCTCCAAAACACTAAAACTCAATCAAACATGCAGATAGTCCATGCATAGGGGTTATTTTTTAGAGAAAATTAAGGTTTTTGGGAGCTATAGGTGGAATTTTGACCTCATATTTTGTACACAAAGTAATCATGAGTTGAGGAACCCTCTAAAAAAATTTAATGGCCATTTTAAGAGTGTATATTCTCTCTATTTTCTCTCAGACCTCATCCTATTTGTTTGATGTCACCATTGGAGTAGGCATCATTCTTGAGTGATATAGAGGCTTCTAATCCTAGGTAAAAGATTAAAAATCATGGTATGATGTTTTTAAATCATAATAATACCCTTAAAGAGTGTAAAATCTCCAAATTTTATGCAAATCATGCTCATACATGCTTATGCAAGCAAATAGACACATAAGCCAAAAAAGGCATTTTTTGACTTTTCAAGCAAAAATGACTTTAAACATGTTTTGATATCATGTTACAGGTCCTATGATGATTTTTTAAAGATTTTTGAAGCTATAAAAGAACCTTTTTCATTTTGGTGAAGTTTTTCACTTTTTGCAGTTTTAGGTACCCTTCCAAGCCACCTGTTTAGATGCTCGTATTGTTCACCACATGTGGAGTTTGGCCAAGAGATATTATAAATTTTTAGGAACCATATTTAATTATAATTAATTAAAATTTGAGATAATTTGAGGGCCTATGCTTTATGAACTATAACTAAGAGCGTAGATAGTCCAGAATGCAAACTAAACCCCATAGGCAAATTTCATTTACATGGTAAATGTTCATATATTTTG
Source organism: Torreya grandis (assembly GCA_037957365.1). Classification (NCBI taxonomy): domain Eukaryota; kingdom Viridiplantae; phylum Streptophyta; class Pinopsida; order Cupressales; family Taxaceae; genus Torreya; species Torreya grandis. The sequence continues at coordinate 4,988,569 of JARHVA010000474.1, forward strand.
CATGAAAACCCAATATTTTTAGGTATGTTAGGGGTTCAATGTGATATTTTTAAATATAAATTGTTATGTATTTGGAGTTTTGTACTTCATAAATCATTAGTTTGAAGATTCAGCATTAAAACCCTCCTAAACCCCTAAAAAACTAGTTTTGGGGAAAATGGATTTTATTACCATAAAATAATCATGGATCAACCTAAAAAAAATTCAAACATAAAGTAAACTCATATATTATTCCATAAATTCCAATTTTATCCATAGAGTTGTACATATGAGCCCATAAATCATGTTTTTTGTGGAAAAAAGCATGTAAAACGTAATACAGGGCATTCAATGGAATCTAATCAATGGCTATAGAAGCCTAAGAATTTTTATTAATAATAAAATATTAATTTTATCATAAATAATCCTATAATTTTCTCTACCATCTTGATCAAAATGTCCAGTCTGGTGAAAAATGGAGCAAAATAGGCCTAGTCAACCTTGTTGACTAAATGGCGAAGGTTTTCTCATCAAAATCACATATTTAATGATGAATAACGTTGTTACAAGTTTAATTCATGGTTTTTTAATGTTTCATGGCTTATTATTTCAGGTTTAATTGTGACAAAAATGACATATTAGCCTTTAGGCCTATTTGGTCTAAATGGCTTAGTTGATCAACTTGTTAAGTTGGAGTTTGGCATTGGATGGATGTTCAAGGACTTCAATTTGAGTTTCCATGTCATATTTATGATTTTATCATGAATGATAATGTGAATTTAATTCTTCAATTTCCATTTTCATACAAGTGAAGGCTATTTGGAGTTGACTAGTCTTGCACTTTGGTTGACTAGTTGACAAGTCATGCATCTATTCTTTATTAACTTGTCATCCAAGCCTTTCAAACACTTATGAATCAGCCTCAAGTGAGGTTAAATCATCTAAGGATTGGTATAGTATTATTCATGAATATTTGACTTGTCAAATATGGGCCCACCATCTCCCTTCTACTCCAAATTTTGAAATTCCATGCATGCTTTGTGGAGTTCAATGATTTTTTATGAACTGTTCAAACATTGTAAAAGGAGTTAGTCTTGAGTTAGTCAACCAAGACTAATCCTTCCCAATTTTTCAAGACCAAATTATCTTAGGTTAGATTTTAGACATATATCTTGGATTTTTGAAGCCATTTTTCATTATTCTTGGAGCTAAAGTAGAAATTGTAATCTAGAGAATACATCAATAAAGGAGATTTTTATTTTTCATATGAGTTTGGATAGAGAATAGAGTGTAATTGATTGTGTATCAAAATATAAGTGATATTATATCTCTTTTTTGTAGGTGCCTTCCTCACCTATTGCTTTCTATCTCACCTTCTATAGGTTATTTGAAGAGGTAAAAAGGAATCTTGTAATCCAAAATTCTTTCAATCCTTTATTTGAAATATTTATGCTTAAGGGAAATATAGGACTTTTATTGGTTTATATGTGTGCATTAGTTTCTATAGATTCTAGAGGATATAAATAATTCAGGTGCATCATCCCTTGAAATAGGATTTCCCTTCAATTTCTCCTTCCCCTTTTCATTCAAAAACAATAATAATTAGTTTTAATAGATATATCTTAAGGGAACCAGTCTTCTCTAGAGTTTTTTTAAGTACAGAGTCACCCACACTCTAACAAGTTCCAATTGTATCAGCTAAAGTGAGGCTATGTTTTACACATATTCAAGTAGGGTGCACTCTAGAGTGATAATATTTTATGGCACACTCAGTGGGACCTTATTCTACACACTAGCCTTTGGAGGCATTCAGAAGATTAGTGCAACTTTTAGGCACTCAAAGCTGGTTCAAAAGATTAGGTATCATTTAAAATATTGACTACTTTTAGCACTTGGTTTACTACTGGTCTCAAATGGCTTGTTTTAGTATGGAGCCATATTATCCTCACTATGATCAGTATGACCAGCCACACTATCATCCTCACAAGGAGTTTGAGGACCTATGTCAAGCATATATGTAGGAGTACTACCTAGATCCTCCATATGAACAACCAATCCATCATAATATTTCCCCGTACCAGTCTTATCATGGCCATTTTTCATCTACCCAATCCATATCATCACTTAAACAAACTTTAGTGAGCCTTGACAAGCATGCACTAGAGTTGTATTCATAGAGTTGTTATGGCCAAGATACCCATACTTACCAGATTCATCATATGAGAGAGTCATTGTAGTAAATTAAAAAGAAATGGGAACCTATTGAGAGGGAAAATTAGTTTAATCTTATTGGTGAGATGATGGATGTAGGTGGTTGCATTCAAAGCATTGAGGATAAACTAAAGGGCCTAAGGGATCAATAGGTTCAACCTCACTCTTCTTATATGCCATCCATTCTTCCTTAGGTTACCATTCCAAGTCCCCCTTTGAGTTTTCTAAGTATTCATGTGTTTCTCAGACCTTCCCTTCTTGGAGATCTATCCAAGACAATTGTTAAAGAAAGAAAGAGATTGTTATGGGATAGCCTTTTGTCAAGATCCAATACTCCATCCTCCTTCAAGAGTCTTCTTCTATTCTTTATCTTCATGAAACAACTGACCACCTCAAATAAAATATATTAAAAGATAATATTGTTAAGTAGATAAGAGAGTTGGAGCTGAAGACAAGGAAAGAGGAGGAGAACCAGAATCAAAATGTCAAAAAAAGAAAATTTATCTTTCCCATCTTGGAACCAAATCATGGAGTCAAGCAAGAAAGAGGAACAATCAAGCATCATTATGAATATTGAATTCAAGAAATATATCATTCATCCTTCATCCCTTCCTCCTCATAAACCAAAATACTTTCCTTCATATAAAGCCATTCAAGAAAAAGTGCAATAGAGAGATGCGGTAAAGATGATCAAAGAACAACAACCTCATGAGCAAAATCAGGTGTCTATGGTAACTTCTATAGATCTTTTTCATCTTACTAAATACTTTCAGGGATCTAACATACCACTTTTGGATAAAGAACCTCTTATTTGTGAGGCAAGTGAAGAAGATTCAACTAAAGAGATAGAGAATGATGATAATTCCAATGATCAAGAAGAAGATGATCACTGGCAGCAGTTGTACCATGATTTCATGAGCAAAATTGAAGATATTAAGATAGAAGATTTTGATGATGAGATAGAAAAATAGGTTGATGATTCATCTAAGGATTATACCAATGTTTTGGATCTTTAAGAAAATAATGCTATTTTAGATATCCTAAAGCAAGGTGAGCTATAATTTGAGTGGATAGATGAGATGTCATTTTCTATAGAAGATGAAGATGGAGCAAGTGTTGTAAATCAATAAATTTCATTTGAATTCATCTAAAAGATATAAATATGTGATAAACATGTTTCAAATGATAATAATATTGATTATTTCCATGTCCTTTTAGTTGATCATGATGAAGAGACCTTTTGGGATGATTTAGAGAGTTTTTGTGCAAAATTTGATAGTTTGTCTCCACCCCAAGTGGAGATTGATGAATGTCTTGTAAAGAGTAGTGTTGCAGCTATTCATCAAGAAGAAATTAAAGTCATAGTACAACCAAGTCTTAATTATTATCAAGGATCTAAATAATTTGACCAAGTACTACCACAAATGGAGCCTAATGAAGACATCAATCTAGGTATACTAACTAAATTTCCAATATAATCATTGAATGAGAATGTGTCAAATCATAACCAACCTATGAATAAGGTAGAGATAGCATTTTTGATGCAAGAAAGAAGAATATGGGAGGAAGATGATTGGATCTTGGATCCATATCTTCAATATATGCACTTGAGAATGGAAGTTGGAGGCCTAACTGCATCATCTAGAACACATGAACATACAAGTGCTCTCATTTGCAGAAGAGAGTTATCAAAAGGAATCAAATAAGTTTCAAGGATCCATGGTACATCTAATAGCTTTCCATTTGATCTAGGAGGACCACCAAGGTGGAGGTTAGTTTGTACAAAATAGATTACTTTTTGTTATTTTGTCTAAGTGCATATCCACACATGCTTTTAGTAGTTGTTTTTTCCATTTGTAGTTATTCTTGTCCATTCCTCTAAGTTTATACGTTCACATGTTTATTGTTTTTTGTGTCAGTTTTTCCTGTTATATCTTGGTCTACAAGTTTTTCCAATTTCAATGTTTGTCTTGGTCTATTCTTGATAGAGTTTCTGAGTTCTTTTGACTAGCAATTCATTCAACCCCTGAAGTTGCCAAAATTGTTAGTAATTTGGGATATCAAGGGAAAATTACTACCCCTATCACTCGAAACTTAAAAAAATCCAATCCTTACCCCTTTAAAAATGTAGATTTTGGTCAAAAATGTCAAAAACTGGGATAAAAAGCATTAAAAATGGTTTCAAAAGTCTTTAAACTATTTTAAAAGAGCTTTGAATGTGTTCAAAACTTAAGTCCTAAGTTTTAAGTCATGAAAAGGTCATTTGATATGTCTTATAAGCCAAAAAGGGGCCAAAATCCCCTCCCACGTGCCATTTACACATTTGAAACATGAAAAAGGTTTTAAAGATTCTAATTTTTCATTAATGGCACGTGATTCTTCTCAAATGTTATTTTCCAAGTAGTGGAAGGCTTTGCATATCTTTTAAAAGGGCAAAAAGAGTCTTTTTCTTCATTTTTACAAGAATATATGGATTCCATACATCAAGGGTAGGGTTTATCATTTTCAAGTCATTACTAGGATTAATCAAGAGTTTCATGGAAATTCATGGCCATAGAGGCCCTAAATCAGCTTTCTTTTATTACTTTGCTTGTTGGCACAAGGAGACATGTCTGTAGCTTTTTTGATGGTATAGTTTGTTGAGGAAGGGTACAGGTCTAAAATTTAGGGTGAAGAAACTAAACTTAGAGGGATTTCTGATGGTATAATTGGTTTCTCAATTATATTCTCCAAGCTCATGAACCATCTAGTTGAAGTTAGGTCAAATTATGTTGCTTTGCAACCAGAAAGGTAACTATTTTTCTCTATTTTCTCCTTTCCAGGGTACAATTTTAGGAAAATTAAATTTATTCCAAAATATTAAGGACTTTATCTACCTTTCCATGGTCTCCTTTAGGTATTATTAATCTAATTTAGGGTTAAATAGAGGTCTCAAACTTAGCTAATCAATCTATAGTATTGACAAGCTGGTAAGGGTGAATTGTATGGTCATGAAAGGAGTAGTCAACTCCAAGTTTTCAATAAATTCATGTTTTCAAGGGTTTATATCATGTTTTTAATTATTTTCTCAAAGAAATCCTCCAATAAATCCTTTGGTTAATTCATCTCCATGCTCTGAAGGTGTCTCTAAGGGGCATGTTTAGCATATTTTAAGGATATATTATAAATTTTAAGGTTTTTTGCAGAAACTAGGTTTCATTTTTGTTTCCTACTCCTCCAATGGTTTCTAAATTTTCATGATATGATGTAAGATTGCTCATGTATGCATACACTCCTCTTTGCCTTGATATGCTCTCTAACCCTCCTTTTCAACTTCATCCCTTTCATTCCCATACTTCTTCCAACCACTTCACTACTCTATGTTATCCACTATGTTTTTATCTTCTCCCACTATCCTTTCATGTCTTTTCATCTCACTTCATCTCCCATCACCTATAGTCACCATTGAGAACCTATAGGCTCATATGAAGGACTATAACAGACATATTTTAGGTTTAAAGTAGGTGAAGGAACTTATAGTGAGTTATTTAGGGGTTTTATGCATGGGAAACTATATCATAAGATCATCAAGAAGACATATGATATCTGGTGATCAACTCAAGGGGTTTTTGAGGGTTTTTAATTAGGTATGTAGTAAAAGGGTAACATACAGGCCTGTAGGTGTATTCATCTACAGTTGATGAGTGATTAAACTACAAGCAAACCTAAAGGAGGTTTTCAAACCTATAACATTGATAATAATGGTTCCTAAATTACAATACTTACTTTTTTGAGTTTAAATAGCAAGGTATGGGTTCTAATTCAAGATGCATAAGCACCTAAATTTCTAATAACACTCTACAACCAACCTTGGAGACTAGACCTATAGTCAAGTAAGTCAATGTGTCAAGAATGGCTTTTAAAGAGTTTTGACCACTTCACAAGGTTATGGACATTGTTAACTGATTATGGAAACATGGAGACAAGCAATAGTATATTGTTTTATGTTCATCATGGGGAGCCAAATCAAATAGCTTAGATCCATCCTATATGTTGACCTACAATAGGCTTAGGATTACACCCATAGTCATAATCAAGAAGTATGAGCTAGGATGCATTCATAGGCCTATAAGGATCTATATTATAGGAGGAGTTTTAATTTGTTGGGATGATTCAAAATGGTTAATAACATGTTAGTGACCTTGAGGTTTGGAGTTAAGAGCAAGACCAAGCTTTGAACCCTGTCCATTATCTGTACAGGGGATAGGGAAACAAACACAGTCAAGCTTAGTAAAAGAGGGTTTATTCAAAGGAGGGTTTTGGTGATATATTATGATGAAAATAGACTCATGGAATCATAAAATTACCTATTGAGGTCAAATTATCATAAGGGAGGCTACAAAATTTCTAGGTCAGACATAATGATAAGATCTTGAAACCTATAGTCACCTCATACTAAAATCTACAGCCAAGAGAAAGCAATGATATATCAATTTTAAAATGATCACATGTTAATGAGTAATTTAAAATAATCCACATATAAAATTCAAATGAGAGCCATTTTATTAAAGAAACATTAAGGTAAGGGTGTTGATGTGGTCATGAGGGACTATATTGTCTTGAGGAAAAGGAGTCACCTACAAGCTTCAGTATGTAGATCTTATTTTTTATCAAGCATTGAAGTAAGATATATGGGGTGAGAATAAGGAATACCCTATCCTAAAAAATTTTAATAATTCATTGAAATTTTATTAAGAAGGGTCTAGGAACCATAAGCATCTATAGCCATGGTAATAATGCCCTATAGGCCTTTAGCACAGTCATTACCTATAGCTTCCTTAAGGCTAAACCACTTTCTAAGTCATAGAAAGGCCTAATAACTAAGAAAAATGGACTTATAAAGGGGTAGATATTAGTATGTCATCAAAATTTAAATTAAATTACTCTCAAAGGGCCATCTATATAGTCTAACCATATAGACTTGTATGAAATATAATTGTATAAGGGCTTAAAGCTTAGTTTGGAGTCAAATGGCCATACATGAGAGGTGTGAAGAGATATATTTTGGTATAAATGGATTTATAACAATAGTTAATATGATTTGACCTCTAAATTTTTCTTAAACCTAACTAATGGCCACCTAAAGTAGTGTGTACTCAATCATGAGAAACCTGATTGCCTTGTTGGAGCTCAAATCATGCTAGAAACAAGGGTAGAGGTTCTTTTAAAATTATTGAAGAGACTATTGAGATAAATAATGATTAATTTAACCTTGAAAACATATAAACATATTTAAATCACCTCTAAAACACTAAAACTTAGTCAAACATGTAGATAGTCCATTCACAGGGGTCATTTTTGAGAGAAAATTTATGTTTTTGGGAGCTACATGTGGAACCTCAAATTTTGTACATAGGGTCATCATGAGTTAGGAAACCTTATTAAAAAAATTCATGGCCATTGGACAAGTGGAGATACTTGTTTTTTTGTCTCAGACCTCAGCCTATTTGTTTGAGGTCACCATTAGAGCAGACATCATTTTGGAGTCTTGCAGAGGCTTCTAAACCTAGGTAAGAGATTGAAAAGCATGGAATGATGTTTTTAAATCATAATCAAACCATTAAAGAGTTAAAAAACTCCAAATTTTATGCAAATCATGCTCATATAAGTTTATGCAAGCAAATAGGCACATAGGCCAAAAAGGCATTTTTTCACTTTTCAAGCAAAAATGACTTTTAGATTGTTTTGATATCATGGTATTTTTTCAATATTTTTGAGGCTAGGAAGGAATTTTTTTCATTTTGGTGAAGTTTTTCACTTTTTGTAATTCTAGGCACCCTTGCCACATGTTCAGATGCTCATATTGTTCACCACATGTGGACTTTAGATGAACAATATTAGTTTGTTTTGAGGACCCCTATCTAATTATAATTCATGAATAATTTATATTATTTTATGGGATGTGATTTATGAATAATCGCTAAGAGCATAGGTAGCCCAGAATGCAAGCTAAACCCCACAAGGAAATTTCATTTACATGGTAAATTTTCATATATTTTGCATGTAAAACCAATATTTTTATGGATGTAATGGGGGTAAATGTGATACATATAAATATAAATGGTTAGGGATTTGGAGGTTTGTACTTCATGAATAATCAGTTTGAAGATTCAGCTTTAAAACCCTCTTAAACCCCTAAAAAAAGAATTTTGAAAAAAATGGATTTTATTTCCATCAAATCATCATGGATAAACCTTAATCCTTTTAAAACATCAAGTAAAATCATAGAGAATTCCATAAATGCCATTTTTATCCATAGAAATGTACAGATGATGGCATAAATCATGTTTTTATGGAAAAAACATGTCAAACATAATACAGGGAAGTTCAATGGAATATAATCAATGGATCTCAAAGCCTAATAATTTTTATTCATACTCAAATCCTAATTTTATCATAAATAATCCCATAATTATCCCTACCAGCTTGATCAAAATGGTCAGTCTGGTGGAAAATAGAGCAAAATAGGCCTAGTCAACCTTGTTGACTGAATACTAAAGGTTTTCTCATCAAAATCACATATTTGATAATGAATAAAGTTGTTCTAATTTTAATTCATTTTTTTTCCAAGTTTTATGGATTCTTATTTTAGATTTAATGGTGATGAAAAGCATAGATTAGCCTTTAGGCCTATTTGGTCTAAATGACTTAGTTGATCAACTTATCAAGTTTGAGTTTGGCATTGGATGGTTGTTTAAGGAGTTCAATTTGATTTTCCATGGAATATTTATGATGTTATCATGAATGATCATGTGAATTTAATTCTTCAAGGTCCATTTTCATGCAAGTGAAGGCTATTTGAAGTTGACTAGTCTTGCACTTTGGTTGACTAGTTGACAAGTCATGCATCTATTCTTGATTAACTTATCATCTAATCTTGTCAAAAACTTACAAAATTTGCCTCAAGTGAAGTTAAATAATATAAGGATTGGAATAGCATCATGATTGATGATTTTACTTGTCAAATATGGGCCCACCATCTCCCTTCTATGCCAAAGTTTGAAATTTCATGCATGCTTTATGGGGTTCAAAGATTTTTGATGAATTATTTAAACATTATAAAAGGAGTTAGTCTTGAGTTAGTAAACCAAGAATAATCATTCCCCATTTTTTAATGCCACATTAGATTAGGTTAGATTTTATACATATATATTGGCTTTTTGAAGCCATTTTTTAATTCTTGGAGCTGAAGGAGAAATTATAATCTGGACCATACATCAATAAAGGATTTTTTTTTTTTTTTGCATATGAGTTTAGACAGATAATAGATTGTAATTTATTGTGTTTTAGCATATAATTGAGATTATATCTCCTTTTGGTAGGTCCCTTCCTCACTTATTACTTTCTATCTCACTTTTTGTAGGTCATTCACAGAGGTAAAAAGGAATCTTGTAATATAAAATTCTTTCAATCCTTCATCTAAAATATTTATGCTTAAGGGAAATATAGGAAATTTATTGGTTTATATATGTGCATTAGTTTCGACAACTTCTAGATGATATAAATAATTTAGGTGCATCACCCCTTTAAATAGGATTTCACTTCAGTCGCCCCTTCCCCTTTTCTTCTGAAAACAATAGTAGTCAGTTCTAATAGATATATCTTAAGGGAATCAACCCTCTCTGGAGGTTCTTCTCAGTATAGATTCATCCACACTCTAAGAAGTTCCAATTGTATTAGCTAGAGTGAGGCTATTTTTTATACATCTTCAATAAAGGTGCACTCTAGAGTGATAATAGTTAGCACACCTCAAAAGGGTAAGACAACATTAAATTTTTGAATGTAACCATGTAGCATGTAGAATAATATGCATAGGTTAATTTAACACTGAAGTGCATAAAACCAATGTGATCACATGTAGGCATAAAAATCATGATAAATATCATGGTAGCATCTATATAGTAATAATACAATCTCAACAAGAAAATAATCACACACAAAAGATCACTCAAAAGTACATTAAAAGGTAATGGTCCAAGTAGACTACAAACAAGGGGCATGCTCAAATGTCACTAAATCGAATAGATGTGACTTATTCAAATGTTAAAAAAATCAAGGAATGACATATTCAGATGTCCAAGAATGCAATGACATATTCTAATGTCCAAGAAAGCAAACATGGGCATAGGGGTTGCTTATAATAGAGAATATGTAAATGCTCAAAAAAGTAAGACAATAGTAAGGCAAAACACTTAAGGAAGTGTGTAAAGGAAAAACATAAGCAACCAATAGAAACTTGTCATAGTCACCCATGGATCAAATGTGTTAGCAAAACATTTAATTACATAGCATTTCAAGTACCCTGTATAATGTATAATCATGGATAATAGGCATGTGTAAGTACATATGTAAGCTCAAACATTATAGTGTAGAGTGATCATTGAACCATATAGCCCATGTTTCAATATTGTAAAATATGGATGCCCCCAACATCTTGATAACATGAGTAGAGGGAAGGCCTAACACCCATAAGTGTATCATATATTTGTATATGCCTGTGTATGTGTATATAGGAGTAAATGACATGATAGTCTTTAACATGGAACTAACACATATATGTCAAACAACCAATAGAACATGTAGGTGCCGAACGTGTTTTTGGATTTTTGAATATTTTGTTTTTATTTTTTGGTTATTTTTTATGATGAGGAAAGATCATCTTATGATTCCATCCAATGGATGATCATAGATATCATATTTATAACCTCAAATTTGATATTTATAACCTCAACTTCGATCTCTTGCATTGTTTTCATCATGATTGGCTAGGTTGAAAAGGGGCATAACATATTTCTCTTCACATTTTCCATGTGTAGTATAAGATTTAATGCTATCGTTTGAAATATGTACTAAGTTGCCTTCATGAAGAAAGGAAATGCCTTATTTATTTTGGTTATTTTTTTCTTCCATTTGGTGTATCCAAAGAGTTCCAAGTGTAAATTCATATGGATATGTGGTAGGCATAACCCAAAGTTGTGTCTAAATTACTTTAAGATCGCAAGAAATTGGTATTGTTATATTTCTGAATGAGTCTTTCCAACCTCCTTTGTTTTATAAGTTTGTTAAATTGAATCCCAATTTTTTCAAATATATTACATTACAAGTAGTTTTTTATTATATATAATCAACATGGTTATTCTAAAAATAAGCGTTACCCATGTATAATTTAATTGTTAAATCTTATTGGTATGGATGCTTATTGTTTTGTTCACTTTGAGATTCTTGTATGGGACTTAGACTTTGGATCGGTCCCATGTTAAATAACATTTGTAAGCTGGTAATATAGACATTAGGAATTCCACATTGTTTTTCATATTGTTCCTTAGGGAATCAATCTCCTTCCTTTATTTGAGGGATAAAAAATTGATACTTGGAAGGAGAAATGTTAAACTACGTTTTAGATTAAGGTAAAAATAGGTTTTGAAGGGGCCCCGAAACCCTATACATCAGAAGAGAGATAAACCTTAAGCACAACCAGGTTACAAAAATAACCTAAAACTGGCAAAAGCAAGACCAGGTTAATCAGGAACCTGAAAATAGCAGTCAAGAATAGGACAAACTGCTGGCAAAACACAAAACAAACATTCAATAGACAGGATCAGCACCCAGCAAACCTCCAACAAAAAGAGGTATTTTAAAAACTTACTTTTTTTACAAGACCAAAGTTTCATATCTAGAGGGGGGACCAAAGGCTTAGACTTCTTCCTCTTAACTGCTGTCCAACCATCCTCTAACTTAGCTGCCTCAGCAACCCAAGCCTCAGAAGGCCATGATCCATGAAGCCCAGGGGACACAGATGCCTCAGCAAAATCCTTTTGAAAACCAGCCAATGTCTGGCTCCTAGGAGAATCCTTCAAAACAGGGGGAGAGACCACAACCTCCTCAGTAATCAGTTCAGAGAGATCACATAATCTAATCTCCACAGTACCTTCAACAGGATCTTTCACCAACAGAATCTCCCTATCCGTCGGCTCAAAATGGATACTATTTTCATTCTCATTCTCTGAATCAGTCAAATCTTCCTCGGGTTGTTTAGCTATATAATGTTCGGAAGCAGCTTCAGACCACCAAGAAGGTGATCTTCTGGATTTGGATTTCCCCGCAGTACAACGAGCTGTGATGTGACCCGTCAGGTGACATTTTCTGCACCGAAAAGGTAAACCTTCAAAATCTAACATTTGCATCTAGGAACCCCTAGGGGAGTCCAGACAAATCGCCTCAGGAAGGCCCTTAGAAACATCCACCTCAACCATAAGGCGTGCACAGGTCGAATGGTAAAAAATCAAAGTTTCTTCATCCACAAATAAAGACTCCCCTATAGCATTTTTGATGGTTTTAAAAACTGATTCCTGCCATAGATGTATTGGTAAATTAGGGAGCCAAACCCAGATAGGGAACTTGGTAAATGTTAAGCTACGTTAGATGAGTGAGTATGAATGCAACATATCTATGTATATCCACATGTAAATGAGTGAAGGACTCATATTTTTTATGTAATGATCTTTCCTTTAAGGGGGAAATAAGTCCTATACTAAATATAAATTACAGTTCCAAATTTGAGGGTCTAAATGCTAGCTCATATGATGCACTTTTGAATTGAATAGTATAATCTTGAAAAGACTCATCAATACATTTTTTGAAATTATGCAAATGTTCTAATTTAAGTTTTGGTACCTTATGGATGTTTAAATCCATAAATAATTCATATTATAATTATAATAAAGTGATTAAGGAATCCTTTGGTAGGATATAAAACCAATTTTGAGGCTCATTTATAATGCTTATTTGGAAAAGTTTTAGCAACAACTTGTCATCTTGTGCCCATAGGCCAAAAGAATGAACATAATTAATCATGTGGTCAAATAGGTCTTTATGTGTTACAAAGAGAGAGAAATATGGTAGCTCAAAACTTGGTAGATAAGGATATTCAAGTATACTTTGTGTAAAAGGTTAACTATTAAATGTGGTAATATTTACATTAGCATTATGGAAAGCCACTTGCATTTACATTATAGAAATCTAATTTTGAAGATCCCAAATAGTGCTCATCATAGACATTATATGATCCATGTAAATGTTGGTTCTTGACATGGATTTTATCATTGGTTCTAAACCACCACCTTCTTTGAATCTAGGCATATGAGTATCATCATCCTCATGTACAATAAGTGCAAGTTCATAATCCTTGAAGTTTGGATACTTTGGTAATGGTAATGGATCTTTGAAATTTGTTACCCTTGGTGTATTATTTGAAGATCTTGGAATGGATTTAAAACTTGAATTATGCACCATTTGTAAATATATAGCAAGTAGATCTTGAGGAAGTATTGGTGAAGACACCTATTTTGGTGTGGTATGAATCTCCTTTTGTTGAGAAACCTTACTTAACATTGGTACATGTTTTTTATTTGTAACTTTAATATTATATTTCTTTGTAAATGTAGGATGTTTCCTTTTTCTTGATGGATTGATATGACTTGGTAAAGATGACATAATTTCATGGTTAAACTTTCAAAAGTTTTCAATATCAAATGAGTGCCAAGAAGGATTATCACCTATAATAAGGGGAATATTGTTTATAAATCTATTAATTTGAGGGGTTTTAATCATTGAACTTGAAGGAACCACCCATTTATCAATGATTTGCAAGTCCTCCATGATTTCCTTATGGAGTGATAAAATTTGTCACAATCAAATGAAAGTACCTTATCTCCATAGGGGATCAATTTTGGTATAGAAGGAAAGAGCATATACTTTGGATCCTCCTTGGGATGGATCACTTCATGTCTTGAAAGGATGGGAGCATGGACCTAATTAGAGGGATAGTAGCTACCACTATTCAATGTTTTTATATTGTTTGCCTTAGCCCTTGGAGGAATGCAAGAGAAATGGATTTTAATGTGTTGAAGGGTTTCACAATCATAATCATCAAAGCAATCAATGTCATCCATGATAAAATATAGAAAGAACACAAAGATTAGGACAAGGCAAGATATAATCATTTACAAGAAAATTCTTATGCAAGAATGATGTTAAAATATTAGGTTCACCAGAGGTTTAACCCTAATTTAGATAAGAGGTTATTTTAATTGGGTATAAATAGTTAAGGATATATAAATTATAAGGGACAAGGGTGAATATCATATCTAAAGTAGGCCAATTAATGTGTTGAACTTAGATGTACCTACAATGAATTTATAAAGTTGAGATAGGCTATTAATGGAAAGTATAACTATGCTAGATATAAAAATGACACAAAATAAATTACTTAATTTTTTTGATGTTAATATAGTTTTGGATCTAGTATAGGAGGGAAGTAAGTAGGAAGATAATTCTGGATCAATTGTCAAATTCTAGATCTAGTGCCTTTGGATCTCTAAACACTTTCATTAGCTTAGGATAGTTACATCAATGCTAGTGTTTGGGTTTGTTACTAGTGTCTTATAAATATATGCCCTCAAATTGGATGTAGCCACCTAGATGCTTCTAGATTCGGATTCACCTTCACTCTAGTGCATTTAGATATGGGTCATGGACTATCATTCATGGTGAAATATAAAAAACCTAGTTTTGCATCTTTAATATGACCTTGGGGAATAATGGGTTAGAGGGCACATAGTGTAGAGGTGACCTACAATGAACCCATTATCAAAGGGAGCTGTCTATAGAGCTAATATTCCATAAGAGTGCCTTAGAATCATGTAGTTCTCCCCTACGTGTTGGCTTATGAGTGAATCATGAAATGTGCAAAGTACAATAGTGACCTAGCTTATAACTTGGAAAATATTACCTTATGACTACTCCTTTAGTAATTCAAAACTTTAGATAGGTTTTTCTTTTGATTGATATCATAATAAGGTATAATAAGAAATATTTTGGTGATTGGAGTGTTTCTTGAGTGTTATTTTGGTATGATTACTAGGTTTCATAGGTGGTGAATGAATGAGAATTGATATTATATTTATACCTATCCTATCAGGAGATAACTCACATTAAATCACTTAGGCCAACCATTATAATATGTTTCATTTGTAAATTGGATGACTTTATGGCATTAGACACTTATGTCGGGCTAGGATAGTAACATTGATGTTATTGTCTAACTTGAACATTAGTGTTTAGGGAGAAGGAGAGAAAGAATATCTCAAAACTTGTAGAGGTGTAAGATAAGCACATTTTAAGCATTTTGGACAAGATGGGATGTCTATGTCATCAATATAAGGCTAGTCAAACTAAGAGATAGGCTAAGAGGCACAAGATAAAGTATAAACAAGGTTATAAAAGCAAAGCATGTGTATAACTAAGAGGAACAATCAGGTTCATGAGTTTTCCAAGTGTATAAGAATAAGGTGCTACATAATCATAAAATATTTTCTACAATGGGAAGCTATTGGTAGGCCACACTTGAGCTATATTCTAGTCACCCTTAGTCTCACAAGTTATGGGTAGGTAGATATTAGAGTTTTCAAGCCAAGTTTATGTGGTGATTTTGATTTCATTGACATGAATACATCTGAGACCCATTATCCTACCTTAATTAGGAATAAATGGGCTTACAATGGTCAAATGACCATTAATACAGTGGACAATGAACTAGATTTTGATCAAGGAGACAAGATAGTTGTCATCCCTTTAAATAAATCAAATTAGAAGCCTTACATGATTCTAAAAGACCTAGAGTCATCATATGCCTGCAGTGATAATAGTTGGTTCAAATTTGGCACATATACATTAAAAAATGCACTTTGAGCTACAGAGTGTTAGTTTTTAAACCCACAAACCCACAGTTGGAGCAAACATAGATAATAAAGAAGCCACTTTATAAGCTGGTACTAACAAAATCTTCATTACCCCAGTTTCACCTTGAATATTGTACCTCTCCATCAATGTGATCTCCTACTAGTTCCAAGGTATATTTCATATATAATATAAGTGTGATAATAATGTAATACACAAAACCTACTCTATATGGTTTTTTACCTTAGGAAACAACATCTTCAATAAATGGTGATTCAGTCACCCATATGTTTAACTAGGCTACAAGAGATCATGAGATACGACCTCTACACATGGTATTTACCACCAAATGTCTATTACCTCAGTATTTTATGACAGATTATCTTAATTCATTTATATTGAGGTTAGAGCACCATGTGCCAAAGATGGAACAAAGAATCAGTGTAATTAGTTATGCATTAAAAGGAACTATGATAACTTAGTGGTTAGTGCATAGAGACTCAAAGATAAATTGGGATGAAGTATGTGAATTTTTGTGGATGTGTTGTTACCACCTATTTTTAAATTAGAATAGCCATTATTTTAGGAAGGCCAATGTCCCTAGCTACACATTCATTAATGTGTAGATATATGGTTTATGCAAGGATTTAAGCCAAGGTATTGGGTACACATTTTTACCAACACACTAATGCCACACCCAACTATCTGGTACATGCATTAAGAGTGTATAAGAGAGACCAAATATTGGGCACAAGTACAACAAGACTTTATTCAATCTTTTGTGTTTGAGGATGATAACCCATTGGTGCACAATGGATTTTAGAAACTAAAATAGTTTCTATGTTACAACAAAGCATAAGATTTGGGAGATACAACAAAATCATCATCACAACAGGAAGTGGCTTAAGATTTGAATCTTGTGCTTCATAATTAAAATGTAAGTCAATAATAACAAGATATTATTAATCCTTTTAATATAATAATAGATGATATAACATAATCTAGTGATAGTGAGAGAGACCTAGTTTTAGAAGACTTATTTGAACTGGAATAGGAAGCCAAACTAGCAACTATCCAAAGTGTAGAACAAGTTGAAGAGGAAAGACTATGTAATTTAAACATTCAAGAATGGGAAGGGGAACACACTTTGTGATAGGATCTACCTAGTGGATTGAATCAAGTATATCAAGAGCCACCTAAAAAGTTTGAAGAAAATATTAGAACATAGGCAGTCCTTAAACTTATGACCATGGGAGACAATTAGGGCCAAGATCAAATTTTAGAGGAATTTCAACTACTATGATACTATCAAGATGTCTTCATGACCAAGTTATCAAAAGTAAAAGGTGTATATCTTTTATTGGGAGAAATTCACATACAATTGAAATAGTGCACTATACCCATTAAAAAGTTTTCATATAGACTAAACCCCAACATGAAGATAAAATTAAACATTGCACTAGATCACATTAAAGAAGCATGAATCATTTATCCAATTAAAAATGCAGATTGAGAGAGTCATATATTTGTGTAGACAGATAATTCCAAGGAGTTTCAAGTTTTTGAGGACTACTGTGCACTAAATGATGTCTACATTAATGATCCATTTCCAATACCATTCACTTATTAATTTATCTAATCATTTGTAAGTCATGAGGTGTAATCATTCACATATGGATTTAGTGGATACCATCATATTATGATCACAAAAGAGGACCAATCTAAAACAACATTTGAAAAATAATGGGCGTCATTCACATATAAGGTAATACCCTTTAGTCTAAATAATGTGCAAGGAGTTTTCTCTAGGGCTATAGTAATTGCAATTAAATATTTCATTCATGATTTTTTAGAAGTATATTTGGATGACTAAGCTAGTTTTTACTTATTTCAAAACTATATGTCTAAGCGGTGATTAATGCTATAATAGTGTCGAGCTTTGTGCATTATTTTGAATCCAAAAAAGTGCTTATTTTTTACACCTTTTAGTGTTCTTCTGGGCCATGCCATATGTTGTGCTGACATATTGGTTAACTAAGAAAAGGTTGCAGTAATAGTGGGGACATCGCCCCTAACTAGCTCTATATAAGTGCAAACATTTTTTGGGTCATACAAGATACTGAAGAAATTTTATCCAAGGATACATAACCATATTTGCACCAATGGAAAAACTACTACATAAATATATTAAGTTGGATTGGACATCATAATGCCAAATGAAATTTATTTATCTCAAACAAAAATTAGTAATAACAACTATTTTAATTTTTCTTGATTGGAAGAATCCATTCCACATACATGAGGATGTTTTTGGTATTGCATTAGGGGTTGTCTTAGTGTAGATAGGGGATGGTGAGTTGGATCATCCCATACATTATGCCAATAGTAAGATATCAATAGTAGATAAAAATTATAAAACTATATAAATAAAGGCCTTAGCTATGTTGTTTACATTATAAAAGTTTTGACATTATCTATTGGGCACACCATTTGATATTTTCACAAATGACCATGAATTGAGATACTTGGTTAAAAAGCTAATGTTGGGAAGATGGATCTTTAGGTGGATAAAATTATTTCAAGATTTTCAACTCCAAATCAATATGAATCCAAGTCAATAAAATGTGTGACCAGATCATCTAAGTAGACAAGAAAATAGAGAATAAATAGAAGAAATAGAGGATGAGTCCCCATATTCACACTTATTCAGGGTTACTACAATCATTGATAATACATAAGGCATTTCAAACTTCATATAGCAAGGAAGTTTCCCTACACAATATGTTGAAAGGGATAAAATCAAATGGTGACAAGAGCAATTCCATAAAGTCTCATCAACAAATTTCTATACAAGATTGGGAAGCACAATGTGTTGTATAGAGTAGCATTATAAAATGAATGACCACAAATTCTCCAATAAATACATTAGGTATTTGTAGGATGTCACTTTGTAGATAAATCCACTATAATAAAAATATTATAGAGTGATCTTTGGTAGGCAAACTTGTTTCAGTATACACACAAGGTGGCCAAGCATTACAATGTGTGTCATAGATCAACAAGATGAGATGCCATGGTCATAATTCTTGTGGAATAACCATTTAAATAATGGGGAATTGAATTTTTATGACCTATAACACCTTAAATCAAATACATCCATGTACGGTATATTATTAATATGACAAATTACTTCACCAAGTGGGTGGAAGCTATCATGATGCCAAGTTATGGTGTGAAGGATGCTACCAAATTCTTATATGAAAATATCATTAAAAGATTTGGATGCCCAATCAAGTTGGTTAGTGATAGAGGAACTAATTTCCTCAATAACACTATCAAGACTCTTACTAGGGGGTTTATGATCTTGCACCATAATATAATGGCTTATCACCCATAAACAAATGGACAACCTGAAGCATCGACCAAAGTATTGGGTAAAATGCTAAAGAAAATATACAACATGTAAAGGGATGATTGGGAGGATCACATTCCTTCAATTCTTTGGAATTACAAAACAAATTACAAATGTACCATAGATTTCACTCTATTTTAGCTCATTTATGGTCTTGAGGCAGTGATGCCTATGGAGTAAATTATTCTTGGTTTGTGCATCTCAATGGTTATAAAAATGGGCAATCAAGACTCTCTAAAAAAATATTAATGGATTTGGTTAAAATAGAGGAAAATATACAAAGGTCACAATGAACACAAGAGATTAACAAGTTAAGATAGAAGGCATGGCATGATCTTAACTTGTGATCTAATCAATTTCATCTAAAACAAGTGGTAATGTTATATGATAGTAGATTTATGGCATTCTTGATAAAATTATGCATCATATGGAAGGGACCCTACATTGTTCATTATTTCTCACAACAAGAAACCATTATGTTAAAAGATCTACATGGAACCATATTTTTAAGATGTGTTAATGGTTATAGGCTTAAGCCTTTCCATCATTAATATCTATCATTTTATATTAATAATGAGAGAGGGTGTTGAGTAACACCATATAGTTAGGAATTTTCTATAATGTTGTTTTATTTAGGGTTAGTGTGTTTGTAAAATGTGATCTTTAGATCACAACACATCATAACAGAGTTAGAATAGTCAACATCACATAATATGATCAATTAACATAGATAGACTAAAGGAAGGATAGTTGTAAATGGCTACATGGTGGTCATCAAATAAGTCTGGGAAGATAGCACTGACAATATGGGTATGGTGGAAGGATGGGAAATGGTCATTCAAGATGGCTAATGACAAGGCAATTGAATAGATTACATTTTTCATGAATCAGATCATTTGGTAGAATGATAGGTAAGTTCATAAAATAAATGAGATAGATGAAAGGACATCAAGTCACATCAGCTACTTGAAAATACACTAATCAAACAATATAGATAGAAAAGGGTAACCATCATATCAAATAATAGTTGATTAATATTAATTAGGAGGTAAACTTGTGTGTAACAAGCTCAACACATTTAAACTAGTCACCTAGATGTATTTGGGTGCCAAAAACTATATAACAAAGGGTATGCAAAACACAAAGATGTTACATACTCATAAAATAAATTAAACTCTATGATCTACTTTAAAAACACCTTCTTACACAAATATTACATAACAAATTCAAACCAAGCAAAGCAAAAGTTCAATGCAGGCCACAACAACAACCATGAAAAGAGATCAATTATTGATCCCACTTTTTGATGCATAAAAAGAGGAAACAGGGATTGGACTAGTCCTAAGGTAAACCAAATATTAGGATCCAAATATCTTTGACTTCATTGATGTAACAAAAGTCACTTTGTTTGTTCAGGGTCCACAAGAAATAGCATAAGAAGGAGCCCTAGCTCTTCAACATCTGTTATGAGGTTTAGATATAGAATGATCAATAAAATTACCTAATTTTAGATAAATAGATGAGGTAATTCTCACTCTACTTAGTAGATATAATGAAGGAGCTATTCATTTATCCTAAGATGTCATAAAGTGGATGATTCCTTATATTGTGATAAGAGCAATGGGCCTCCTAACTCATATTAAATCCCTCCTACCTTATAAATCCATAACTCCCCCAATTCACTTTAACACCAAGGGAAAATATCCTACAAGGGTAGGTAGAGGAATACCCATTAATACAATATAATATTATTTGGTGCTCATCATGGTTGAGTACATCACCAAGTGGTTTTGGAAAATAATAAAACAAGTGAAGTAGGGGATAAAAGGTGTGATAAATATTACGTATCGCATGATATGCGTACATGAAAATTTTAAATGGCCCAAGTTTATGGCATCTAGGCTAACCACAAACATTATTCTCACTATCATCTCGCAGACATTCCAATACTATTTCTTTGTTTTACTTATATGCTTCACATAGTGGAAATCATTGAAAGGACCAATCAACCATATTATAGATTTTTGGGCTATTATTGCATTCGTAAACATCACATATATGAAAAATGTTATTATTATGAGAAATTGGGAAGGTTAAATACATGGTGCATAGAATTCCTAAACTTGATTAATTGGCACATCAGAATACCTTAGGATGTCATGCAATATCTTTGATAACATACATTAGTTACAAATTTGCATAATGATATCCAAATCAAGGTACATGAGTTTCCCAAAGAAACTATGACTTCATTATCATTATTCATCAGTATGTTGGATGAAAAAGTAGAAGTGTTGACGTATAAATCCCTAGTTGTGATATCAATTCCACCAGTATGATCCATTCCCCAAGTGCATAATAATTAGTATAACCACATGTGCAACCTCAACTACAACCACAACCATAACTACAATTAAAATCATAACCATAGGCACCACCATAAAAAATAGTGCCTTCAGCACAATAAGATAAAGGAAAGAGAAAGGCACCAGTGTAATGAACCTCATCACCATTGCCAAAGAAAATGGCATGTCAAACAAAGTCTTAGTTAGAAAATATACATGTTCTTAAACTATCAGTTGAGTGTGACTTGCTAGAGTTATGAGTTGAGGATTAGGAAGTCCTAAATTCCATGCTAGAAGACATAGGTAATGATGTTTATGAGCATGAATAAGAAAATTAATTCCTTTTTTATAAATTAGTGTGCCCCTATCAGGTGTGAAATCAAGTAAAACAAGACCTTTGGATCGATATCACTCAATCTCTACCTTCTATCATTGTTGACACTATAGGTCAAGAAGCATCTCGACAAAATTTGAAGGTTGAAATATTCCATAAAGACCTAACTACAAGCTCCTCTATTATACAAAAAGAATAACTACCAGCAAAAGAAATCCCACCACCATCATTGTTACGTAGTCCTTAAATGCATGCTACAACTCATCCATCTCCAATGATCAAGGATAGAATGGTGTCCTTCATAGACCTAACAAATGCAAGTTAAACATAATAAGAATAAGAGTCTCATCAATATACACAAAGCTAAACTATGAAGAGTTAAAAGCAGAGACTCAATCCCCCTCCAACATCCATAAAAAAGATGAATGCATGTTGAGGTAATGTTATATAATCTTCCATTTTAGAGGATTCAAAATCACGTAAAAAACTAGATTATCCAAGCCCCATGGAAGAATAAGAAGAAACTAGTTTAACATAGTTAGAGCCCCAACAAAACTTTATGCAAAAATAGGGGATCCAGTAAAAATACAAAAGGAGGCTAAGAAAAGGGCTAAAAAGGAAGAGAAAAAGAGAAAGATAAAATAGGCAAAGTGAAATGTAGTTGACAAAGAAGAACATTGCATGTAACAAGTAGCTACATAAGAGGAACAATGTAGACAACAAGTTTCAAAGGAAGAATGAAAACAACAAGCCCTAAAAGAAGAGCTTTGAAAGAAAAGATTTGAATAAGCAGAGGATTGAAAGAGAAGATCTGGATAAGCAAAGGCTATAAAGAAACAAGTTGAAGAAGCATAGGCTCATAAGAAATGAGCTGAAGAAGCAAATATGAAGAAAAAGGAACAAGAGGAGGTAGCAAGAAAATATCAAGAATTATAGGCTACACAACAAAATAAAAAGGAGGCAAAGGTACTAGCAAAGGTTTAGGAAGAGCAAAACGCCAATGAGGCACAACACATTAAATAAGAACAAGTGAAGTGAGTGGTCATTAGAAAAGGAAGCTAAAGACAAAGCCAAAGTTGAAACTGAATCCAAGGCCAAGGAAGATGTAGATTCCAAAGCCAAGGTTGGGGCAGAATCCAAAACTAAAGCTAAGGCCAAAGCTAAGGTTAAGGCCAAGGTGCAAGCCAAATCCCAAGCTAGGGCAAATGCTAAGGCTAAGGCTAAAGCTGAAGCTAAATACAAAGAAGATAAAAACAAAAAATCTAAGGAAGAAGCAAAACACACATAATAATAGAAATTGGTGCCGCAAGTAGGTTCATAGGAGGAGGTTTTGTAGCCAAAACTCCAAATCACTAACTAGTGGCTATGAGATGTTCCCATGTCATCCACCTAGTGCACCACCTTTTCTAATCCTTTGGCATAACTCATGTCAGATCCTATAGTAACTATGACCACATCCATGGCCCATGTTACCACTATGCATGAAACATCTTTGGATGTTGCCCAACTACCACTCACCAAGTGAATTGAAGGTTCAACTATGTTCTAAGAGTCAATAACATAGAAGGCTTCAACCTTAGAGCAATAATTTTTCTAGCTATGATATGATAAGGTAGATTTAAGCTACCAACTTATAAATATGTGTTAGTTAATTTATATCAACTGCCCCACATTGGTTACATAAGTTCTAGGTGACCATGTGACATTTAAAGAGAAGTAGTTCACATATTTACTAGCATAATTCAGAAAGGATTGGCTAGTTGCGCAATAGCTACAAACACTGCAAGCTAAGGATAGAACATCAAATCAAAAATAGAGGTAATCTATGAGATTATAGAGGAGTATGAATAGGTTTTCGTACTGTTGTGCATCAATCCAAGTAAATAATACAAGGTATATTAAATTGGAGGTGGCATCTTAACAATTCATTGGTTACCACTAAACCTGAGTTCACAATAGCAAATAAAGCCAAAACTATCAAGGAGGATCAAATAGCTACATCTGAATCCATGAGCAGTGCCCTCAAGAAATTGTTAGATTTGAGGGATAGTACCATGCAAAAACTACATACTTGATGCAATGAGACTCTACTCAATACATTTGCTGACCTCCAAGCTCAAAAGAATATGGATTGATTAGATGAGATAATACAAGATATCTAGCTCAAAGTATCAAATTCTAAAGCACTAATCACCATCACCAAAGATGAGGAGGTTTAAAACTTGATGGTGATTTGGATCCCATTGCACATATTTCTCACTATGGTATAAGAAGTGCTAACATACTAGAAGATGTTAAATCAAGCTCTCTCCTAGATTAATCCCTCCATCGGTAATCTTGTGCATGAGCCTTAATTCATTCCACCATAATAGTTGTAACATGTGCTACAATAGAAGAAGATTACCGTAAAGTCTCAACTAGAGAACCAATAGCAACAAGAGCCTCCACCATTATATGTTGTATAACCAAGTGGTTCATCCATAGCACAAGTAGAACCAACACATAATAGCCTACTATATAGCCACTTCAAAGTATATCACCATCTACTAAGTAGGTATTATGCACTACAATTTTGTAGTTTTCTTAAGTTTTGATAATTTTTAAGGATAACCTTAAGCATTAGAAATGGGGATAGGTTGGTTAAAATCCCATAAAAGGAAGCCACCTAGTTATACTAATATATTGAAAACCTAAAATGGTAGTAGGCTAGTATGCTACTTAGTTTAAAATATGAAAGGATGGCTAAATAGTGCACAAAGGGTGGAAATTGGTAAAAAAATACTTAGAGTGATAACTTCGACTCTTGTTTCTAGTTCATTCCCTCAGCTTTAGAACAAAATATCTTGCTAGGACTTTATCTTGGGATGAGACAATATTTTAAGTCTAGGAAAGTGTTGGGTGAAGAATAGGGCCTACTAAAATTATAGAGTATAATTGATGGACACATGTGCAAATTGAACTATTTTTTATTTTGTATAATCTTTTGTATGTATTTGAACTATGTAAGCATAATGATATATGACAGAATGTGAATAATCACTCCTTTTGAGCATATCAAAAGGATGGAATGTGAAGAGACAATGCTAAGTAAAACTCGATATATAGCGCTCAATTATAATTTTATATAGTTTCAATGTGATAGAGAATAATACATTTTGCTCTGAAAATGGTTTTCATATGTGTCTTTTATCATTATTTTGAGCATAGTGAGTATTTTTTTTGCTTTAATCTATTAATTATATAAGTATACACTGAATATTAAAATTCTAATAAACCTGTGTTATTTTGTGCATCCATTGTTTGATTTGGTCAATGAATATATTTAGTCTAAATATAGTATCGACTATGTCCTTTTGTTATTTCTGTGTAAGTTATCCCTAAATTAACATGTTTTTGAAGGGTTTCTAGGAACCTCTACTAGCAACAATTAACTAAAATAAGGACACACATGGGATCTACAATATAAAATTTAGTGAATTGTAAATCATATCTATGTTAAGTGATATAAATATTATATATGCCTAATGAAATGATTGGATAGGAAATTGACTAAAATAAATAGTGAACGTGATGAAATCAACACACTTAGGAAAAATCTTTGAACTCTGAGAGTGTGCTAGTGGTCTAGAAGTGATATATCAGTTATGTGTGAAATCTAAAACCCTAACTATCAAAGAACATATTTTATGTTTCTAAACTACTACCAAATTTTCCCTAGGTAGATTCAAGCACCAAATTTTCTATGTACTTTTTAAACTGAATGTGTTTTATTACATTGAATTTGTATTGTGTTTAATTTTGAAATCTAAATTTTATGGAACATGTGTGTTATCTCAAGCCATATAGTCATATGTCTTCAATTTCTAAAATTTTTAAGAAGAAAGTATTATTTGGTGTCTTCTTATTCTCTTGACTTAGTTCACCACAAATGCATGATGAGGAGAAAAAAATATGTTATGGGTTGGGTAACCTCAAGGGATTTGCAACAACATATCCTACACATTGGAATCATACCCAATGTATCTTTATATGTCATGTAAATAGAATCTAAATAAAGTATTTGACATCTTTTTCCTTAGATGTGTGATGAAACTACATGAACATTCACCTAAACCCTTTTTTGGTATAAGTGACTAATGTCACAATAGCTTCAATTGATGAATGACCAATTGTGGCTCAAGATGTAGGCTCCTTCTCAAATGTATCAAAGGATTTTGGTAATTGAAATTTCTAACTCATGGGAGATTATTCATCTAATTCTAAATTTTTAAATTAATATGAAATATTTATATATATCTTGGTATCTATGAATGATAAAAATTAAGGTTGACCATAGGAAAGTGTAATATTTAAAATAAAATGCACCAAAATCTAGCCAAGGTGAAAGGATCCACAAAAATACATAGGATAAATTTGGAGGTACCCCTATACCTCTTGAATATGTCCTTGGAGAGTGTTTAAATTTTTTGATAAATAAAGTTTGAGAGAGTATATTAATAAAGTAAGGAGTTATCTACTCTAAAAAGAAGGCCAATTAAATAATTCAGATTCATAATATATTTTGATACAGTGTTGAATTATGGAATTTTTCTAAGTATAGAAATTACAATGCCAAATAATAATTTGAATGCTTAATCATGAAGAAGAGATAATACTTAGCTTGTTTATTTATGCATAGGCGGATCTAATAAATTCAAGTGAATAAATAGGTAAGATGATGTTCAATTATGATTCGTCTAATTCTAAAAATTAGCTCCCTATTAGCGTGGACACTATCATCAAAATAGGAAAACTAGAGTGGATGATTATATCTTTAGTGAGGCACAGGTAATTTTATTGAAATTCCACTTGGGCCTATTAGGGTTCACTATCATCCTACATATTTTCAACTAAGATTGCATGCATAGGTTCTAGATATCAACCTTTTGATCAAAACTCTAGGTCCTCCAACTTGGGCATGTCACCCTGAAAAATAGGGGTTGGTAGGATCAATTGAAGTCAAGTTGACCTCAAATACCCATCTATCAATTAAAATTTCCTCCATATCCATATACTCCAAAGAGGGCCTCAACCAATGTATTTCTCCTCTTATGTGGGTTTGTGTATGAGCAATGGTGTAATATGCTATATGTTAGTACATGTAGTGATCTAGCTTGCAACTTGATAAATATTTCTCATGGAATACTATTTCAGTGATTTAGACATGTAATAATACTTATCCTATGATTGATTTTTAAATACGTAAGAATAGGGAAGTTTTTTGTACTTGAGAGGTGATTTTGCTTGGTAAGTATTAGATGTGTGATTGAAAAGTACTTGATCTTACTTGATGATAATCAAGGGTATTTTACTTGTATTTATAAAACACATTTTGAAAATATCTCATAGGAGGGTTAATTAAACCAAATATGACAACCCATACATGTCAAATAATTTAAAATTTTGATCCTTTGTAAGGTATGAACACTAGCATCAAATGTAGGACACTAGTGTCGATGGTAGTGTCCTACTTTGGATGGTAGTGTCATGGAGAATAGATAATTATTGAATCTCTATAACTAAAAATGCATGATATATATCTGGTATTAATTATATTTTGAGATTGAGGTGATCTTTGTAATCATAATATCATGATCATACCATAAGATAAGTATTTAGGCACAATGAGATGTCAAACACGAGCTTTTCAATAGAAGAAAGATCATAAATTGAAGAGTAGAGCCTTGAGTGATATTTGTCAAATTTGCAAGTTTATTTTATCATGTAAAATCTATATTTGAGTATTTAAATTTACCCCTCTTCAGTTTAGTAATGCATAAGGATGAAATTACTAGGTTAAAAGAAATAAATGTGTATCATGGTGTGTACAATACACCTTTCTTTGATTGAGACCTATTTGAATTTAATGTATGTGTATTACCTATAATGAAGATCATGTTAAAGGTGTAATTAGTTCATCTAATTTGAAAATGAATAATTTAAATTACTTAAAATAAAATATAGCAAAGAGTGAGTACATGTGTGTTGATACAACCATGTTTTCCCTTGATAGATTACTTTGGTAATGTTGCTTCCTAGCTGAAGCATTAGGGAAGGGTTCACAACTGAACCTTGGAAACATGGAGAGGGTAATTAGAGTGTGATCATTCCCTTAATATGATATAAGGATGAATGGTTCCAATTCCATCGATATCACATAAGTTTAATCGCATAACCCAAGTGTAAACAAAATCTAGCCAATTTAACCAATCTCATCCATGTTAAATGGTGTAACCATATCAACCCATACAAATGAAGTTTTTCCAAGGCCATCAAGGGTGTTGAATCTTCATTTCACTACTCATCTCAATCATTGCATCTGGATAAGGTTGATGCATATATATATATATATATATATATATATATATATATATATATATATATATATATATATATATATATATAATTGATTGTATTTTCATGTCATATGTACCTCTAATGTGTCTCAAGCTGAAGTATTTGTCAAAATGTAACCTCTTGTGTGTGTGTGTGTGTGTGTATATATATATATATATATATATATATATATATATATATAATTTATTATATTTTCATGTCATATGTACCTCTAATGTGTCTCAAGCTGAAGTATTTGTCAAAATGTAACCTCTTGTCTATAATTGTATATAATATATATATCATAAATCTAAAAAAATCTATCCCAAATCTATGAAAATTGGTGCTAAATGTATAATCTTATGTCCCAAATGTATATTTAATTCATATGAATTGTATCAAATTATGTCAATTCTGTCAACTATGTGTATGTGGAATCATGTCTCTATGACATGCCTCCACTAATATGCCCCACCTTTTGAGGTAAGTGGAATGTAAGGTGATATTCACCTTATCTCAAAATAATAACATAACCATGATGTATCTATATCAATCATGTAGTAAAGAAACATATATTTGTTTCATATCTAAGTAGATGTATCACTAAAGCTCATAGTATCCAAACATAACAAGCTCTAAGATGCATGATATGGATCATGGAAACATATATAAGTAACATGCTTAGTAAATAATCAATCACAAATGCAAGAGCACTCAATATCACACAAAGGGGGTATAAAGAGACTAAAAACAAGGAGCATGCTCAAATTCCATACGCTCAAGGGGAGGATATATTCAAATGTCCGCACACCAAAGGAATAATCAACACATAGGGTACTAAGGACAAAAAACAAGGAACATGTTCAAAATAAAATGAGAAAGTACACTAAGGTAAGCCATGTGATAATATGAATAAGTGACATATATGTAACTAGAATAAACATGCTATACTAGTCCTTACATACATGTGTTAACAAAATTTATTGTAGAATAACATATTAAATACACTATATAAGGTATAATCATAAGTGTAATCATGTGTAAGAATTAATATATAAGCTCAACATGATAATTTAAAGTGATAATAAAATAAAATAACATGTATCAACCGTGATCAATAGAAGCAAGATGCCCCCAAAATAATGTGTCATGCGGGAAGAGGAAAGGTCTAAAAATTGCTTATGAATGTATCATGGATCTAATGTATGCCTCGATCACATTTAATTTCAAGTGAAAAATATGTGTGTATAAAAATAAAATGATATGGAATCTACTAACATAAAGTGAACAACATATTCAAAAGCTAGTAAACATGTAAAATGCTAAATATTTTTATATTTTGGATTTATTTAAATGTTTTCATATTTCCCTGATTATTTGATTTTATAAAAAATTTGAAATTATTAGCAAAGTATTTATTTATAAGTAAGGGTGATATTAGAATCCAAATATGTCATCAAAGGGATGTCTCTATGTAGGCCATGTATCATGTGTGTCATATTCCTCAATTATATTTCCATATTCATCATGATTAACTATGTTATTCTTATCATCTTTTACATAGTCATAGGCATTATAGGAAAGGACTAACTTATTAGGTTTTTATTAAAATCTTGATATCCATTTTGAGCATCTATGTATGAAAAACCATTTGCACCATATATTTTAGTTTCTTTCTTGAGATTTTTTTTTCTTGAGTATGTTTATCTTTGTCAAAATGTTTCATCTCATTATAAACTAGAGAAGAGTCATTTATCTTTGTTTGAACACTAGGAAAAGATGTAATTTGTGTTTTTACTTATTGAATTGAAGATGTAACTATGCATTTTGTATTGTTAGACTTGTCTTATTTTTAATTTATCTTTGGTACCCATACTTGTTCTTTTTGCACTTGTGCCTTAGGAGATGCACTCATAAGGTGATTTGGATCCTTGATTGGTGTATCTATGATAGGATCACCACTATCAATTATTTTTTTATATTTTTTTCTTCAAATAAAAACAATAATATTTATTATGCCAATGCATTCTATGATATGCACAATAGTATTTTGATCTTCTTAGAGGATGTAAAGGAGGTAGTTTGATCAACTTATTTATAAGCATTTCTGTTAGAACATCACTTGAAATCTTACTAGAATTTTTCATTATTTTTCAATCATTTATTGTATATGAATTCTCTTTTAGATTCTTATTTTGATATGAAACCTTGTTGGGACAAGATTGTTAGGCGAAGATGCAAACACATTATTAACACTGACATATTTTGAATTATGTATGTATGTAATCTGATTTTCCTATGATGTTATATTTGAACTAAAATTCCTTTGAAACTCTTATATGATCCTTCTCCAAGTATTGATTTGATCTTAAGGGTTTCACAATCACAAATCCTAAGTACTTTAGATTGAATATGTAACCACACACCATCTAGAGGAGATCTGGGAAGTGAAGGGGTTTGAGGAAGGGTATGTTGGTCACCTTCATTTGAAATTATAGAATGGGCTACCTTGTCCATTGAAGTAGTGATATAATAGACCTCATTAGAGGGAAATTAACTATCACCCTCTTATGGATTAGGAGGAGGCATTTTATAACCTTTGTAGATATGATTTCTCTTGTTGCCAAGTCCTACTTAGTTTTTAAAAAGTTTGTATTAGTTAATATTGTGTAAAGATTTGGATACTTACTACATCATAGTCATCAAAAATATATATATCATCCAGGACAAATAAAATAAGATAAAATAAAATGCTCAAAAAAACAACATGAAAAGGATCCAAGAGAAAAAGCACAAAGGCTAGGGAAACAAAGAGAACAAGCATCACTAAGACAACGCCCATATAAAACCTAGATTTGGAAAATAAATGTAGAAATCTAAAACTAAAGGAGGCTAAATACCCTATGGAAATATAGGGTTTTGAATAATAAGACTCAAATATCGAGTTCACCAAATTCTTAGCCCTTATTAGAAATAAGGGTTGGGAAAGTAGCCTAACCAAGTAAGGAGTAAGCTAATCTAAAGATTAGGCTAATTAAATAATTCAAATTCATAATATATTCAAATATAATGTTAAATTATTGAAATTTTCTAAATATATAAAGTATTATGCCAAAAATTAATTTTAATGCTTAAACACAAAGAAGAGATAATACTTAGCTTATGTACTAATGCGTAGGTAAATTTGAGAAGTGTAGGTGTAAAAATAGTTAGGATGATGCTCAAATATTATTCATCAAATTCTATAAATTAGTTCTTTGTCAGCCTAAACACTACCATGATATAAGGGAATTAGCATCAATACTTCTATCTTGAAACTCACTTTTATTTGTAGTGAAGCACATGTCCTTTTCTTGAATTTAAATCTCTTAGGATTCACTGTCACCTTGAAAATAATCAACTGGGATTGTGTGCATAGGTTTCAAATATCATCCTTTTGATCAAAACCCTACGTCCTCTAACTTGGGCATGTCACCTTACAAAATGGGGGTTAGTGAGCTCAAGTGAAATTGAGCTAACCTAAAATAACCCTCTATTAATGAGTCTTGCCTACATATACATATACTTCGAAGAGGGCCTCAAACCAATGTAGTTATTTCCTTTATGTGGGCTTATGTGTAAACAATGGTGTAATATGCTATATGTGAGTACCTGTAGTGATCTAGCCTATAACTTGACAAATACTACTCATGGGTTTCTCTTTGAGTGTTTTAGACCTGTAAGAATATTTCTCCTATGATTGATTTGGAACAGGGAAGAATAAGGTAGTTTTGTGTACTTTAGAGTGATTTTTCTAGGTAAGTGTTAGATATGTGCTTGAAAAGTATTTGATCTTACTTGATGATAATGAATGGTATTTTACTTGTATTTATACAAAACCTTTTGAAAATATCTCATAGGAGGGTTAATTAATCCAAATAGGCTGACCCATACATGTCGAAGGAATTACAAATTTTAGCCTTTATAAGGTACAGACACTAGCATCATATCTGGGACACTAGTGTCGATGCTAGTATCCTACTCTAGATGGAAGTGGAAGATTTATAACTGATAGTGCATAATATATATCAAGTTTTAACTGTATTTTAGACTATGGGTTATTTTGATAATTATAATATTCAGTTTAGACCATAAGATAAGTAGTTAGGCATTGTGATATGGTGAACATGATATTTTCAGTAGTGGAAGGTTATGAACTTAAGAGTAAAGCCTTGAATGATCTTTTTCAAGTGTGAAAGGCTAGTTTATCATGAAAAATATAGATTTGAGTATCTACAAAGAGATATATGTCAAGAATGGATGCAAGCAACTCAAATTATAGATAAATCATGCTCAAATTTTGAAATTAATTAATGTTGAACACATATAGAAGGCTCAAGGGATGAAGAGAGAGTAGTGTGCGGTAAGAAATGTCCTAAAAATAGTCAAATATAAACAAGTAGATCAAGTGTGAAAAAATGGGTAAAATACACTCTAAAAAATGTACTTGTACCAAAATGGGGTATCTACATAATGCCTCTAATTTTATGTGCATATGTGAGTGAATACATGCATGCATGAAATTATCAACATAATAAATTAAATCACATACCTTGACTTACCTAGGAAAGGATATATAATTGAATGATACTTGAGATAGACTCCATCCACACAATTTTTTTATAGCTTGAAAAATATAACATACCCAAATATAATGGCCAATTCTAATAAGTATTTAGTGTCACATTGATGTGAAATGTAGTAAATTAAAAAACTTCAAATCAAAAATTGAGCATAGGAATGACTATACCTAGTTATATTCAAACCAATGGTGCATATAACTTGAAAATAAGAACTTTATTTCAGTTATTTTGTTTATATCTTTTTACATAAGTCATGGACATATCTATCACTTCTCAAGGAGTCCTAATATCCCAATCCACTTCTTGATCAATCAATTTTACAAATGGACCATTTATGGTGCTCCTAATTTGCTTAAATTCATGTAATCTTTAAAGCCATTTGCTCAATATTGAAAATACTAAAATATTAGGATATATGCCCCTCTTTTTTAGAATAGGGATTTAAAACTATATGCTATAATCACTCACCTAATAAATAATTTAAATGCATCATGTGTTATAAAATATATATAGCCAAAGAATTGAAAATCCTTTGCAAAATTGTATAAACCACATGTTTTTAACTATCTTAAAATATCACTCTATAAATCTCAATACAAATGTGTGCATCCTCGAACAAGGATGAAATAGATGGGGGAATTCAACATGCCCTAATTAATGTTATGCATTCTTAAGATATGTATCATATTAATAAACTTGAGTAGATAGGGAAGGGTACAATGCCCCGAATGTAAAATAAAGGTAGGAATAAATGGTATGATCCTAATGTCACAAATGTGCTCATAATAGGGCTAAATAATTAAATGAATCATACACACGTAGTATACCCTAATAGATACATAGGAAATACATGGTAAATACTATGGAAATTTAGGAACCAAGAATAGTAATACCAAATATACTAATGTGCTTGATAAAGAACATAGTACCAAACATAGGATATGCATGATGTAGATCATGGAAACAATCTTTCAAGATCACCTAGTATATAAAAAAAAATCATACACAAGTATGTGGATACAATAAGAAAATGTCATGTAGAACATATGTTACACAAGACATGATGACTAAAGGATCCTCTACAGACAAGGATAAAAAAGGCATTGATAAACAACATATTCAATAATGCACATGCATGCACATGAAAACAATAAAACAACCATAGACAAACACATAATGTAACAATGTAACTATCGTAATGTAACTATGCAATGTAAATATCCCTTTAACATGTAAGATATAGGTATTAAGCAAATACAATATAATCAATGTAAAAGGCTTGTTATAATAAATGAAAAGTAAAAAAAGATATCACCAAACAAATTGTTATATAGATATTCCCCTAAAGTAGGGCTTGCCACCAATGTGATCATGCCCCTATGGTATGGCTTAAAATTTTTCCACCTATCTAAACGCTCGTCATCATATGAAACCTATATATCATGCATCTCACCAATTTAAATAATACCATGAGAAGTACGTGTGTAAAACATGAATATGAAAATTATCTAGCATATGCATATAAGATTGATATGTATCAAATGAAAAAGATAAAGGGATAAAAATTGATTTTTGTATTTTCTAATACCTTTTATGTTTTATAATTTTCTAGAAGAATAAGTAAAATAAGAAGGCTAAGGGAAATGTATGCACCTAATTTTTTTCATTTTACAACATTCCTAATATGACAGGTCTAATGATGATGCAGTAATATCTTAATGATGCTCAAATGGAAAATATCTAACACCTCCTTTTATTATTCCTTTTCTCTCTCAAGTCTCCCAAAACCCTCTTTTGTTGGCCTTTGTATCTTCTTTCATATTATCTTCAATCCCTTCTCATTGGTGATAGAACCACTGCTTTAGGTGACAGAACCACCCTATTTGGTTATAAAACCAATCCCTTAGTGATGGGTTCATCATGATAATTGTGTAAACCACCATAGTGGTTATGTCCTAATAGGGTAGTTTTATATTAAAATAAGGGTGGTTCTTTAAATTATAGTGGTGGTTCCATTATAATAGGCAGAAGTTACATAACCACCCCTACAAATAGGGGTGGTTTCATCACTATTATTTTGTCTTCCAAATTTAGCTCCCATGAATTATTCCTTGATGTATTTTGCATGTTTTTTGTCATGCTTATTTCTTGTTATATCCTAAGTTTTCCTTCAATTAGGCCCAACTCACTCCATCGTCTATTTTCAATCATTTTGAGTCCCTTTCAAGTTTAACTCCCAATTAAACTCCTTCAAGTAAGCTCTATTACTATTCTACAAGTAAGCCAATCTTGTCTTGATTTTGAATCCAAAAATTTGCATTTTATGCTTAAGAGGTTTGAAGCTTTTATAACCATATCCATCTATAATTGCTTTGGAGCTTTGATTTGTTTATTTTTCATGTTTGACTACATAGTTTTAGATATTGAGAGCTACTGTTATTGAAATTTGATCTTTATAAATGGTGTCTTCAACTAACTACAACTAGTTGTTCCTTGTTTGGAACTATGTATCTTCTCCCATTCTCCTATTTGTGATATCCATATATTCATCCTTTTTCTAGAGAGTTCCTAACACCCTCATTTGAGAAAAATGAGACAACATACTAAGGACCATAATGCTACAAATTTTCACCTTCAACTAGTCTACATGAGTATCAAGTTGGGAATTCTATCTTAGATTTTATTTGTTTTGTTACAATAGATTAGATTATAGTAGTTTTCATTTTGCATTAGCTTAGATTTCTATTTAGAAGAAGTAAATTTGATAGGAGAAAGAAATCTCTTCTTTTTCTCTTCTTTGCAATAAAAAGAAGTAGTAGATAGATTTGTTATTTGTTTGCATCCTTCTCAGTAGATTTACTTTCATTAGAAATAAAATATTGCTCTCAAATTTTATAAATATTTTAGAATTCATTTTATACACTTTCAGCCAAGACAATGGTTACTTTTTAGATTCAAAATGAATTCCATTGCCCACAAAATAATCAACTAACAAGTGACAAAACTGTAGACAAACAAGAGGATCTCATAATTTTGATTTTCTCATTCAATCTCCTAATCAAACTCAAATGGGGACCATATACACCTATCCTCCACCTTTACAAAATGATGCAGTAGCCAACAATCCACCTTTATTTACACCTCTAAAGTGCATGCCTCTCACGGACACTCTCCCTCCATAGATAAGCTATATCCCATCTTGTGTAACATTAGGTTACATACAAACCATATACACCCATCGCATTAAATCACATACACCTCACCATAATAAACCACCCCAACTCTTGCATCTAAAAACCTACCTCCTTACTTTCATATGTACTCCAATTCCACTTATCCATATAACTATTTTCTACCTTATTCTACTTCGCCTTATCAAGCTTATTCCATCCCTTCTAGTGGTTATCAAAATAACCCCTGTGTGATCCCACATTTCCACTCTAGTTCTAACACAATAATAATAGACTTTAACAACATGGGGACTTGTGTCGAGTACCTCAAGGAGCCTCTTAATCCTAACATAAGAGGGGTATTTCATCCACATCCAATACCTGACCTTCCTAAGTTCAAAGGGGAGGGGTATACCAATACATATGTAAAATCTTATGCTACAACTATTAGAGAACTCCTCCCCTAGGATGGGGTTGTTTCAAAAAAATTCCCCAATATCTTAGAAGGAATATCACTCGATTATTATTACCACCACCTTGAGGGGTCCATACATTCCTTTCACCAACTCATGGCTAAGTTTTTCAAAGCTTTCGATATGAAAAAACTCTTAAATATTAGTATATGATAAATCTTACACATCAAAGTAGGAACCTAATGAGTCATCCACCCATTTAATCATGATATGGTGATAGGTCTTATATTCCTCTACTAATGCACCCCACATGGATTAATGAGAGTTGTGCGATTTCTTCCTTCACTCTATTAACAAGGAGATGAGGGAGGAAATCCAAAAATTCCCATATCAATCCCATGAATAATCTCTTGAGAGTGCCTTACTTATAGACTAGGGGGATATTGATAACGGTTGGTGATCGTATGGGGCCAATGGGCACATTATCAATCTGAACCAAAATAATGGGGATTTCAAAGTTCAAGTCCAAATAATAACAATAACCAATGCCCCAAGGTCCTAAATCAAAATAGGAATGCCACTACTGATGGTGTCATTAACCAAAAAAATAAGCCAAACCCAGTGAATAACAATCAATATCAGCATATAAAAAACACCAATGCTACTAAAAAAGTGGGTGGTAGGAGCCAAAATCCCCTTCCATCCATCCATGTGGTTAACTTGAACCAACCACCACCATGCAATGTACCACTCCAAGATCATAATCAAAATGAATACCATCCTATTGAACAATTCCCCAAGTTTTAAAACCAAACCTATTATCAACAAAGTAACCAACAAGGGTCTGGGAAACAAAGATAGAACAGATGCCTAAGGAATATGAGTTATATTAAGACTATTTATCACTATGTTCAAAATTAAGGGAGGTCTTAAGAGAACCAAAAGGCATTCCTACAACTATGCACGTTCATACCAAAAAACCATAAAACACAAAGATAAAACCATATGAATTGAATAAAAAATATAGTTGGGTG
Organism: Torreya grandis; assembly: GCA_037957365.1. Taxonomy (NCBI): domain Eukaryota; kingdom Viridiplantae; phylum Streptophyta; class Pinopsida; order Cupressales; family Taxaceae; genus Torreya; species Torreya grandis. The sequence continues at coordinate 5,026,240 of JARHVA010000474.1, forward strand.
TAATTTCTACATCAAAAAATTCAAATTGGCTTGTATTCTTATAATGAATCATAACATAAAAAATTCAAAGTCCTAGATAGGTTTAATAATCTCAAAACTTGTGAAAAAATAGTATGGTCAAAGCATGAAGACAAATATCAAAAACAACTCTATTCAAAACACTTTTATTTACCAATGTTTTAGGCTTATCAAGGATAAAATTGAATTATAGGATATGATAAGTTCTCTGAGTATAAGTATTATTTGATAGTATAGTACAAGAAATACACCTTAACAAAATGGTGTGCCAATATGAAGGATAAAACTATTAAATAATGGTTCTCTATGAACTACATAAAGATATCTATCAGAAACAAATGTGTTTAAACATCTTTTCTTTACCACTATTTATTCTTGAAAAATTAATGTCAAGTTGTTCCTTATAGACTATACATAACATCTTGAGCACTGAGTGTTCAAACAAATATTATTTACTGATGCTTCTTCCTGAAAAATGAATGTTGAGTTTCTTCTATACTATACATAACATCCTAAGCACCATCATGGTCTCTAAAAGCACCTTTCCTAATAATGACTCATCAACATCCATGTGGTTCATCAAATATTTTAATCAAATTCTAAGTAAAATTATGTGTGATGATTTTTAAGTTTGTTATAAGTTTGGGGTAGATGATGAGGATGGTCCATTTGTAATAATTGAATAGACTCATAATTTGACCTAGCTAGTTTTTATTAAATAGGTAAAATAAAGCTAGTTTTACAAGGATCTACCAATCATAAGTTTAAAACAAATTAAAGATCCATAGTCAAAGAACAAAGTCCTATAAGCTATAAAACAAAAGTCTATCAGCTAAACTAATGTAGACCAATATAAAATGAACTAAGGCAAAATAAAAAAATAAAAATAAACCTAGAAAAAACTTAGACCACCACATAATTATATTTTTTTTGTGTTGCAGTAGGTTCTATATCCTTAGACTTTACCAGCAGCAATTCTTGGTTAATTTTGACTGGAGTTTATTTGGAGGCTCCTTCCAAGAGATCTTGTTTGGACTTATTTTAGGGGATTTTGATTTTCCTTTTGACTTTCAAAGTAGGTTGAGTGTCTTCAATAAGTTCCTTCCCCATCGCAACATTAATTTCATTATTTGGCAAAGAGACTTGTTTTTCCTTTTCCTTACCCAATGCCTACTTAATCTTGATAATTTCATCTTTTAGGTCATTCCAATATTTTATGATAGAGGCCATGGTCCTCCCTATACCTTCCAATTTATCCAAAAACACCCTTAGTTTTCTATTGTGTTTAGTGTTCATATCCATCATTATGCTAGTTTTCATGTTCCTAGAGCCATCATCCTCTTTCCAAGGCATGAAAATATTTCTGATATTTTTACTTGTGGAGGCAAGGAAAAAGTTAGTGGGGTGCTTGAAGGGAGACTTGATAGGGCTAGCAAAGGGGAAGAAGGGTTTGGGGAGGGCGTGGGTAGGGGACCCTTCCTCTTTCTATAGCAAACCAAATTCATCTTATAAGGGTCTTCATCTAGAGCATCTTCAATAGGGGTGTCATCATTCAAGGTGTCTTCAACCAAGGAATCTTCAAACTACAGCATAGGCTTCCCATGCATGGTTTCACCATATTGGACAAGCTAAATAATGAGGCCATGGTGGATGATTTCATTCTTATCACTAATCTAATAGGCTAGGGTCGTGGCTTCTAAGGACTTTAAAATCTGGAATGAAAAACTAATCTTATACCCACAGAAGTGATTGAGAATAAAAAATGATGGAAAAAAATTAGCGTATACTTACCTTCAAGGGTTAAATATTTCATTATTTGTATACATATCTCTAGCTAATGCTAGGGGAGATCCTGCCATGGAAAACCCTTCTTATTTATCTTCAACACTGCATTCATTTGAAAAAAACTTTTGCATCAGCTCCAATTTGTGGCTCTTATCTTTGAAAGCTTGTACCCCCTCATAGTACATCCCAATACCATCTCCAATACTTTATTCATTCACTACAATTTTCACACCCCTCATCTTAATTGTCCATTTATTCCAAGTATGAACAAAATCCTTTGAGAGTTATTTATCGTGTCCCTTAATCCTTTGCATAAATTCAGTGAGGCCCCATTTACAAAGCTTCTTCCAAACCTTCTTGTTCCCTTTAACTTTGGCATGCGAAATAGGTTCTAGGTGGTCTTGGTCACCCCCTATTTGAATTTAAAAACTGCTTCTCCATTTTTGAATAGGATTAGGGGCAATTAGAGGCTTAACCTGTAACTACCGAGTGTGAAATAGGTTATTTATTTTTTGAATGAAAGATCTGTTGTCTTTGATATGCCAATGATAATATTGAAGGGGGAAGAGGCTCTGCATGCCTAAAATTAAAGTTCCTACTCAGAATTTGACCTAATAATTGACAAAGCTTAGAAATACTATTTTATCCTATTCTTGTGTGTATATCTCTATTGATATAATTTCAAGTTAAATCATTTTGAGGTAATACTTTTAAATAAGGCATATATAGAAAATCTAATCAATTTCACTTAATTTAAGTCTTAGTTTCATCCATGTCCATCATAAATGAAGAAGCATAGAGTTTCATGTTAGGTTATTTTGAAGTAATACTTTTAAATAAAGTATGCATAGTAAAAATCATCAATTTCACTTGATTTGAGTTCCATATCTCCATCATAATTGAAGAATCATAGAGATTGCCATCAAAGGCATGGAGATTGCCATTCCAAACTAATACAAGGCACAAATATTACCAAAGCACTGAGATTTCCTTCCAAAACACATTGATAATCAGAAAATAGGGAGAGAAAATGAAAGAAAACCATAAATTAACATACTCATAAGAAACCAAAACCTTAATAAAAAAAGGCATGAGTTACGGTCATCCAACAACATATGCTTCAAATATAAGTTCAAAGTAGGTGAATAACAAGTTTTATTAGAAGTCCTTTAAAGGTGAAGGCGTATATACATGAAACAAGCTTTTTTATATACATGAAACCCACAACAACACAAAGTGGAATTCTTGAATTTGCATTCTTTTTTTTTCAAATATTTTATAGTGTATAAAATCTAAAGCCAAAAATACAAATACCAAGTCATTAACAAGAATAATACTTCTAACATAGATCATTAACAAGAATGCAGAGAAAGAAAATAGAATGTTAATCTACTTTGTTCCATGCCCATCCTTTGTTCCATGGCCCTGTGCAGTTAGTCAGTCTCTTCCCCTTCAGGGTCTATTCAACTTAACCAGTTTCACACCCCTAGTTATGTTTTGTGGATTGAAATGGGTTGAGTAAGGAATAGTGGTTGCATGCCATGCAGCATAAGCATAAGCATATCCCCATAATGGGAAGAAATCATAAATCTCAAGAAGCATTGCCAGACTTGTAGAATTTTTAAATAAAATTAAATCATAGCCAAATATATGCAATATTCATAATATAGAAGAGATAAGGAGTTGCAAAAATAAAAAATACTTCTTCAAAAAATTGGAATCATTCTCCTTCTTCTTGAAAATAAAGATCAATTACAATGTATTAATAGAATTACATGTGCACATGCTTTTCTAATTATTGAATAAAATATTTTAAATTTATCTAAATAATAATTTGCATGTAATAGCAACTAAAACTAACTCTAGCCTTTCTAAGGCTTTAATTTTTCTAAAAAATATAATGACTAAAAATTAACTATCTAAATTTAGCTCCACAAAAAACTATTCATGCAAACTAAATTTACACTAATAGTCTAAAAATAGAATTGAGTGAACTGCACTTTAGCATCACTTTTCAACATACTCCCCCTTGATGCTGAGCGGGCTCACAATTTGATCTCTGAGTGTCAAAAACTAATCTGTTGCAACTACTTTCGTGAAGATATCTGCCAATTGTTCTTTAGTGTTGATGTATTTCAATTCTACTACCTTCATCTGCACTAAATCTCAGATAAAATGATGCTTTAAATCAAAATGTTTTGTCCTACTCTGATGGACTGGATTCTTGGCCAATTTAATAGCACAAATGTTATCACAAAAAAAAATTGTGGGCTGAACTTGAATCTCTCCAATTTCTTCAAGAAGTTTTCTAAGCCATAATGCTTGTGTACCTACTGAAGTGACTGCAACATACTCTGCTTCTGTAGAAGAAAGGGAAACTATACTTTGCTTCTTTGAGCTCCAAGTAATCAAACCAGAACCAAAAGAAAAACAATTCCCAAATGTTGACTTTCGGTCATCCAAACTACCTCCCCAATTAGAATCACTAAAACCAACAAGACTGAACCTTTTAGAAGTGTAGAAATGAATACCAAAATCTAGAGTGCCTTTCACATACCTCAAAATTCTCTTGGCTGCCTTCATATGTATTTTTGATGGCTTTGTCATGTACCTTGAAATAAGTGAATCTAAATAAGCAATATTAGGTCTTGTGTGAGTTAGACACATTAAACTTCTGACAATACTTTTATAGGCTGTCTCATCAACTCTTTCAGCACCATCATCTCTACACAACACAACTCCATGAGCAACTGGAGTGGAGACTGGTTTACAATCAAGCATATCAAGTTTATTCAACATAGCTTTAGCATACTTTGTTTTACAAATGAAAATTTTATTCTCCCTTTGATAAACCTCCATTCCTAAAAAATATTTCATAAGGCCTAAATCTTTCATCTCAAATTCATTTATCATGAAAACTTTGAATTCATCCTTCATCATAGAACTACTACCCATATACAATAAGTCATCAACATATAAACTTACAATCAGAATATCATTACCTTCTTGTTTGTAGTAAAGGTTAGGTTCACTCTTACTTCTTTGAAAGCTATTCTCTTAAAAATATCCATCAATCCTAGCATACCATGCTCTTGGTGCTTGTTTGAGGCCATACAAAGCCTTCTTTAACTTGTAGACATGATTTTATTTTCCTTGCACTTCAAAACCTTGTTTTTATTCCACATATACTTCTTCTTCTAAGTACCCATTCAAGAAGGCACTTTTCACATCCATATGATGGATGCTCCAATTCTTTTGAGCTACTAATGAAATCAACATTCTAATGGTCTCTTGTCTTGCTACTGGTACAAATGTCTCTTCATAATCAATGTCATACTTTTGTGTGAAGCCTTTAGCAACTAATCTCGCCTTATGCCTTTCAACACTTCCATCACTGTTACACTTAGTCTTGTAGACCCATTTGGTGCCAATCTTCTTCTTATCATGTGGAAGCTTTGTAAGCTCCCAAGTGTCATTCCTGTGAATAGAATCCATCTCTTCTTGCATTGCTTGCATCCAAACCTCATTAGTATATGCATCTTCAAAACATGATGGTTCAAAATCAGCCTTGTTAAGTAAAGCAAAATTCAATGTCTCACCTCTTAGATTTTCTTCATGTGCTTGATTTGAACTCCTTTGATAAATGTCACTCAATCTTCTTACCTCATTATAGAACTAGGACTTGAATCTGGACTTACACTTGGAATTGAACAACTAGATGAGGGGTTACTTGGTGGATTTATAGCACTTGGAATAGTAATATTAGTGGGCTGCCCATGATCAATATCATCCATAATAACTTCATTTAAAATAGATTTTGACTTCTCCATATGGCATTTTTGATGACCATAAACTCCCCCTTCATCAAAAATCACATCTCTTGACATAATAAGCTTATTAGTGAGAGGATTATATAACCTGTAAGCCTTACTTTCCTCACTATATCCAACAAAAATACATGAATCACTTTTGGGATCTAAATTTTGCCTCTTTTGATCAGGAACATGAACATAGGCTAAGTAACCAAAAACTTTGAAATAATTAACATTTGGCTTTTTCTCATACCAGGCTTCATATGGAGTCATCCTGTCAAGTGCACTAATGGGACTCCAATTGAGAATATATACTGTTATAGCAACTGCATCTCCCCAAAAAGAATTACTTAATCCCTTTGTTTATAACATGCTTCGTGCCATCTCCACCACTATACAATTCTTCCTTTCAGCTACACCATTTTGTTGAGGTGTGTATGCAGTGGTGAGTTGTTTTATAATCCCATGCATATCACAATAACTTTGAAATGCTTTTGAACAAAATTCTCCTCCATGATTAGTCCTTAAGCATTTGATTTTGCACCCTTTGTCATTTTCTACAAGGGATCTAAACCTCTTGAATGTCTCAAGAGATTCACCTTTAGTCTTCAAAAAATAAACCTAACACTGTCGTGAGTAATCATCAATAAAAGTAATGAAATATGATGACTTACCCAAACTCTTTGTCTGCATAAGACCACAAATGTCTGAATGAACTAACTGGAGTGGATAATGGGCCCTCCATGCATTGCCTTTTGGAAATTTCTCTCTTGCATGTTTTCCTTTAGCACATCCTTCACAAACTTCCTTGTGCTCTTCAACCTTAGGTAAACCAGAAACTAATGCTTTTGATATTAGAATCTTCAAATTGTGAAAATTTAAATGCCCATACCTGAGATGCCACAACCAACTTGTATCCTCATATGCCATATTGACAAGTTTCTTGTTATGTTCACCAAACTTCAATGGAAACATCATATTCTTTGTCATAGGCAAAACTGTTACCACCCTAGTTCCTTGATTCTTATCATAAATTATACATTGTTGATTTTTAAATACAACTTTATAATTCTTCTCACATAATTTTCCAACACTCAACAAATTATGCTTTAAATTTGGAGTGTAATAAATTTCTTTAACACTCTTCATACCTTCTTTTGTATGGACTTCCATAGCTCCTTTTGTAATAATCTCCAACGATTTGTCATCACCAAGTTTGATCTTGGATTTAAAACTATTATCCATTATAGAAAAAAGTTTTTCATTCTCTGACATGTGGTTAGAACATCCCGAATCTAAATACCAAACATCTTTAGAAATATTTTCAGCTTTGTCATAAGATAAAAATAAATTATCTGGAGGATTCTCATCACCTTCTTGAGCATAATGAATGCTTTTACCATTATTACCTTCTTTTAATCTACACTCATAATTAAAGTGGTCATACCTATTACAATGATAACACTAGATATTTCTTTTATCAAATCAGCCTCTACCTCTTCCTCTGAAACCAGCTCTTCCTCGAAAACCACCTCTGCCTCTATTTCCTCTTGAGTAATTCTGATTTTGACCTCTACCTTGGCCTTGATTAATTTTGATGCTACTATTGGCATCTTCATAATTTTTGATTTGTAATTTGGAGGAAAAAGCTTTCTCATCACTTTCTCCAAATGAATCTCTCAATCTTTCTTCATGAGACATCAAAGATCCAACTAGATGATCAAATTGAAGGGTAGACAAATTCTTGCTTTGTTCTATGATTATGGAAACATGGTTCCACCTTGGTGTGAGAGTCCTCAACACCTTTTTGATCACAACCTCATTGTTCACAATTTCACCAAGTGTAGCCATCTTATTGACCACATCTTTTACTCTAACACAATAGGTACTCACACTTTTAGCATCTTGCATCTTTAAATTCTTGAATTCTCTCTTCAATGTCTGTAACTTGACAACTTTGACTTGATCACTACCTTGGTAAGCTTCTTTTAGAGTCTTCCAAGCATCCTCTATTGTCTTTGCTCCTGCAATTCATGGAAATAGGATCCTATCTAGAGCTATTTGAATATAAAATAAGGTTTGAGAATTCTTCTTCTTAGCCTCCTTCTTAGTTGTTTTATCATTTGCTGTGAGGGCATTCCAATCAGTTGGCTCTGCATAACCTGATTCAATAATCTCCTACAAATCTTTTCCTATCAAAAAAGTCATCATTTTGATACACCAATAATCATACTCATTTCCATCAAATTATGGAATGGGAAAGGAGTTAGAATTTGACATGATAAATTTTTTGGCAAAATTCCAACTACTAAATCTTTAACCCAAAAGAAAAATACCTGCTCTAATACCAAATGTAAAATTGTTAAATAAAATTAAATCATAGCCAAATATATGTAATATTCATAATACAGAAGAGATAAGAGTTGCAAAAATAAAAAATACTTCTTCTTCAAAAAATTGGAATCATTCTCCTTCTTCTTGAAAATAAAGATCAATTACAATATATTAATAGAATTGCATGTGAACATGCTTTTCTAATTATTGAATAAAATATTTTAAATTTATCTAAATAATAATTTGCATGTAATAGCAACTAAAACTAACTCTAGCCTTTCTATGGCTTTATTTTTTCTAAAAAATATATTAACTAAAAATTAACTAACTGTCTAAATTTAGCTCCACAAAAAAATATTCATGCAAACTAAATTTACACTAATAGTCTAAAAATAGAACTGAGTGAACTGCACTTCAGCATCACTTTTCAACAAGACTTCCCTCAATGACCACCGTCCATATCTTGTATCCGCATGCTCGTTGGGAAGTGACACCTGCCCAGATTGCCCACATCAAAAATTTGAGCACCCCCATTATGACACACACATTCACATTCAAGCCTGCAATTTACAACAATAGATAGTAAATGAGCATTAAAAAAGGACATTCCTCCCACCCAAAAATTGGATCATCTAATTGTGTAATCCAATTTTACATTCATATTTATAACTGCAACAAACCATCAAGCATTGGAGCAAACAACTGCACTTGTCATATTTTAAAAAATATATGTACTTCCTATCTTATATTTAGATGGCTCTTCTTCCATCCAAAAATTACTCCTATCCGACAAACTGTTGTACATATTTTTCTAGTCAAACTTCATTGTCATTCAGAAAAATGATGGAGATTACTAAAGCCTACCCTATCATGACCTGAATAAGAAGACATGACAAAAATGCATGAGGTGATGTTTTGTACTAGGAGGTCTACTTCGTGTATTGAGTGACACACTAATGAGGGTATGGTAGTATTAACTGTAAATGAACCTTTAAATTTTAGCCTTAGAATAGAACATATCTCAGTGAATGGTTGTTTGTTGATACTTATAGTAGATAACTAGTCTTTGGTTAAGCGCAACACCCATTCTACTAGTCGATCCCCTTTTGATCTGAATTGACATACATAACTTCTCAGTAATTCTCTTTACTTTGTAGATATAAATGCTAATTGGATAACACTATAGTTGTGCTTGAACCATTTTTTCTAATTGTTTTTGGGTTGATTTTGGTTGCAATTCAAACATTCAACTCTTTTTTTAAATAAATTTCTAAGATTCAACATTTAAAAAATATTTTATTAAATCAAAAAGTGAGTGTGTGATAGTAGTAGACGTATACGTCATTAATAGATGATAAATGAGACTTGTTAAGGAAGGAAAAAACCCAACTCCTATTAGAATTTAAACATAAAAAAAGTTGTTTGCATCATACTTTTGATCAATCAATTCCTATTAAAACTTAGAAAAAAAAAGTGTTTATACTGTGATGCTTTTCATCGATCAACTTTTATTAAAACTTAGAACCAAAAAAAAGTGTTTACACCTTGCCTTTGTCCAGAAATGGAAGATGGACTTTGGATTTCTTTCGAAGGCTAGAATTTATTAAAATTTTAAAAATTATGAGAAAAACAAGTGTAAAAAAATTATTTATGAATATTTAAAAGTACATTTTATAATTTATTATAGTAAAATTATTTATTAATATCTAAAAGTACATTTTATAGTTTATTATAGTAAGAATGAATTGGAGACTTAAATTCTCATTTAAAGATATTAAAGTTAGAAAGTCTCTATGTCTATTTATTGAACATATGACACAACTAAATGAGTTAATGATTAATTCATTAAATTATTGTGTTATAGTTTAAAATTAATAAATGAGATAACAATAAAATTAAGGTTCATAAATATTATTAATTATTTTAGTTTAAAATTGATAAACAAATTAATATTAAAATTAAATTTTTCAATTATTATTATTAATTTTGGTTTAAAAATGATAAATGAGTTAATAATAATATTAAGTTTTTAAATTATTAATTGATCCATAATTAGTATCAAAATATTCTGTAAAAAATTATTAATAATTAATCATTTAATTTGTATTTGAGTCTTCCAATAATAATTAAGTTGGAATCCTTATTTATATTTAATAAATAAATTAATTTTACTTTATCATTTTACAAATTATTGATTATATTTTAATTAATAATTATTAATCTTTTAAAATATAATTACATTTTATAATCTGGAAATATGAATGTAAATATTGGCTAAAATAATGTAAATATTGATTAGCATTACTTTAAATATAACTTACAATATAAATTAAGTTGGAGTGAATTGTTAATGAACCTAAAGATTAAGTTTTTTAAATAAATGAGTGGTCAAATTCCAAGATTGGTTCAAACCGTAACTACCATCTTTGTTCATATTAATTTTATGTTTGTAAATTTTCAATGCTCTTCTCATATGTTGTTTAAAGTGGTGATACTTCATGTTTAATGTTTTAGTGTTCTCAATAAAAATTTGGTGTTAGTCTCAAAAAAAATTATTCTTCTAAAGTCAATTTAATTACTCTTTTTTTAATGTCTCCATCATGTTCGTTAACATTCGTATTGATGGAACACCTAATTTTTTCAATATATAACATTTGATATGAAGAGTCAATCTTGTAAATATCATTTTAAATTTATTTGTTCTAAATAATCTTTAGATGAATTGACTAACCTTTTCAACTTCCTACGAGGTGAAAATATGTTTTGATGTTTATTTTTTTATTTTTTTATAATAATTTTGTTTGAGATTCTCTCAACACTAGAAAACCCACTTGGCATTCTTTATTATCCTTTCCCATAATGTATTTTACAGGTGCACTTCTTGCTTATTTGAAAGCTCTAGATATTTCTCTTAAAAACTTTTATGAAATGTTTAATTACAATTTTGAAAAATCCTTTTAACTAGATTTATTATAATACTTATTTTCAAAATTAGGTGATGGTAAAAAGTTGCATATAAATAGAGATATGTAGGAATTAACTTTCCGTAAACATAAAAAATTAAAAGTTCAATAATTCAATAAGATTTACTTGACAAAAAAATATTTAACAATGAATAGTTTACCATTAGATTTTAATTATTTTTTCCACATAATATTATCCATAATGGTATTAATATGAACATAAAATTCTTCTAATCATGCAAACAAAGAAGTTTCAATTCCACCAATAAAGTTGTCACCTGGTGATTATATCCTCTAACCACCTTAATCGCTTGAAAACCTTAGTGAATAAGATCATCGCATCAAAATTTACTAAAATATCCTCATTGATTGGCTCAAGAAACCCCATAGACTTCAATGTAAAAAAATGTTCTTCCTACCAAAGGTTTCATACAACTGAATTTGAAAATTCATTAGCAAACTTGTTGGAAGATGTAGCTTAGCCATATGTACTCTAACCTGCCTACCAGTTAATGAGGAGAAGTTTACATACCTCCTTTCAATGTCTGACAGTGCATGATAGCCGGGTGATCTGAGAGGATATCTTACACGTACACGTACTACCGAATATCTCAATTAAGTAAATACATTAATCCATTCTATTAATGGATTTATTAAATTTAGTAGAACACCTCGGTTGAGAAGACGCGTGTAATGAGTTCGAAAGAGGTCTATGTAAGGAGGTCATTGTATCGTATTTGGTAACGAAGTTTATGAGCAGTAAAGCTCGTTCAAATCCATTCCATAAGCATGAAGTGTTGTTTGTCGATACTGAGCACAGAAGCTCCTTATATTTGATAATACAGAATCTTTTTCTTTGCTTTTAATTACTCCCTTTCACATTGTTCGCTTGGTATGTTATACTGTGTATAATTCGATCTGTTTCATGTTATAAATGTGTTTTCTGTTTGCTGTAGCAAACAAGAAGAAACCTTAGCTCCTCTTATTTTATTCCTTCAAACTGGGATCAGAGCCAACACCTACTCTGAGCCTGTGAGAGCGGGAATGATTCGGACTGAAGATTTAGCTGTTTCTTTATACCTGCGTTTCATTTACCAAAGTAGAAGCCAAAGAAGCCAAGCTTACGTGGAAAGTCCCAATTCGTGGGAGCTGTTCACGTTGTTCAAGCGAGACTCTCATGTAGCCGAAGAGGAAAGTGCCGAAGCGTGCGTGGAAAGTCGAAGCGTGTGGCGAATGGTGCAGCGCTGAACAAAATTTTATGAAAGCCGAAGCTTTTCAACCAAACCTGTGAGGAAAACCAGTCTGGGAAAGCTAGTGAAGATGAGTAAGTTTTAATGGAACAAAACAAACTTTTATTTATGCCATGTATCAAAGTTTACAAGATGCCTTGATAAATAGAGGACTTCGGCAAACTGTAGAAGGTTCTAAAACCTTTAGAACAACAGTTTTAAAACAGTTTTAAGCATAAAACAAAAAAAATTTATCTTTATCACCAGTTACAGTTTTTTAAAAAACCATAGTCGGATGAAAATAAACATTCTTAACATTCACCTTTAATTTTTTCGTTGAGTTGTTTCAACATTCATAATGTCCAAATTATGTTTCAGGGATTCAAAATCCCTATGTTAATGTCTTTGTAAATATGTCTACTAACTACTTTTCAAATTTGCAAAATTTTAAATAGATTTCTCTATTGTTCATCAACTCTCTGATGAATTAAACTCTGGTGTCAATATGCTTGTTTCTCTTGTGAAACATATGATCCTTTGATAGTACAATTGTTGATTTGTTATCAAAAAATATTGATGTAAGACTTTCTTGCTTATGCAAAATATCTTTCAACACTTTTCGCATCCAAATTGCTTGGCATATTGTTAATGTTGCTGCCACAAACTTTGATTTTGCTAATGAAATTGTCATTATAAGTTGCTTCTTTGATGCCCATGAAGTCACATTTGTACTAAAATGAAAAACTTATCTAGAAGTACTCTTCCTATCATCTCTACTACCTGCAAAATCACTATCAGTATAGCCAATCAAATCAAAATCATTAGTTAAGGAATATAATAATCCATATCTTATTGTTCCTACAATATATCTCAATATTCATTTTTCAACTTGCCAGTGTGAGTCTTTTGGTGACTCCTTAAATCTTGAAATCAAACTAACCACATACATAATATATGGGTTTGTAGTTGTAAGGTACATCAAAATTCTAACGAGTCTTTTGAACATAGGTGGATCAACATTGGATCCGTTGTCTTCTTTATCAAATTTTGTACATGTTGCAATTGGAATTGGTATAGGATTACAATTCATCATCTTGAATCTTCTAAACATATCCTTGGCATACTTAAATTGATAAATAAATATACTATAATCTGATTAAACAACTTCAACAATAAAAAAATGTTTCATCAATCCTAAATTTGTCATTTTAAATTATTTCTTCATTGCTAATTTGAACATGTTTATAAACAAATTTTTGATAAAGATTAAGTCATCAACATATAAATATACAATAAAAATCTAACCTTACTTGCTGATTTTGTGTACAACGTAGGTTGACAACTACTTTTGTTGAATCTATTGCTTGTCAAATATGAGTCAATCTAACTATATCATGATCTTAGGGCTTGTTTGAGCCCATAAAGAGCTATATTCAATCTATATACATTGTCTTCATCTCCATGCACTTCATAACCTAGTGGTTGTTCTACATATACTTATTCTTCTAAAACACTATTCAGAAAAGCAAATTTGACATCCACTTAGTAAGCTTTTTAATTACTTTGTGTTGTTATGGCTAAAACCATCATGACTGTCCCAAGTCTTACAACTGGTGCAAATGTTTCACTATAATCAATTCAATGTTGTTGAACAAAACCTTTTACTACTAACCTTACTTTGTACTTGTCAACATTTTTCTGCATCAAACTTGGTATTATATATCCATTTGACTCCTATGTTGTGTTTACATTTAGGTAGATCTACTAGCTCTCATGTTTCATTTATTTCAATAGAATCCATGTTTTCATCCATAGCCTTGATCCAATGGTCTTTTTTAGCTTCTTCTTCAAAATATATAGGATAATAAGAGAATAAAGCAAAATTTTAATGTAAATCTAAATTCTCTTCTTCTTGATCATAAATTTATTTAAAACTTCCTTTTTTTTATCTTTATACCTTGATCGTAATGAGAAAAGTGTAAGATATGATTCATTACTTGTGAATTAGGACTTGCATGCATTGATGATTCACCTAACACACATTATTTTGGTTTTCTTAGCTCTTCTAAATTACCTCCTTGTAGATTTTTTATTATACCTATTGCTTGTGAACTTGGTTGTGAACTTAGCTGGAAACTTGCACACCTTGTTCTACTGATTCTTCTTCTTTTTTAGGTAGTATTGCTCTAACTATAATTATTTTGTCAATACTTTCATCTCATGTTTCTTCTTTGAATTCAATATCTCTATTGATTATCTTCTTGGTAATAAGATTATACAACTTATAAGATTTTGACTGCTTATTATAACCAATAAAGATACATTTTCACCTCTATCATTCAACTTTATTCTTATTTTTTCTAGCACATGTGCATATACCACACATCCAAAAAATATTAAATGAGATACACTATGTTTTCTGCCACTCCATGTTTCCTATAAAATTTTGTACTTAACACTATTTGTAAGACATTTGTTTATAATATAAACTACATGTGTAATTGATTTTGCCCAATATTCATTTGACAAGTGTTTGGCCTTCAACATGCTCCTATCTATATCCATAATTGTTATGTTCTTTCATTATGCAACACCATTCTATTATGGTGTGTATCTTGTATCAAATTGTTTCTTAATTCCATGATACCTAAAAAAATCTAAAAACTCGTTTGAAGTGTATTCACCACCTTTATCTAACTTAAGTACCTTGATAAATAGGCCATTGTGTTTTTCAACCATTGCTTTGAACTCTTTCAATATTTTAAAGGTTTCAAACTTATGCTTGAGAAGATATATCTAAGCTTTCATGCTAAAATCATTAATGAATGTTATAAAATATAAATTTATTCTTAATGTTGGAGTCTTCATAGGTCCACATATATCAATGTGAACAAGATCTAATGGCGTCTTTTCTCTATAAAAATTTTTTGTTAAAAAAATTTTATGTATTATTTTTTCAAAATACAAATCTCACATGAACTTGATGGATACTCAATTAGTGGTAATCCTCTCACCATCTACTTCTTCTACAATAAACTCAAACCTCCAAAATGAAGATGTCCATACCTTAGATGACATAACCATGTCGGATCTACATGGACTGCCTTATATTTTGCCTCAATCTTTTTTTGGCTTGACTTTTCACTCTTGATTTTAAGTGAGAACATTCAGTTCCTAGTCATCTCAATATTTCCAATCAACTTATAACATATAAATCTATTAAGTATAGTGCACACATTATCATTGAATGATATTCTGTAACCTTTCTACACAAGTTGCCCAACACTAATGAGATTATGCTTCAAACCTGGCACAAAATAAACATCTAAAATATATTTTTTCACCATGTTTTGTAAAAATGTTAATCACATATTTACCCATTACTAATACTTTATTATCATTTCCTAATTTGACTTCTAACTTCACAAAACTATCTAAGCTTACAAACAAATCTCTATTTCCTATCATATGATTAGAGCATCAATTATCTAAAAAACAAATATCAATAGACTTCTCCTGAGAAACATGACATGTAATGAATAGTTATTCAAAATTAATTTCAAATACATATTAAAAAATGCATTTTATTTACCCTCATTTGCTTTTTTCTTCCAACACTCATATACATAGTGACTAAATTTATTACAATAATGACACTGAACATTGGATTTATCATACCTCTGAGAATGTTGATGAGACTAGATATGCCCTCTAAAAATATGAGTATTTAAATTATAATTTGGCCTTTCACCTTGATCTAGACTACTCCTTCCACCTCTTTGATTATTAATACTTCCTCTACCTTTTAAGCTTGACCTTCTTCTTCCTCCACCTCTGCTAAATGAAACATGTGATTTAAAAGCATTCTCTACGGAGGAAGTAGTGTTTTTGTTCATTCTTGATTCTTAAGAAAATGGAGACCCCATCAAATCATTTACGAATAGGTGTGCTAAATCTTTAGATTCTTCAATAGCAACAACAATAGAATCAAACTTATCAGGTAAACTCATGAGAATTTTTTTATAACCTTCTAATCAAGTATTTCATCTCCATGTGATCTGATTTGATTAGCAACATTTATGGCTTGACTAAAAAATTGGTCTATAGACTCTAAACCTTTCATTTGCACATTCTCAAATTTTCTTCTAAGAGACTATAATTTAATAATTTTTATCTTGGTGGTTTCTTGATAAGTTGTTTCCAAAATATCCTATGCCCTCTTGCATCTAGTTGCTACTACAACCCTAGATAAAATGGAATCATCTATCACCTATTGAATAAAAAATAGGGCTTTTGCATCCTTCTTCTTATCTTCTCTAAGCTAGTTCTTGTTTGCTTGTGTTAAATCTTGATAGGCTACCTAATCTATAGGCTCTATGAAACTATTCTCCACTAGATTTCATACATCTTATGAGTAATGTTTTCATTCTGATAGACCAAAAATCATAATTTTTATATGTAAAAGTTGGAATTTGGCACTCATTAACTATGTTATTCGTTGCCATGATCAACTATAGTGAATCAATGTCATATTTCTCTTTCTAAATATTGTCGAATGGTGTTTAAAAACTAATTATCTACCTCTTTTTAGCAGTTTTTTATTGTCACAACCTGCATCCCTTTTTATGCATGCAATATTTTTAATAAAATGAATTATGATTCCCTTTGGTAAGTCACCCCTTTGTGAATTAAACTCCTACTCTGTGCTTTATTGATTTATCTTATGTTGGGTCAACGTGGTTGCTTTGATTTCTTTGTTTTCTTTTGATAGCCTTTTAATCTATAAACTAGGTAATAGTTTTTAATTTACTTTGGTAGTTTTTGCTACCTTCTTATTGATTGTGCCTCCTTGTATCTCTCACTATCTCCTCCTTGAATTATTTATGGATCTTCTCCAACATTGGTTGAGTTCCTTTCTACCAACCTAGCTACTCTCTCTCTCCTCTCCAACATTTCTATTGCTAACTTGTGCACCTGGCTCTAATACCACACTAAAGGAGCAAAACAAACTTTTATTTATGCTATGTATCAAAATTTACAATATGCCTCAACAAATAGATGACTTTGGAGACTCTAGAAGATTCTAAAACCTTTAGAACAACAACATTAAAATAAACATAAAATAAAAATTATGATATCACAAGCTACAAATTTAAAACAAGCTTTAAATAAAACACAATCGGATGAAATTAAGCATTCCAACAAGTTTGAACTAGTTCACTGAACTTTTGTATATTGAATTTTTTCTAGTTGAAACACTTACACCTAGATCTAGTACCAACTTCAGTGTTCAACACCTGTGACTTAGATTTGTGCCTTATACCAATTCTTATTCTCTACACCATTTATTTGTGCCTCACTTAAGCACTCACCTTTTGTGCTTACCTTAGTTAAACTACCTCAGCTTTGTGCTAGGATACAACACTCTAAATATGCACTTCCTTTTATCACCTCTATATAATGCATGATAAGTGACCTCCATCAAATTTTTGTGCCCAAGACATTACTTCAATGCCTATTATAATTTAGGTTGTATGCTCACATATATTTTTAGGCTCATTTCAACAATGCTCAAGCACCTTGTATTAATGTAGAAATATTCATGCTTCAACACCCATGCTTAAAGGATTTTTGCCTCTATTCTACATTGTAAGCTCACAATGTTGAATACTAGTAACAACTTATCTCAGCCTCAAATTCCTATTTTCAATGGAAAGAATTATGTATTTTTGAGCATCAAGATGAGGACATTATTTTCCTCACAAGATGTTTGGGACCTCATTGAGAATGGATTTCCTGAACTAGCTACTTCCTAAGCTTTACAAGTCCTATCACAAGCAGAGAAGGACCTGATGAAAGAAAACAAGAAGAAAGACATAAAATCCCTTTTCTTCATTCATTAATATATGGAAGAGTCCATCTTTCTATGTGTTGTAGTAATAACTAGATCAAATCAAGCATGGGACAACTTGTAGATAACCTATCAAGGCACCAACAAGGTCAAGACCACCAATTTTCAAATGTTATAAAGAGATTTTGAAAACCTATAGATGAGGGAGTCTAACACATCCAAATCATTCTTCACTCATTTAGTAGTCATTTTAAACCAAATTAGGTCTCTTGGTGAGACACTAGAAGATCAAAAAGTCATGGAGAAAATCTGGAGGAGTCTACCTACAAAGTTTAACTTCATTGTAGTAGCCATCAAAGAATCAAAATATCTCTTACAATTGTCTATTGATGAGTTTATGGGATCACTATTAACCCACAAACAAAGACTAAATAACTCAGGAGGATCCTCTCTTGAGAATACATTCAAATCTCAAGTCTTTGTCAGTAAAATGAGAATTTTATCCAACTACAACAGAAGTAGAAATACATCATGAGGAGGAAAACAAATTGCATCTTATGATGATAGCAGACCAAAAACTATCACACCTTCCTACCACACACCTGTAAGTGTTAGAGGAAGCAATATCACCCATTCACACAACCATTCACATACAACAAGGCACAATAAGTCTAATGTTTAGTGCCACTATTTAAAAAAGTATGGCCACTATGCAAATGAATGCAAAAAGAGGCAATTCAATATGAATAAACAAAATGCTAACTTCACTAAGGAGAAATAGTTTACTAGCCTAATTTAGTCATGATCACTTGAAATGTAGAGTACAAGAGAGCACAAAGGACATGCAGTTCTTAGATAGTGGTTGCAATAACTACATGACTAGAATAAAAGACCTGTTTGTAACCATGGAGGACTCTATCAAGTCAGAATTCAAGTTAGGCAATGACAATAGAGTCTCAATTATGGAAAAAGACACAATTCCCATTAGAACCAAGTAAGGGGAGAACAAATTCATCCCAGTGTATTTTATGTTCCTGGCTTGCAATACAACCTACTAAGCTAGGTCAACTAGTGTAAAAGGGCTATAGAGTCCATTTTGAGCATGTCCATTTTGATCATGATGAATGTGTCATTATGATCATGATGAATGTGTTTTTATAGACATACCTCCAACTAATAGATTTATTTAAAATGTTGTTATGACAAGGAATAAAATATTTTCTTTATGCATTCATACTCTAGCATCCCCTGCATCTAGATTTCAAAAAATTTAGACTCAAGCACCAACTAAATCAACCTTCAAGGCCTCATACCAAAATCAATCCTAGTAATGGCATTTAAGATTTGGATATCTAAATTCAATGGACTGAAATTATTGCATCAAAAGAACATGGTGAATGGCTTGCCATTGATAGAGAAACCTAATATAGTTTGTGAGAGATGCATATTAGGAAAACAACATAGAGAAAGTTTTCCTATTGGAAAGTCATATCACTCTAGAGTACCTATAGAAAATTTTCACACAAATCTCTACAAGCAATGTCCCTCAATTGGAGAAAATTTATATTTTATAACCTTCATTGATGAGTACAGTAGAAAGACATGGTTTTGCTTCTTGAAGAAATATTTTGGTGTTTTCATCATCTTCAAGGAGTGTGAAGCCCAAGTTAAAAAGTAAATTGGACACTACATCAACATGCTCAAATCTAATCGAGGAGGAGATTACATCTCGAATGAATTCCTAAACTTATAAACAGCTCATGCAATCAAGAAATAGTTCAACATAAGGTATACACCTTAATAGAATGGAGTAGTAGAAAAGAAGAACAAAATAATCATGGAGATGGCTCGAAGCATGTTGAAGGCCAAGCATATACTAAATGAATATTGGGCAAAAGTGGTAGGATGCACATTTTATCTCTTAAATAGATGTCTAACAAAAAAAGTAAAGATCAAAGTTCCTCAAGAAGCATGGAATGGAAAGAAACATAGTGTTTCTCACTTACACATCTTCATATGCGTAAATAATGCACTTGTGCCATCAGAGTTGAGAAATAAGCTTGATGATAGAGGAGAAAAGTTCATCATTTTGAGTTTAGTGAGTAGTCCCAAGATTATAAGTTGTACAATCCCATCATGAAGAAAGTTATCATCAACAGAGATATAGACATCATCGAAGAAGAAGCATGGGATGGAAGCATAGATACAACAACTATAATATGTGCTAGCATTCCATATGAGAATGAGATAGAAAAGATTGAGCACAACATGTACCTATAACTCCATAAGTATGCACTCCAATAACTGCTTCTATTGCGTCGTGCACTCCAGCAACACCTACCACATCCTGTACTCTAGCATCAACATTTAAAGTACCTTCAGTGCCACTCACATCTGCACTAGAACTAATGCTCATAGCAATGACTCACTAGCTCCCACTCTAGGATCATTAAGATATCTCACTTCAGAGATTCTTCAAGGAAGACAAGAAGCCCAAGGGAGATTTATGATGAATTGCAACCAGCTGAAGATACAAGTTTCCATTATGATTTTGCATTTTTATCACAAGTTGATCCTACACATTTTGAAGAAGCTATCCAAGATAAGAATTGGATTAATACCATGGATGAAGAGATCAATTCTATTGAAAAGAATCAAACATGGAATCTAGTCAATCTTCTTAAAAGAAAGGATGTCATAGGAATGAAATGGGTCTATATGACCAAATTCAATATTAGAAAGAATGTGGAGAAATATCAGGCAAGGATAGCAGCAAATGCCTTATTTTAACAACCTAGAATTGACTACAATGAGACTTTTACATTAGTAGCAAGATTAGACACTGTCAAAATACTATTGTCCATTGCTACTCAAAATAATTGGAAAATGTTCCAAATGGATGTCAAATTTGTATTTCTGAATGGCATACTAGAAGAAGAAGTGTATGTACAATAGCCACCTAGATATGAAATTTCAAGACAAGACCACAAGGTTTGTAGATTGAATAAAGTTGTGTATGGGCTCAAGCAAGGGCCAAGAGCATGGTATAGAAAATTTGATTCATATTTTTTGAAGAATGGATTTTAAAAAGGTAGTAGCGAGCCAACCATGTATATAAAAAGGGATGGTCAAGGCAGAATTATGATTGTGTCTTTACGTGAATGAGTTCATATTCACCAGAGATCTATCAATTGCTTCATTCAAGACAACAATGCAAATAAATTTTGAGTTGACATATTTAAAGTTGATGAAATAATTCCTTGGTATATAAGTTAACCAATCAGAAAAAGAATATTTTTATATGTCAATCAAAGTATGCAAAAGCGCTGTTGAGAAGATTCAATATGGTGAAAGCCAACACCATACCAACACCTATTGCAATGGGATTAAATCTTAGCGTAGAAGATAAAGGATCCAATGTCGATCCAACTTTGTACAAAAGACTTGTTGGTAGCCTAATGTACCTAACTGCCACAAGCCATGATATTATATATGGTGTGAGCCTCATTTCAAGGTTTATGTAGAAACCCAAAAAATAACATTGAAAAGCAACCAAGAGGATTCTGAGATATAAAGTTGGAACAAAAGCTTATTGAATCACATATGCACCTTTAGAAGAGTTCACGTTAATTAGATATTCAGACAACGATTGTGTTGATAGCATTGATGATTGAAAAAGCACATCTAGATATATGTTCTATTTTAGATCAAGTGTAATTGCATGGGCATCCAAAAAGCAGTGTATTGTTACACTCTCATCCATAGGAGTAGAGTATGTAGTAGTCACATCAATAGCATGTCAAGGAGTTTGAATGAAGAGAGTCGTATCAAATCTAGTGCATGAACAAGAAGAAGCAACAAAATTTGATTGTGATAATGCTCTCTAAGAATCATATATTTCATAAATAAAATAAACACATAAATACGCACTATCACTTCATCCCAAAGCTAATAAACAATGGTGAAATATTTCTTGAATTTTGTAAATCTCAAAATCAATTTATTGATATTTTTACAAAACCATTGTCAATTTTTTTAAAAAGCATCTCCAACAATACATAGGAATAACAAATTACTTTCATAGCTTCGAATAAGGAGTGTTGGAAGATGTGACCTAATCATATGTACTCTAACCTACATACCAACCAACAACGAGAACCTCACCTAGCTCTTTTCAATACCTATCACTACATGACAGCCAGGGGATCCAAGAGGATATCTTGTCGTACACTTACCACCAAATCTTTCAGTTAACTAGATACATTATATATTAATGCATTTATTGTATTTAGCAGAACACCTCGGTTGAGAAGCCGCGGGTAGAGAGTTCGAAGGAGGGCTCTATAAGGAGGTCATCGTATTGTATTTGGTACTGACGTTTATGAGGAACGAAGCTGTGTCAAATTCATTCCACAAGCCTGAAGTGTTGTTTGTCGATACTGAGCACAGAAGCTTCCTATATTTGATAATACAAAATATTTTTCTTTGCTTTTAATTACTTCCTTTCACATTGTTCGCTTGGTATGTTATACTGTGTATTTGATCTGTTTCATGTTATAAATGTGTTTTCTGTTCACTGTAGCAAATGAGAAGAAACCTCAGTCCTCTTATTCCTTCAAACTGGTACCATAGCCAACACCTAGTCTGAACCTGTGAGAGCGGAAACGCTTCGGACTGAAGATTTAGCTGTTTCTTTATACCTGCGTTTCATTCACCAAAGTAGAAGCCGAAGAAGCCAAGCGTACGTGGAAAGTCCCAGTTCGTGGGGGCTTTCTACCAATGGTTTCATACAACTGAATTTTCACATTCATTAGCAAAATAAGTACTTGGGATATCTCCCTAGAGATCCCTAGAGTGTTTTTATAGTACAGGATACTCTCAGACTTGGGTAATTAATGGCCAGGCAATGGCTATCCAGCCAGCAAAATCACATGGTCATCCGATGGCATGCGGCATACCCATTATAAGGGATGTACGACTTTGACATCCCTCAATTACATTCACAAGCTATCAAGTGATTCGGTTGCCTTCTTTGTTTAGTGATTTGAGTGAGCGCAACTCTGAACTAAGCAAGGTGTTGGAAAGTGAAGTCATGGCTGCCTTGGTCCAAGTTAAGAGTGGGCAATGGGCTTCTTCCTATACTGGGTTTGTATAGGTGTGTCATAGACAGTTTTGTTGATTTAGGTTTCGTGAAGTAGGGACTAGGTTGTCCTAGGCAGAGAGTAGCCAAACATTGGAGGGGATTGTCTATTGTATCTATTTGAGTAGTCGTCGAGCATTATCGGTTGTGCCCGACTCGGTGGTGTGTGTATCTAGCTTGTAAGCCTGTTTATTGTACTTTGGACCGGATTTCCCTAAAGAGTAAATAAAATACATGTTTCTCCCAATTGCTCTTGCATTGTGTGAATGCTCTTGTGGTTAGAGTAGTTTCCTATTCTTTGCAAGTGTTATGTTTATAAGCTTCCGCATATTAATCCGTTGAGTTACAAAAGCATACCATCATCTTGTGTGGGTGTGTTTTTGTGCAGGTAAACACTAAAGACGTAGTCCGTAGTTCTCACCAAGTCCTGTCACAATGAAGGATTTGGGTGAAAGCAAGTAGTGTTGCACAGTGCCCAACTTAGGCAATCTGGCCCCGTGACACCCATCACCTCCTCTGCAGCACCGTCCTAAATGTAGGTCTCCCTGTACCTACCTGTCAATTCACAATAACGTAAAATCAAATATGTGTTGGCTCCTCCTCTACGTCGGACTTCTGATGCCATCATTAATTAATTTGTATGGGGGCATGTGATCTCTAATATAACAGAAAGGATGATGCCTAATATATGTTCAATTCCTTAGTGGATTAATTGAAGCACAACTTCATTGTAATACCAAACCTTAATTTATCTCTCTCCAAGACCTCTACATTCTTCCTTGCCCCAATCTTGATTCTCTCTATCATATTTTTTTTCATTAAAAACTATGCATGTGATAACAAAATGATCCTCAATGTCTATCTTTTGCACAAAAAAATTGGACACCTATTCCTTAAAATGTGGTGGTCTATCTCAATCTTAAATTGATGGACCTAGCTCACATTTGGTTAAGAGGAAATGTAAGTCCATGAGATCAATGGTGTCAAAGATAATTCAGAACAATAATATTTCCATCAAATATTTGAAGAAATATTGATAATGATAAATATTGATAATCATATAATTTTGTATCTAATGGTTTTAGTGGAGTAATCTAAATATGTTGGGTGTATGCTCTATAAATGTCATCTTGAATGCAGTTATTACCACTCTGAGTTGATGCCCTCTCCAAGATAACTTCAATTGTAAAATATTTTCTTATTTTTCATGTCAATTTTGTTATGGCAAAGAGTAGTTTCATTACCATTTGAGGCAATTTCACACATGTTACTTGTAAACGACAATGATTTTTCCACATCTTATGCATTTTTTAAATTTAGTTTTTGTAAATTCACTTTTCACATGTCTTGCATGATTCTGATCATGTTTCTTTCTTATTTTAGCTTGTGGTTGGCCCTAATATGACCTAGATTCAACATTAACCTTATTTTTATCAAATATTATAACTCTCAACTCTTCTCAAATTAGTTTGAGCTCTAATTCACTACCGTGTGAAAACTCTTTATTCTCTTATTATATTTTTGGAGGCGTTTATATTGTTAGGAATAGACCTAGAATTCATCCATGGATATTTCACATGTTGTTCACGTCTTTGGCAATGCCAATTGTTAGTAATCAACACATGTGGACTCAGGTATGAACTTGTGGCAATGAGTGATCTTCACAACACTTTTATGCTATTAGAATCATCCACATAGATGATGCAAAAGGTAGTCTACTAGAACCGTCTATAACATGTGGGAGGGGATTGAAAATTTTCACCCTCTCTAAATGATACAATATATTCTCAAATCAACTCCCTTGTAGAGCTACTTTTAAAGATACCTTAGAAAAATGTTTGAATCCTTCTAAAAATACCTTAGAAAATACATTTACACACTAAAAAATATGAAACTCACATTTATAAATAGTTGAAACTTTCTATCTACTGTGTGCTATAGATAAACTCCAAATCCATGTTTGAATATTTCCATATAAAAAGATGTCCATAAATATTATATTTGAAATCTTTTGAAAACATTATTAAATTCAACTATAATAAAGTCTAAATGGCATAACTTTATTTAGTCATGTGAAAGGTATTTATAAATAAGCTTGCCCATACAATACAGAAGTCAAACACCATGACTTACTAATATAAGTTGTTTTCTCACTTATCTACATGAGTGTTATTAAAAATTTATTATGATTAATATAGAAAAAAATACACTAGTTTGAATATGACTTACCTAAAATCTTTCACAACATTCTCCATTATTCTCCATTTGGTACATAGTTTCAAGGGAAAGGAATCACACTTCATGAGAACTAAGACATACTTGTAAATTGGAACCAACATAAATGAACATTATAGTAAATTTCAGAGTTTATAAAATATCTAAAAAGGGGGAATTTTAGTTATAATGTCATTTTTTGATATAAACTAATATTTTGGATTTTTATTTTTAACTTTTTTTTAGTAAATTTTTGAATTCTGATTTTTATTGTGATTCTTTTTAAAACTAAAAAATATAATAATCATATGTAATATTGTTGTACTAAAACTAATATAAATTATTATTGTAATTAGATAAATACATACAAATTACTTATGGTGATACAAATTGATCATTCAATAGAAAGCCCTTATTTACAATGTCTAAGAAGAAGATACGATAGCTCTCAAGGATACTAATGTTATTTACCATGCACAAAAATATTCAAACTGTAGTGATAGATGCATTAATGTAGTATAACTTTCAGCAAGCAAATACAATAAACAGTGGAAGAAAAAATAAAACTAAACAAAAGAGTTTTGATCCCTAAAAAGGTATAACTAACAAGGTACAATAAACCTTATCAACAAATAACCCTCACACAAATCATTATATTTAAGAATAGGGTAAAAATCATTGTAGCACCCTACAAAGTACTATAGCAGTTGTACAAACTATTGTAGCAATCGTACGAAGTATTATAGCAATCATATAAAGAACTGTAGTAGTCGTACGAAGTACTGTAACAAGCTTCAAATTTTAGAAATCTTTGATATATTCACAAAAAACTCACAAACCAACATAAATTATAAATATTTTGTAACTATTCATACATGTGAGCTCGAAATGAAAACACCAAGAAGATATTGAGGGTTTTTTTCCTTACATTAAAACATTTAAATAACCTCTAAGCTCAACAAATTGATAAAATATATTGATCATAAACTTGAATGGATTCAAATGAGAGAAAATTATCAATATATACACTCAATTGTCACTTTTAGGGTTAGGGTCACACTTTTCACTTTTACCTTTTTTTATTTTCACTTCTTTTTTTACCCTTTTCTTTTATTTATAATAATAATAAATTAGTATTAAATTGTCATTTTTTTAATAAAAAAAGTCACTTAAACAATTTAAAATGTTAATTTTATTATTTTTTACTTTATTTTTAAAATGGGACATGACATCCTACCATTCCCAAAGATTATTTGTCTTCAAGCAATAACTAAACCATCATGAAAATACCTAGATCCCAAATCATTATTTTTTATTCCCATCCAAATGTGAGCACCTAAAGATGATTTACTTGTTGATCTTTAATTCATTATAAAACTTTCTCAATTGTGCTCAAATCTATATCTACAACTTCTAGCTTTCCTAAAAAAACCTTCATGGAGAATGATCTCTTCATTCTACTTCTGTTGCACTACTCTAATTTGATCTTCATATAAATCATTGTTTGCATTAAGAGTAATGCTTCTGAAGTCTTGGCTATTTCCTCAATTTCCTCTATGCATGTCATTTCAGCCTCATGGCATTGGTTGATTGTGATCATATCCATGTAGCTTGAATATTTCGTGTAGAGATTAGAGAAGCTAAATTCCACTTTCCCCACAATTTTATGTTCCTCCACATTGTTGCCTTTTAGAATAATTTATCTTCTATTTGTACACCGGATTCATGATACTCTTCATTGGTCTCTTTCTAGGTAATTTCTTTTGACTAATTTTTTCTCCTTCTCATGCTCCTCCATTACAATTACCTGGAAGAGAGACAACAAAAACCACAGTGAGATAGTATGTATGAGGATATAATTTTACCAGATTATCTTTGAAACTCCATCTATATCAATGGTTAGTTCCTCAAATAAGTATTAACATGAGAAGTGCATTTGATCTAGTTAAAATGAGAAAACTTTCTAAATTTGTATGTAGTAATCAGAATAGCCTTTATATGCTTAATAGAAGCATTCAATCGTAACATGGCCATGATTAATTTTCCTATTGCATACCTGAATTCTTAAAAAAATAAACATAAGGGTGTAAAAACTACAAGTAAACCAATTTGTATGCTTTCTTTCCTGACCTTCCTGCACTAATTTTTTCTCTTGGAACCCTTCCCACAGAATAAACTTTTAGATTTTGAACATGTATGGATAGTCTAATGGATTAGATACTTGATTGAGCATACTAGGGGAAGTCAACCATATTGTCATGAAACATAAGACATCTAATCTAAGAATTAGGGAACTAAACTAAGGAAAGTGAAATATTGAATATAGGAAACATTAACTTATGAAATCAGGGAAGTTAACTATGAAAGAAATAAATCTATTCTACTCCTACCTTTACAAAAACACTTGTTGTTATTTAGGAACATCTCTAGATGGTATAGTTTGTTGCTATTCAAAAACTATCCATTGATTGGATATGTTAACTCAATTCCTTAGAGGTCCCTCAATCAAAACGTATTGTTACCTAGAATCTCTAAAATTTGATAAGGTCTAATCCATAGTGGGGTATACTTATCATGATATATTTTCATGGGCTTTATCCCATAAAAAAACCAGGTCAAATATTTTAAATGCTTTGCATTTTTCTCTTCTGTCAAACCACATTTTGACTATATCCTGATACTTACTAAAATTATACAATGATTTAGTCCTTGAATATTCCATCTCTATTATGTCTAATAATTGAGACTTCACTCTTTCACTTAGTTTCATGTACTCTTGCATAAATTGATATGTTGAAAATTTAAACATGATCGAGAAAATTGGTTGTCATCCATATATAAACAAGTAAGGTGAAGTTATGAGCATCTAATTGTATCTTATTTGATCAGTCCATAGTGCATATTTTAGTAGATTATGCTAATCTCTAGGTTTATTTGTTGTTGACTTTTTAATGACATCAATCAGGTTCTTTTTTTTATCAAGCCAATTCATTTCCTTATAGGTAAAGTTTTGAAGATGATCTAATGATGAATTGATTATCATAGGCTCATTCAATGAATTTAACTGATTGAAATGCTGACCCATTGTCACAAACTAAAGAAATCAAGTACCAAATCTAGTTGTAATATTTTTTTCCAAAAAGATAATTACATTTAGTGTTATACAATGCCTTATAGATATTACTTCATTCCACTAGGTAGTGGATATAAATTTGTGGCCAACTAAATAATTGGGGTTATTGATGCCAATGAAGTCCAAGTCTCATTGGGTGAAAGGCCTTCCTTCAATCATAGACTACAATGACATTGTTGCATGTACCATTTTTGTCCAAGACTAGGCATTCATGGCATGTTCTTACATGAACATGTGGGCATTAAAGACTATTGGCTAATAATAACTCATTTTGAAGATTATATGGGTTGTGGTGTTTTCAAATAGATGACTACTGTAGACATCTAATTCCTAACACATTTTTTGTTGAAATTGTCAATCTTACTCGAATTGCACTCAAATGCACATTTTAGGTCAAAATCTATAAAACACACTAAATGGTTTGAACTTGTCACTTACAAGTGCCAGTTTAGGTCAAAGTATCCCTAAATAAGGTAATGAATTTTATGAGCTGGCTAACTTTGATCAGATCATTTCAAGTCAAAATGACAATTTTTCCATTTAATGCTTTGGATCACTCTTTCCTTCTAATTCATTGGTACATGTCATGTACCTTTGTTATATGGTGTTGGCAACATCCTAAATGGGAATACAGCTCCAACACATCTAACGTTGCTTCCAGTTCCTCTCTAGTCAAATTATGACCTAATAATATGACTTTCTGACCATTTTTAAATATCTCATTATCGGAAATTGATTTTGAATATCTGCATCACCTAGTGACATCATTTATGGATGTCATCCATCAAGCCATAAGTGCATAAAATAGTAGGATTATGGGTCAACCATGCCTAGTTAATGCCTCCCATGCCTATTTAATGCTTATTTATCTTAAAGATATTTATGAGTTTAATTCCAAATATTAGGATTATTCATGGCCACATATATCAATCTTGAGATGGACGGTTATGGTTGATCCTGACTAATCTCAAAAATCTATAAATAGAGAGGCCATGGACATGAATTTTAAGTTTGATTTATGCAAAGTTATTATGCAGAATTGTCTCCATAGTCCTGTGTAATAGACCATTAAAACTAGTTACAAGCTTCATTGATAGGCTATTTTAGTGATTTGGAATCATGAGCCTAGGTTTTATGGAGTGTTCTTGAGACATTGGAGGTGTTTTCCACCTTTGTTGACAAAGACAAGGATGCTTGATCAAGGGAGAACATAATTTTGAGCCACATGGGTATGGTGAATCCATTTGGGAAAGTAATACGATGTTTTCTTTCTTTCATTTGCTTCTTTCTATCCTTTGTAATTCCCATAGGAATAGATAGGCTTAGTTAGTTACTTCTTTATGCATTTTTCATGATTTATGGACCTATGTTTGACTGACTTGCTTTGTAATCCTCTCTACATCTTGGCACATCCAGTGGGATAAGACACATCCCACACATGAAGAAGATCATTTTGTATCTTTAAAATCTTCAGTTTGATCACTAAAACTTTTGCAATTTGATTTTCTAACTTTGTTTTTCTATTTTTCTTTGTCATAGATTTACACAATAACTGACATCGATTAGTAAAACCATCATCAGTTGGATAGCTATCATCGGTCATTGTTGGTATAACTGATGTCAATTAGATAACCGTCATTGGGTAGTAAGTATAACTGTCATCGGTTATATAACTGACATCAGTCACTGTGTTTTTATTAAAACACAAACTCGAGAGCTCTTTTTTTGAAGTTCATTGTTTCAAACCCAAAATAGCTTCAAGGCTAAAGGACATGCTAACATTTTTGTTGCAAGACCGAGCATGACATTTTCTAAAAACATGTTTAGATCACCTTTTTCATGCTTAAAAATGAATTAGAAACATTATTTTGGTGCTTAAAGTAAGACCTTTAGCATTAGTTTTCAAAGTGAGTTTTTATCATTAGTTTTTAAAGTTACAACTAAGACCAAGGGGTCAAATGAACACCACCTCATTTTCCATTTGGGCTTAAAAATGAACTCACCTTTCCAAGTTTTTTGTATTTACTTAGTTTTTTAAGTTATATTTTGTTTGGCAAAAAGAGGGATGTCATGTGTATGCTCTTCCATTTGTCTCCTTTAGGGAACCCTTGGATTCAAAAGTGCCATTCCTATTGCAAGTAGCCTAGTCCAAGGCTTAGAAAGAATGTCATCTAAAGTGCTCCCCAAAAACTTGTTAAAGTTTGGGTGATCTTTAAAATGACCCTAAAGTCTTTCTATTTTATGCTTTCTTTATTTTTATGCAAACTTGGCTTGTAAGGGGGATGTCATTACCTCCCATGAGTTCTTTAGGGAATTTTTGACTCGAGGTTTCATCTCCCGACATTGACTTAATTTGAATCCTAATTGGAGTTGCACATGAGATGTATCTACATTTAGACATCATACTACATTAAGCGAATAGCAAGATGTAGTGGTTGTTAAAAGGACTAAACCTTTTTACAACTAGCCAATGCTACGATCACCCAATTTCCATGCTTATCTTTTGCATCATTTGATGTGAAAGTCATTGTGCAATTGATTCCCATAGAATGATCGAAACCTTGCTAGTTTAGTAGACTCTAATTTACCATACCTTGTCAATTTAGACTTGAGACGTTTGTTTTTTGTTATTAGCTTACTTGGTCTTGATTTTTGTCTAAAACTACTTGTTAACTCAATGAACTTAACCAAAACACAATGTCCTCAATTTTTTTGAGCAAGGGAGGCATTATGCTGTCCATTTGAAAAATTCACCTTTTCCTTGTTTAAATTATTATCAAAATCTTTGTGTCATGTCATCCATTTTGGCACAATCATGCTACCCAATTGAGTCTAGATATTTTACCCATTTTATTTAAATCCTTCATTTATAATCCACATTTGAAATTAAACCTTTCTAAGTTCTAAGGGTTGGTGTGTCAAAGTGGGTTCGCCATTTGCACACTAAGTTTTTTTAACTTGGGTTCAATTTTCCATTTGGATTGAAGGTCGTTTATTGGACTCAAAATCACATTATCATCTTGGCAAACTCTAGTCATCTTGCGTATCACTCACACTTTGAGTCTAGAACATATTTTATCCTACTGGAATCATGTGGTGACATTGTGCTACCTATTTGGTCCTAGCGTTATACTTAATGATTCATGTATGTTTTTACATCTTGAGTTGCTTATTCCATTTTATCTTCTTCATAATCTGAAGAGCTTTCCTCTAAAATTCTAGGGTCAACTTGTCAAAGTTGAAACTAGCTTTTACAATACGGGTGTATCACAAAGATCTAGGCTTTGGTGTACTAGTTTTCACCTTGGATCTTTGAGTTACCTTAGCCTCTTCTGATCTATATGATTTCAAATTTACCAAAGGTTGAGTAAACTCATGAACCAAATCTTCTAAATTGTACATGGTTTTAAACCACCCTCCCTTATAGTCTCATTGGTACCTTGGTTATTTACTTAAAAGAGAGGCAAGACATATTTTGTTTGGTTGTCAAGCATTGCTCGAAAGTTAGTCAAACACACAGAATAGCTCTTTTTTAGACATGACTCAAAGGTTCACTCGTAGTGGGGCCTCTTATGGCCTTAGTTATGAAGATGATAAATTTTATGATGGTCAAGATAACCCTATTGTTTTTTATGATATCCCCACAATAGTAGGATCCAAAGATGATTACAATGAATATCAACCCTAAGAAGATCAAAATGAAGCCCTTCTTAGATTAATAGAATCAGGTGCTAGCCTACCTCCTAACTTTCCTATAGAACAATTGCATACCTTAGTTAGAGAAAGAGAAAAATAATGACAAGAGCAATCTTTTTCATGAATAGACATACCTTCTTCCTCTAACAAAGGAAAAGAAATACAAATGGAGTCAAAACCAAAAAATCTATATTTTATAGATAAGATCAAGATAATAAGTCAATGATATGCAGATCAAAATGTCGTAGACTTAACTGACTCCCTAGTTACCACTTCAATTCACAATGATGCTTCGAAAGAACAAGGAAATGTGGTTGAAAGTACACAAAAAATATTGGATGAGAACATTACCATAGTGGATTAAACTAATCTAAATTAACAGTTAAAGTCACAAGAGACCTTACAAAGTATTCTATTTGACATGGAACATACATTATTCAATCATCAAGAACCTCTTATTACTTTACAAAATCAAAAACCTAAACATTCAGTTCAAATTGATGAAATCCCTCAAGACAATTTAGCTAGTTCTTTTTCAGCCAACACAAAAATTGGTAAATAAACATAGAAATCTCCAAAATTAACAAAGTATGAAACAACTAAATTCAGGGAATGTTTTACAATCCAAGAATCAACGGCCTATGTTCTCAACTCAAGGAGAAAATTACAACCAAGTCATGGATCAAAAGGTATACACTCCCTATAGATCCACATAACACCAGGGGCACATTTTGCCCCAATAGCAATAAAATTAGGGGCACATTCCACCCCAACAAAAACAAAACTAGGGACACATTCCACCCCAATAGTAACTAAACTAGGGGCACATTTCACCCCAACAACATCTTATTGAATCCACAAATGCACCAAACATACAAGAATGGAATTCTATGAAGGAAATTGTTCAATGATTGGAGATGAATAATAGAGTCAAAAAGAATAAATTTGATGAGATATGCCCATATCCATTTTATTTATCTATTATCCAAAACCCCTTTCCACTTCATTTTGAGGTACCCAAATTTGAAAAGTACAAAGAAAAAGGAGATCTACGTGAGCACATATAGGCATTCTTCATCTTATGTCAAGAGGTTGCTTATATTAGCGAGTACTTATGACTATTTCCATGAAGTTTAGTGGGACAAGCTCATGATTAGCTACTTAAACTACTCAAGGGATCAGTTGCGAATTGGAATGACTTATCAAAAAAGTTTGTTAACCATTTCTCATATAACATGAATTAACCATTGTTGACTTATGCAAAGCCAAGAAATGTGATGGTGAAAGTTTCACCGCATATCTGCAAAGGTGGAAAGCATTGGTAGGCCACTTTCAACATAACTTGCCAGATAAATAGTTGGCTGATATTTTGCACAAAATTTGCATCTTAAAGTTGCATATAATCTATGGTTAGTTTGTGCTAACTCATTTGAAGAAATTATTGAAAAAGGACTACAGATTGAGAAAGCTCTTATTTCTAAGGGCCTTGTTAAGATTTGTGTGCAATTTCAAGCATCTAATCAAACTAAATCATTGATTCAAATAGCTATACAGGATAAGCCTAAAGGCTTTAGAAAAAATAATAACATGGTTGGAAATGGGGTGACTGAAACAAGACATGTACAAATGGTATAGGCTATGCCTCCTCTAAATGTACAATTAAATCCCCCAAATCCACTACCTAATTTTTAGAGACAACCTCCATGAATGACATTTTATAAAAATTTTAGATTCTTTATCAAGTTAGGAGAATTAGTTGAAACAGTGTTACAAATTCTTGTTACAGCTAATTTAATTGTATGGCCAATATCAAGGCCATTTCCTCAAGATCAACCAAAACCAGATTGGTATAAAGAGAATGAATGGTGTAACTTTTATCATGTTGATGGTCATGGTGCATATCATTAAATTCAATTACGGCATATTATTAAGGACTTTATTGGAAGTGGTGAACTAAAAATTAAGTTGGCCCTTAATCAGGACACAAATTAGGATATAGGAATCTACAAAGACCCCTTTCCTCGACATGATCTACCACCACCAAGAAACAATCAAAATGGTCATAATCAAGGACAAAGGTAGAATCAAAACCAATAACAAGGTCAGAATCATAATGAGCATAATCGAGATCATAATGCCCATACTAACAATGTGGCTTATAACAATGTACCTTATGACTATAATAATATTATGGGATGCATTTCTACAGCCCACATTACCACTATTACTATAAAACTACATGTTCAATCTCATGTTCCTCACAACATGGGACCCATCATTATAGGGTCAGCACCCTCTCCCCCTAGTAATACCATGTCAAGTTTACATCATCGTATTGCGACTCCATTTACATGGGTTACTAATCTTGAACTACAACACTTTTCTTCTAATTATAGAGGTTCCTCATTGACCCCAAATTGTAGAAATATAATTAGTCACCCATGAGTCACCATCCAAGGCCCTTTGCCATCCTCTTCTAATTATAATAACTCCTTGCCACCTTTAGGTTGTGCAGTCGCAACTAGACACTCGTGAGTTACCATCTAGGGCCCTTCACCCACTTCTTCCATAAAACCCAATTAGAACATTATGCCAATGGTTTTAAATATGAGTACTATCCCAACAAAGACTAAAATAGGTCAATCCATAATTCAAAGGCCTTATAGTCTAATGGATCAATTAGATAAAACCCCTAAACAAATTTCCATATTAGAACTCTTGCAGACATCTGATGTCCATAGAACCATCTTCAATAAACTTTTTTAGGAGTCTATTGTGCCTAATGATATAAACCTTGATCAATTCCAAAACCTAGGTGGACACTTGTCTTCATTTTGGTAAATCACATTTGATCAAAAAGACATGTCCACCCTCCACCCAAACCAAAATAACCGACTATACATTGAGATAATCATTGTGGGACACAAGATCAAGTAGGTTCTTATAGATAATGGTTCAGGGTTTAACATCATATCTCTTAAATTGGTACAATTATTGGGCTACATGGATAACAACATTCAA
Organism: Torreya grandis; assembly: GCA_037957365.1. NCBI lineage: Eukaryota > Viridiplantae > Streptophyta > Pinopsida > Cupressales > Taxaceae > Torreya > Torreya grandis. Next base: position 5,061,436 of record JARHVA010000474.1, read on the forward strand.
TTAGAAACTATTAAAATCAAGGCTTACGACAATGCTGAGAGGGAGTCATCTAGTATAATTTGGTTGCTAATCACGGTTGGGTCTATTTCTCATCACACATTATTCCATATTATAGATATTGATCTTCCTTATAACATACTTTTTTGTCATCCTTGGATCCATGAAGTACAGGCAGTTCCATCTACTATTCACCAATGCCTTAAGTTTCCCCATGATGGGATCAAGGTTACTATTTCTATTGATCAGCAGTCATATCAATACTATAAACATATTGAAGCAGAGTTTTGTAATTATAACTATTGCCCAAGTTCTGAATTCATTACAAAGAAGAACAAAACCATCATTTCTCATCCATCTCCATCTAATTATATAGACCCTAGTGATCTAGCCTCCACTTTGGCTAATCTATTTCCTACAGCTTTGGCCAAGCAGGTTATTATTAAAGATGTAAGCATTTCCATGTACCATCTGAAAGACATCCTCCATATTTCAAAATTACCAAAATCCCCTAAAACATTTGATAAGCCTAAAACTTACCAGACTCCTAATAGACCCAATCAGATTTGGCAACCAAAGAAGAAACAACCAAAACCTCGTGTGGTTTTTGTACCTAAAATCGCACCCAAAAAAGATCAAGAGGCTTTTACCAAGGGAGATTGGTTATGTTTTTAAGGCCTTATTGATTTTTTTTAGAATCCAAAGTATCTTATCCCTAACAGGATAATGGATCATCTTAACTATACAAGGAAAGGCCTTGGCCCATAGGCACAAAGAATTTTAGAAGCCTTATCAGCTGGAGTTGTCAATTGGAATCATGGTCTCAGATTTAAACCACTAGAGGATGACCTCATGAAATTTGATAGTGACTCTTCTGAAGTGACTAGTAATGAGACTCCTAGCTATGACACAATGTCCTATTATAGCCTTTTTGATGAGATTGTTGACTCAGATTTGTTTGATTCAAATGCCATATTGACCATAATGCCTATTGGAGCTTCCCTTCCTAAAGTAAAAACCTATCCTAGTGGTGCTTCCCTTCCTTAAGTAGGACATTATATATTTACCATTGCACTTCCTATCCTAAATCAAACCCTCACTGTAACCTATGCCTTTGCCATCCTGAACTCATAGATTAGGATCAATGAAATTCAATCATGTGCCTCGATGAGTTTCAAAATGAAGAATTGATTGGAAAATACATGGGCTCATGATAATCATTCCCCATTGGTGATCATAATTAGGGTTTTGATTTTTCATTGGATCCGTCTACCTACTTTGGAGAGCAGGGAAAATTACTTGGTCATAATAAAGAAAAAACATTGAGATCTTCAAGTGAAAACCTCTTTGAGGCACTTGTTAATCAAAAAAAAAGTAAAAAAAAAGACAAGCCATTGAGTGAAAACCTATTTTAGATACTCCTAGGTGGGAAAGTTTTCTCATCCCCTAAGGATGTATAAATTCCATCTAGCCCAAGTTCCATAGTGAGTATAAACATCTCTTCAGAATAATATCAAATATTTGAGCGTCTTGTTCTTGAGTTTCTAGAGCTTTTTACTAATTGGCTTTACCTAAGAAGGTAGATTTTGATTCTTCATATTATCTAGATCTGTAGGAGGAACAACAATAAGATATAGTAGATGAAAATGATCACGACCATACATTACCTATAATTCTAAAAGATGGATCCACACTCCTTATGGAGAACGCAACAAAAGTGAATTTGGAAACCCATAAAGATCCCAAAATTATTTATATTGGAGCTTCCCTTACTGAAGTAGAACATGAATATATTATATCCATTCTTAAGTATTTTATAGACATCTTTTCATGGGCATACTCTGACATGCCAAGCTTGGACCTAGATTTAGTTGTGCATCATCTTATTGTTCACCTTGGTGCTAAACCAATCAAGCAAAAATTAAGAAAGATGCATCCACACATCGCCCTTTTGGTTAAGGTCAAGTTGGAAAAGTTGTTAAGATCCAATTTTATCAGACCACTGGACTACTCTGAATGGGTTTCTAACATAGTACCAATGAGTAAAAAGACCCTAGGCATACATATTTGTACTAATTTTTGTGATATCAACAAAACATGTCCCAAAGATGATTTTCCTCTGCCCAACATCGACATGATCATCAACTCAACTATTGGGTATGAAATTTTATCCTTAATGGATGGATTTTTTGTTTACAATCAGATCAAGATAGCCCCTAAAGATCAATGTAAGACCATGTTCACCACTCTGTGGGGGACATTCTATTACCAAGTCATGCCATTTTGTTTGAATAATGTTGAAGCCACATATTATTGTGCAATGACTATAATTTTCCATGACATGATGCATGACATTATCAAGGACTATGTTGATGATATACTAGCAAAATCAAGAACAAGAGCTGGACATCCTGACATTCTATAAAGAATATTTGAGAGGCTTCATGAATATAAAGTCTGCTTGAACCCTAAGAAATGTGTCTTTTGAGTCACATCAAGAAAATTACTAGGGTTCATTGTATCACAACGAGGGATCAAATTTGACCCTACAAAGGTCAACACTATTATGGTAATGCCTCCACCAAATAATCTTAAATAGTTGCGAGGTCTACAAGGAAAGATCCAATCTATACATAGGTTTATTTCTCAATTGACAAATAAGTGCCATCCATTTACCCATATCTTAAAGAAAGGGGTAACATTTCAGTGGCATGAAGATTGCCAGATAGCATTTACAAAGCTTAAAACATACTTGGCCAATCCACTAGTCTTATGACCTCCAACACAAGGAAAGCCACTACTCCTTTATATATCAGCCATGGAACATGTACTGAGGGAACTTTTAGCTCACCCTAATGATCATGGTAAGGAACATGTTGTTTATTAATTGAGACACACATTGGTAGCCTATGAACATAACTATATGCCTATTGAGAAGGCATGTTTAGCTATGGTGTTCGCCACTCAAAAATTATGACATTATATGATAAATAATAAAGCTATTGTTATCACCAAGGTAAATCCTCTCAAGTTCCTCTTATCTAAATTATCTATTCAAGGATGCATGGATAAATGGATTATGCTCCTCAGTGAGTTTAATATTGAGTACCATAATCAAAAGGCAATTAAAGGACAAGTTCTTGTTGACCAACTTGTAGAAGCTCCTATTAAGGTCACTCAACCTCTCAACTTTGACCTTCTATATGATTGTATCATGACGATAGAAAAAGCATCACAAGAACCTAAATAGTAGATTCTCTATTTTGATGGATCATTCACATTTTGAGGGTCTAGAGCTGGCATATTATTGATCATGCCATAGGGGGGTCTGATCCCCAAAGCATTCCATATGCAATTTCATTATACAAACAATATGGCCAAATATGAGGCATTGGTTGTAGGGCTCTATCTTGATGTACAGTGGGATATTCAAAGCTTAAAGGTCCATGAAGATTCATATCTAAACATAAATTAGAAAACTAACTAGTATCAAACAAAGGATGATAAGCTTATTCCTTATAAGTAAATTATCAATAACCTCAAAACACATTTTAAATCTCTACAGTTTGAGCAAGTTATGTGAGTCAACAACAGATTTTTTGATGCCATGGCAACAATTGGCTCAATGATTCAAATGCATGATAGTGTTAAAAAGTATCAGTTCTTAATTTAAAATCTTCTTTAGCTAGCACATATTCTATCAGATTCAGAGAGGATATGCACCATTATTGATGCCAATCTTGCACCTGAGCTACCATGGTACCAAGATTTTTATAACTATTTCCATAATCATGTATTTCCCACTGACCTTTCCAACAACCAACAAAAAATATTCCTTCATCGCTTAACACGTTATATCCTCCTTGGAAACACATTTTATCTTTAAGGCTATGATGGAATGATTCTTCATTGTTTATCTTTTCGAGAATCCAAGCTAGTCCTAAAGGAGGTTCATGAAGGAATGTGTGGGGCCCATACCAATGGTGTATTCCTAGCAAAGAAACTCCTTAGAATAGGCTATTATTGGCATAAAATGGAGACAAATGCTTGTAATTATGTAAAGAAGGGTGTTCCTTTTCAACATCATGGCAACTTGATACATGAACCTTCTTTACCATTGTAGCCGATCACAACACCATGGCCATTCTCAACATGGGGTCTCAATCTCATTGGAAAATTAACCTGACATCTTTAGATGGCCATAAGCACATTTTGACTACAACTAAGTACTTTACCTAGTGGATTGAGGCCATTCCTCACATTTATGTTACCAAGACATAAATAGCCAAATTCATTCATTACCATATCATCTATCGATATGGCATCCTAGCTTGTATTATATCCGATAATGGTGGATCCTTTGTGAACCAAGATGTGAAATCTCTTTGTGCAAAATTCAATATCAAGCATAAGAAATCCACTCCATATAACCCACAAGGAAATGGATAAGCTAAGGCATCAAATAAAACCATTCTAGCCATCTTAAAGAAGGTTTTCAATGATCCTAACCATAGTGGGCACTTTCAACTCTTTCCTACCCTTTGGGCTTATAGAACCAATCATCACACCCCAACTAGCATTACTCCATACTCCATTGTTTTTGGCACTGAAGCTATCATCCTGATCAAGATTGAGATCCCATCATTAAGAATATCATTGGAGGACATTGAATATAATGAAGACTATAGAGCCTCATGACTACATGAACTAAATCTTCTTGATGGTAAGCATTTGGCTGCCCTAGAAAACTTACAAGCCTATTAGAACAAATTGTAGAGAAGCCACAACAAATGCATTTTCCCTCAAGAATTTGAGATTGGTGACTTAGTTTGTAAATAGAACTAGAAAAATATGAATGTTGAACCCAAAAAGAAAGTCAAATTTCAATCTAATTGGTTAAGACTTATTGTCATAACAAACTATGGATCAGGAGCATATCAACTAGCTAAACCTAATAGTGAAGAACTTTTAGAGCCCATGAACATCATACACCTTAAGAGGTTATACACATGAACAACTTTGAACCATTGTCTACAAGACCCCTGACTTGGGGGCAACTTATGTTGATGTAATTTTATCTCACCCTTTTATCTTACCTTGAATGCATTTTATATTATCCTAGTCCACATTTTATGATTCCAGACTGTAAAGGCTTTGAATCCTTGGCACTTTGAACACATTCTTCATCCCATTCTGGATTGCTCTCTTTGAAAGCATATTCTTTGTTATGTCTAGGGCATGTTATAAGCTTGAACACTTTTTATCCCTTGACAAATTATGATCTTGATTATGTCTTATGAACATTATGAACATCCTCTGTAGTAGTTCTATAAAGCAGTTCAGTGAGGATAGTATTGTGTAGCTTTAGACAAGTGAACAGAAACATCTTATCAATTCCAAACCGTTGCTACACTATTTTAGATAGGTGAATGCAGATACTTCTTTTTTACTTTAGGTTGCACATTATTCTATATCATATTTGTTGCTCTTCATTATTTTATCAAGATCCTCACTCTCATTTATTTTCAAGCATGGTCTGTTGTAGCCAGCTTAGCTGTCTTATTAGAACCTCTACTCTCAAGATGTGCATCTCCTCGACTAAATGGTCCCACATTGTACATATTTTATCCCAAAAACATTAAAAATACTTTTAAAATACCAAAAACATCATAACATGATCCAAAAAAGAACCAAAACATTGTCTCATGTTTCTATACATTTGTACATTCCCATTCTACCATGCTACGCTCTTGCCATTTTGCAAGCACAAAAACACTAGTTCATTTCATCTTGTCTCATGCACTTACCATTTTTCAAGATCATTCTTTCTCATCTCATCAGCTTCATGTTTGCTAGACCATTCTCATTTGTTTGTCATATCTTCTATTTCTTTTATAAACATTAATCATGCTAGTCTGATCATCATTTTTCTTCTATCCCATCTCCTGGGAGAACTACATTTGGCCTGAAGTTCATGTTGAAACATGCATCCATATAACTATGTAGGCAGTGTCCACTTATATTATACATATGGAGTCAGCTCAACCAACCCCTTATTTTTCTTCTCTTCCCCCATTTCTTCTGTCATTGTTCCTTTTTAATTAGGGAATAATTGTCATGTCATTGTTCTTTTTTATGATGTGGTGGAAAGTAATGCCTATACTGCACATGCATGAACATTTGTCTTTAAACTACACTAACTTGGTTTTTATTTGTGTGTGTTTATTTGAGTATTCTTGGTGTTTTATTGTGCTTTCGCACCTCTCCTTTTATTTCTTCTCTTTTTATTACTTCTTGTATGATCTTGGTCTTATTTTTCTATTTGTTTTTGCTTTTCTCTTTTGTGTTCAAGAACATCTTGATGGTCTACATGGATCTTGATTATTCATATCTTGGTTTCATGTCATTAATATGTTCTTACATTTTTATTTTAAAACATTTGTATTCCTACTTAATATCATATCTTGATTTCAAGCTAGGTTCATTTATGTTTATCTTTTTCTTTGTCTTTGCTTTTTTTTTTAAATGTAAATAGCTGTAACTCTAGTTTTGGTCATTGTTTTACCATTATCCTTAGTTATAGGTATTCACATTTGAACTGGCTCAATGCAATTGGAATCTTATATCATTCTAAGTTATTCATACTTATGATGCCTAATTTCTTTTTCTATAACAAGTACTTGTGCTCAGGTCTCAAAGTCTTAATGTCTACATCAGCTTTGATGAACGATTCTCAAGAACACTTTGCAAAACCTAGGCTCATGTTATGAAATTAGACTTATAGGTAGCATGCATTTTAGGCTTCTTTGTCTATGCTTAGATGTGTATCTCTTTGCATACATTGTAAGTCTAATGAATTCTTGGTCATTTTTCATCATTTCTCATTCCATTCTCTCCCAAACTTGGGTGAACTACATTGGCCTGAAGTTCATGTTGGAACATGAGTCAATGGAAATATGTAGGCAACACTCAATTTCTATTGAGGTCAGCTTAGCTATCTCTATTCTTCTTTTCATCTCTCTCATCACTTTGTGCATTCTCATATGCTTGGTTTTATATGGCTTTCTAATCCATTACACCATCACATGTACGTTTGTGGCTGCTTGCTTTAACCTATCTTTTGGGTTATATCTTTGAGCTATTTTTCTTGCCAATTACCCATATTGGGGCCCACCATCTGAATAACATCTGAATCAAATCAGCTCTACAAGGGAAAATCATTATTTATTCTTTATTAATGATCAAAATTTACCCTATTAGAGCAAAACTATTTTATCATGATCACATTTGCTCTACTGGAGTACTTATTATCTTCTCTTTAGAGAACTTATTCTAGTGGTTCTTCCCTTCTTGAAGTACAACTCTATCTCTTTTCCTCTAATTCCAATCTCTCCACACTAATGCCCATGATGGCAATATTTTAGTGTATAATTTGTCACAAGATTGATCAATGTCATAAGCATGTAGCTTGTACTCTCAAATTAGGTGTGCTTAAAGTGTGTCCCTTACATTTATGGATTGTATCCTTCCCATTCCCCCCATTTTTGGGGCCTATTATACCTCTCATTATATTTTGATCATTGATGGTAATCACGTGTGCAAGCATTAACTCGTCTGGATGTGATCTATTCCATGGGTTAACCTCTCACTTTCTCTCTATTTTCAAGAGTCCATCCTTCTCTTTCATCCTAGTATATCCTCTCGAGGGTGCATGGGTCTATTCTAATTTCTTCTTGACAACTCTTTTATTTGAAAAGATGTTTCTTTACTTGAAGGTCTCGCTATGCCTTCTCAAATAGGGGAAAAATGTAGACATCTAATTCCTAACATCATTTGTGTTGAAATTGTCGATCTTACTCAAATTGCACTCAAATGCACATTTTAGGTCAAAATCCATAAAACACGCTAAATGGTTCAAACTTGTCACTTAAAAGTGCTAGTTTAGGTCAAAGTATCCCTAAACAGGGCAATGCATTTTATGGGCTAGCTAACTTTGATCAGATCATTTTTATTCAAAATAACAATTTAGTCATTTAGTGCTCTAGATCACTCTTTTCTTCTAATTCATTGGTACACATCACGTACTTTTGTTATTTGGTGTTGGCAACATCCTAAATGGGATTACAACTCCAACGCATCTAACATCATTTTCTAGTTCCTCTCTAGTCAAATTATGACCCAATAATATGACTTTCTTACCATTTTGATTAATTGTGCACCAATTTCCAAAGAATTGCACTAAACTTGATTAAACTTACTTTATCTAATTAATCTAATTTAAGATCTTAAGTAAGAATCCCATAGATATTTTTGAATATCTCATTATTAGAATTTGATTTTGAATATCTATATCACATAGTGACATCATCTATGGGGTGGCATCCATCAAGCCATAAGTGCATAAAATATCAAGATTATGGGTTAGCATAAAATATCAAGATTATGGTTCAACCATGCTTAGTTAATGCCTCTCATGCCTCTTTAATGCTTATTTATCTTGAGGATATTTATGAGTTTAATTCTAAATATTAGGATTATCCATGGCCACACATCTCAATTTTGAGATGGATGGTCATGGTTGATCCTGACCAATCTCAAAAATCTATAAATAGAGAGGCCATGGACATGAATTTTAAGCTTGCTTTATGCAAAGTTATTATGCAAAATTGTCTCCACAATCTTTTACAATATACCATTAAAATTAGTTACAAGCTTTATTGATAGGCTATTTTAGTGATTTGAAATCATGAGCCTAGGTTTTATGGAGTGTTCTTGAGACTTTGGAGGAGTTTGACACCTTTGTTGACAAAGACAAGGATGATTGATCAAGGGAGAAAGTGTTTTTGAGCCACATAGGTATGGTGAATCCATTTAGGAAGTAGTATGATGTTTGCTTTCTTTCATTTGCTTCTTGCTATCCTTTGTAATTCCCATAGGAATAGATAGACTTAGTTAGTTAGTTCTTTATGCATTTTTCATGATTTATGGACTAATGTTTGACTAACTTGCTTTGTAATCCTCTCTACAACTACTTCTTATCTTTTTGTGTAAGTTTTTTAGAGTTTATTGAACATCTTGTCATGACACGCATCTCAAGTAAATGCTTTTATAATTCCTTCTATAGATAATTCCCTTTCTTATCATGTCATGAGCAACTTTGAGCCTCAAATCTCCCTATATTCTCTATTGAGTTATGGGCAACAAATACTTGTGAGTAAATAAGGACTATTTCATGTAATTTGGTCTTATCAATAGTCCAAATTTTCCAAAACTATCATAAATAAATTGGATTATATCAGGATTAAATTGGATTGTATCGAGACTAAGTTGGACTTATTACAAATAAATCACATTTGTCTAATGTATTTTTGATAAGTCCAAATTATTTAAAATGATCATAAATAAATAGTAGTTGAAAACTATCATAAATAGAATAGACTTCATCAAGAATTTTTATTTTAGACTAAGTTGTAAAGTTATTTTTTGGCCTATTTCAAGACTTTATACCATTCCATTAGTCAAGCCAGATAGATATATATAGGTACTAGTCTATTTTAGAATAAGAGTAAGGCTTGATACCAGTTAGAAAGCTTGATTTGATTTAAGGGACTCATCATAAGGGTTTATATGGAAGGGTTCATACCAAGATATGACCATAGGTCTAGGGATTGTAGGGCCCTGCCCACTCTACCCCCCCCCACCCAACCTCTCGCCCCCTCTCCCTAAATATCTATCCCATTAAACTCAATTTTATTATTATTATTATTTGAGTTAAATTATTTCCATTTTAGACTGAGTTGAAAAGTCATTTTTGGGGTGGAAAACTTTTCCCTCATGCCATGTCATAAACTTTTAATGAATGAATGATTGAATAAAACCTAGGATTATTATTTGGGGTGGCATTTTTTGGTTTCTATATATCATTTGCATCCAATCAATTATTTATTTATTTTAAAAAAAAAATGTAGTAAAATGATCCTAATTTCTCCCAATAGCATGTATTACACATAATTTTTGTAGTCTTCAGATCACATCTAGATATCTTCAAAGCATCTGATATAGGTATTTCGATCACCCTATACAGATCTTTCGAGCATTCATAGACTTATTCAAAGCATCCTGTGTATGTATTTACAGCACACCTAGATCATATTCAGAGCAATTATGGAGCATCTTTGGAGTGTCTTCTAAATGTTCAATCATCAAACTTCACTTGTTAAATCATCAAAATTGTAGCCAAAAGAGTTTTTAAAACTATGTGTTTCCTTCTCAAAATTACCCCATCATTGGGATGTTTTTCTTACTTAAAATTACCCCATCCTTGGGATGTGTTCTTCTACTCAAAATTACCCCATCTGTGGGTTGTGTTGTTGTACTCAAAATTGCGCTATTCATCCAAGTTAGACACAATAATAAGGTAAATAATCATCAAATAAAGAGTTCTATTTAAGTTATGAAATAAATATGTTATCTATTATGATTCAAATGTCATGTATATGGTCTGAGTTCAATCATAGTAGGCATGCTTCCTAGCTAGTTCGTAAAAGATGTTGGCCATTTTTGGCTTGCATACAGAATTTTCAAGGATTGAGTAATGTTCATGATTGAGATAAGGATAGGTCTAGAGTTTTAGAGAACCTACAGGTAGAAATTTTATCTAGGTCTGTAAAGGACTCAGTTTTATCTGTAAAGATGACTACTTGAACATATGCACTCAATTTACTACTCTGATGAAATTTGTTCATATCCATAAGAATTATAAGTACTCATAACATCCCATAGGGTCTCTACAATATGTCCATATCATGAATATCATCCATTAATTACCTCACTAAGTCAAACATGAAAAAACCATGCAAAAACACTAAAGCTCATTGAAGCACACTTTGTCATTGCCATTCTAGCATACATGATACCTCATCAACATCCTTGGTCACCTTGGAGACATCATTGAAAAACCTCCAATAGATGTATCAATAATATTCAATAGTTTTTTTAGGTTTACAAAGACTTTGACATAAGGTTTTTTTATGTGTTTTTGTACACCAATATTAGCAATTCTATTTAGTGAAAACTCTTGTAACTAAAAACTGATATTGGTCCATTTTAATTTTTCTTTGCCCATATCATATTTTTAACAAATCAATTGCATACTTTACTAGGAAGTTTAAAATTATGTTGATTCAATCATGGCACATATTATTCTCATCAAATATTCCAATTCATTCACAATTAGGAAGGAGGATATAATTTTTTTATTTGCAATCTTGGTAGAAATGGATTCATATTATTGATTCAAATAAATATCAATTACATAGTAACAATTAAATATTTAAGGATTATTCATATTAGTCCATTGAGTTAACACAATTTTTATTAGCTCTTTATAACTATATCTCAATTCCTTTGAAATGATCATATATGTAAATGAAAAATCCTAAAATATGTGTTATAATAGGCATTGATTCTTCCCATACTTTGGTATTCATTCTCATATTGATAGCAATATATGTTTTAATTTTAATAGAGATTATAGTAAAGTTGGAAGTCCACTGATTTTATTTAATTATGTTTATTTTTTAAATTTATGATAATAAATATGGGAGTTGCACATTATTTAAATCTATGTTGATGTTAATTTTTTTTTTTATAATTATTTTTTAGATAGGCCCATTCATGTTTCAAACTTCTATGTTTAATACTAACATGACAGATATAGGAAATTCTCATCTCATGTATTCATATTGTAAGTAGTAAGAATAGAGGACATATTGTGTTAGGTAGTGAAGGGAATTAAATATTTAAGAATTCTTACTTGTTGGTATGTTTAATTAGTGTTAACAAGTTAACTATTTAATAAATTTTTATACTTTTTAGTGTTATACTAAATGTCAATTTTGAATGTACTCATTTTTTACTTCCAAGTTAATTTTACTAAAAACTCAAAATATATAATAGAATAAATTATGTAATTTGATTTTGAACAATGTATGATTTGAAAAGATAATTAAAAATTTATAAATAATTTTCAATAAGTTATTATTTAATCATATAAATTGTAGAAACACTATATCTTTTATGATAAACTTATATATTAGAAAAATTACAATTCAAAATAATACTTCAATAAAGTATGAAGTGATAAAATTGCTTAGCTTTTTTAGTTTTTTGAGTAACTTTTATCTTTTAATTATTTTATCTAATTTTAAATTCAGTGAAATATTTGTCACATTAAGAAGGATAATCAATTCAAAAAGCTATTTACAAAAAATATAAATCAAAATAATTTTTATAAGATAAAAACAGGAAAATATGAAAAGATATATTCAAAGTTCAAATAGAAGTGGTAGGGGAAGGGGATATTGCCCAAAATTAATAGAATTTATAATAAAATAAAAGAGTAGACTTTTTTACAATAAAATATTATCTTACAATACAAATATTTATTTTGAATTATCAAGACTTGAAAAACTATTTAAATATATTATTTTTAAGTTCAATACAACTATTACATTTAATAATAATAATAATAATAATAATAATAAAAAAAAAAAAAAAAAACCTCCTCCCATTTATGCACTTAAAAACTAATCTTTTATCCATGACACCATTTGGCTAGAAACAATCCACATATCCAAATTACGTCCATGTAGATTTTAATTTTATTACAGTTATAATATACATTTTAAAGTCTATTAAGTTATTGTTGTGTGTGAGGTATAAACTGTCAAAACAATCTTTTAAAATGTACAAGTTGAAAAAACTATTTGATATAAATTTGGTATGGTTTCAACTGTCCCACCTGAAAGTGCTTTGCATCTTTGTACACATTAAGATCATCTTCAGCCACTTTTGTCTTTTACATCTTTAGTTTATGAGATTTGTGTTAATCATATGTCATTTACAAAATGGTAAATATATATGTTATGTATTCTTTTGAAAATTAGTGCACAAATAAAATTTTAGATTTTTAAGAGTTTATTCGACCTTTAAAATCATTTCAAATATATCTTAAGTAAAATGTATAAAAATTATTTAGGATGGAATTTAAATAAATTATTAAAAAAATCAAAAAGATGTTGTAATGTTAATTTACAAGATAATTATAACTTCTAAAAAAACTATTTTTTATAATGTAATGATTTTGTAATAAATTACTCCATCATACATAATATTATAATAACATACAACTAAATAAAATAATAGAAAAATTCGATTCTAGAATTAACTCCATAAAAACTGTATGTATGAATATTAATGGTGAACATTAAAGATCTGAAGACATGAATTTTCCAATCTTCCATAATTTTAAAACATTTTTGTTAAATATTGGTTTTCTTGAAACTCAATCTTTGATTCAAACCATAAATACATATAATATTAAATGCTTGAATTTTAAATTAAATTATAATAAATATATATTATAATTTTATATTTTATTCAAAATATATTCAAAACAAATTTTAAAACAAAGAAAAATTATTAAAAATATATAATAAATATATGTTATCATAAAATTATATTATCAATTTAAACTTTAGTGTTTTATATATATATAAGTTTTGAAAAAAATAATTAATTAATATTAATTAAAAATTAATTTTTATAAATTAAATAATAAAATTAATAGATTTTTAAGTTTCAGTTTAATATATATAATTTTAAAAAACTAAAAATATAAAATTATTTTTATATCCATTGCTTCCCTCGTCTCTGTGAATCGAAGCTTGCATAGTGTTCCAATTTTTTTCACCATGAAAATCATATTAACTTGTATGACATCAATACCCTGTTTATGTTTTAAGAAGATGTGTTTGATATAGAGTTGCTTGAATATACACAGACAACAGAGAAAAAGAAGCGACGCCCATCCCCCTCCCCCAGAGGGTAGCCATCAATTCGGTACTGGTAAAGAGTCTAGTCTATCCGTGTTTGCCAATCTAAATAACTTCATCTCCCACAACGCCCCCATGCCATATATAGATAGGCCCCCCAACTAATTATTTAGATAAAGATAAAACCCTTACTGCCAAGATAACGAGCGGAGACTAACAGAGAATACTCAAACGCACTCGGATGGCACTCACCGGTGGCCATATATATAGATCGGATCGGATTGGTGGATAATCCATCCCACTTGAGAATTCTCAACTACTCCACTCTACCCCCACAACTATAACCAACTCCCATATATATATAGGGTCATATATATATATATATGGGCTGAATCAATAGAATAGAATAGAGAGTTATGCCTCTCACCGGCCATACCCAAGATGGAGACATAGATGTGGATGGACAACAGACTAGACTATAGAGCCCTCACCCCAGTATTTGCTACTCCATATATATATATATATATATGGGTATTCACTACGATATATATATATATATATATATATATATATGGGGTCTCGATAGACCCTATATTCTATAGAGGGTGGGGGGGCAAGGGGTGCATATCTATAGTGATATAGGGCTCCCGTTGGTCTATGTATGTAGGGGCATGGCTATAGGCCATATCTAGAGAGTCGGGCCTCCCCCAGCTATAAAGAGTGGAGGCGAGAGGCCTTCGACCCCAACCTTCTATATAGATAGATAGAGTGATGGCATGGCCCCATGCCATCACTCTAGATGCCGGCGAGCGGTCCTCTATGTATAGAATTGTTCGCTATCGCTCACCCCTCATAGAGTGATGGCGGGGACTCTATATAGCGCCCAGATAGAGCCCTATATATCTCTAACCCCCGCCCCCACCCAAGCCCTATCTATATGGGTTTCTTTGGCCCTATATAGATCTGATCTACTCTATATATGGGGGAGGCCCACCTGTATATCTAATCTAGGGGCAGCCGAGCACCCCATATATAGAGAGGGAAACCTAACTATCGCTCACACCTCGGCCCATACCATATCTATATAGAAGGGGGGCCGAGTGCCCATATCCCATATAGAATAGAGGGGGGGGCGTTGCCCCCCCTCTGTTTAGATAGGGATAGTTAGAGTTAGAGTTAGAGTTAGAGTTAGAGTTAGAGTTTATATAGAGGGCCAAAAAACCCCCATATATAGAGAGAGGTGGGCCCCTCTAACTCGAGACATATCTATAGAGAGGGGGGCCACCCCCAATAGATAGGGTTTTTTTGGCCAACCATATAAAGTGCCTTTATATATAGATGGGAGTTAGTTTCCTATATATAGAGAGCCCCGACCTCTCCCGCCCTCCCCGCCCCCTCCCCCAAGATAGAGTTTCTTTGGCCCTATATAGATCTGATCTACTCTATCTATTGGGGTGTGGCTCCCCATATATATAGAGAGAGCCCCCCTAGATATATCTAACCCAGATAGATATATAAGGCTTGAGGGCTCATCAACTAACTCTATCTAACTCTAATCTATAATCTATATAGAAAGGGGGGCCAACTGTCTATCATTTTTTTGGCAACCATATAAAGTTGAGTTAGTTTCCTATCCTATATATAGAGAGGGGAGAGGCCCCCGCTCCCCCCTATATAGATATGATCTACTCTATTTATTGGGGCTCCCCATCCCATCCCATCCCATCTATATAGAGAGGGGAGAGGGCAAAAAAAACTAGATATTTGGGGTGCCACTATATAGAGTTAATCAATCTATATGGAGGGTGGGGCAACTGTATATCATTAATCCATTTTTATAGAGGCCAAAAAAACCCTGTTTATATAGAGGCCCACACCCATAGTTAGTTAGATGGAGACTCCGCCCTGAAGTCTAGATAGGCCATCATTGGATAGTGGGAGCCCAAGTTCTATATATAGGGCCAACTACCTCTCTCTAGATGGGGGATATAGCCATAGCCCTCGGCCAACCCCCCATCTCATCTATATATGGTTTGAATGCCCACCACTCTATATATATGGGGGGGTCGATGGCCTACTCTATATAGCTAGGAGAGGGCCCTCTATAAATCAATAAGCGATAAGGATGGGCCTAGATTAGATATCCATGGGGGCGACTTGATCGATTTCCTTTCTCTATGAGATCCCTGTCCCCTAGCGCGTCACCATATAGATATGGATTCCTCCCAACGAAATTGGCCCTGAAGAATCCAGTTCAACCAGCAAAACCCCACTCCCATCCAGCGGTTCTCCCCCCTCCACCACCGATGGAAACTTTTTTTAGGATTTAATCTCAGTCTCTTTAATATTTTCTATTTTGTATGATAGAAACTATCTCAATGACATCTTCATTTCAGTTATTTTCTATTTGCGCTAACGTTTGTTCAACACAAGACAGGTTTTATTTAGCTAGCTCGATATCCTCCTTTTTTTGGAGTGGATCGAGATAGTTTGTTTCATAGATACTACTTAAATTTGATTGTTCCTCTCTAAGGCTGGAAATAAGAAATCCTTTTTATGTTTGTTCTGATAGAGATACTGCCAAACGGGGAAGAAATTAATATTCCTGGTCAAAATGTCCTCGTATTCTTCCCCCTCCATCGGGATTGCTTTTTTTTCCCGAAACCACCCCCGGGGAAGCCACTCTATCGACAACTTCTTCTTTTCGATTATCCCAGGGGGAAGAATCCTAGGAGGAAGAAGCCATATCGGGCGAGGAGAAATTACGACGAGGTGGCTCCTCATATTTTCTGAAAAACTTGTACTTTAATTGGGGACGGAACAAGATCCCGACCAGCCAACCCACAGTGGGTCCGCATAACCATCATATTGGACCACGAAGTGCGCCACGCTCACCATGTTGATTACGGTCATCGCCCAAACCAAGACCAGAGAGGAACGCACGAGATGCCACCCAATGGACAAAATGGGGTGAAACCTAGGGGGTACAAATGCGCAAACACACTTAGAAATTGTCATCGAGAACATGAATAGTTCAAGAGAAGGCTTTATGTACAAGTATCTAAATGTAAAAAGAAAAAGAATGGTAATGAGTTGATGAGCAGAAAAAAGGGAGCTACGAAAATCTCTATCTCATAGTGAATCTATACCATGCCCCCCATGGTCTAGAGTGATCTAAACTCAACTCTAGACTTCGGGGATTGGATCTATCTAAAGGGTGCTCTCCCGACCTCTTGATAGAGAGTAAGACCTCTCTTTATTGATAGCTTATGGCTTATAGTTGGGTAAGACAGAAATGATTGACCTTTAGACCAGGGGAATAGGCTCAGTAGGGCTCAAACCTACAATATCACTGTTATGAGTAGTACATTTTAACCGATTAGACTATAAGCCCCATTTTCTCTTTTCAACCGATTAGACTAGAAGCCCCATTCGGCCGGCCCTGGCCTATTTTACTGACACTGAAAGTGAAGTAGAGTCTTCTATATATAGGGGGCAGGGGGGCAATCCCCCTATCTGTCTGAGGAACGGGAGCGCTTGACCCCATTCTATAAAGGGGGACTCGGAACTCAATAGATCGAGACACCAAATGCATGTGAATCAATTGCCCATTCTATATTACAGACGTAATATGTTCTTGTTCTCCATCGTGGCCGATCTGAATGAATAGGATTTCTTCATGGATCGGGGGCGCCAGTCAATCGAGGTGACGACGAGCTATAATAGACCGGTATGACCCTGCCATAGAATATAAATATGTAACACCAGGTCCACTACATTGTATATGGCAAGCGTGAATCTGGTGGATCAGCGGATTCCCCATCGCCCCTATCTAAATCCCCTGTAGATAGATCCACCCCCCACCCATATAAATTTCTATTCTATATGGGGTGCCACCCCCTCTATCTCTATCTATCATAGTGAATAGAACCTATCATCTAATCTAATCTAATCTAATCTAATCTAATCTAATCTATATATGGGGTGAGCATAGCAAATACCCCCTTCTCTATATATATGGGGAGTTAGATAAAGTTTAGTTTATATAGAGGGCCAAAAAAACTCTATCTTGGGCCAAAGAAACTCCCCATCTAATTTATATAGAGGGGCCAAAGAAACTCTATCTTGTGGGGGTCGGGGTGGGTCTCAACTAAGTTTAGTTTATAGAGAGGGCCCCCCTCTCTATATATATGTCTTGAGCTTATATAGATATAGAGGGGGGGGCAAAGAAACTCCCCATATATATAGAGAGGGGGGGCAGGGGCGAGGGAAGGGGGGCGAGGGAGGGTTCTCTATATAAACTAAACTAACTCTAAACTTCCAATGCCAATGCCCCATAGAGAATATAGACTCTATCTCTATCTCTAGACAGTGCCACCATAGACATAGTGAATAGAGACTGTCCTCATAGACATAGTTAATAGAGACCGTGGGGGTGGGGCAAACACTGTATATGGCCCTCTATAGTAAAGGCCGCCGACCCCATCCCCATCAGAGATAGAGATAGAGATAGAGTCTATATTCAGTTTAGATATGGGGTGGGGGAGTCTCGTTTAGAGTTTATCTATGGGGTGGGCGATACTATAAATGAATACTACAGAAAGAAATATAAAAGAATAAACATAAAAGTGAAATGTAGAAGAACAAACAAATATATCGCGGGAAAGGAAAGATACCATGTCTGGGTCGAAGTGCAACCAACTCAAATTATATTGCAACAATTGAATGCAAGATTAAATAAAGATGCATTCACATGATACCAATCCATTTTCACTATAAAATATATTGAAATTTTGTAAAACACTTTAATTCGTTTAATCAAAATTTACTGTGTTTAATTTTATTTTCAAAAATTAAAAAAACTTTATTTTAATTTTGTAATAAAATAAAATTAATAATATAAAAATTAAAAAATTATGTAATTTATTTTTCGATATAATTTAAATTATTTTAATAAATAAATAAATTATATTGATTGAAATTTTATGAAACTTTTTAACAAATTTATTAATTCTATAAAAAATATATATTATATTAAATATTAAAATATGAATACGATCTTATTTTATTTATCTCCATGTCTGGACAGGGCATATATATAAGGTATATGTACTGTGGTCGTGTTTCTTTTTGGGAGTGCGAGCCGTTTCACGTCTTATTTCCTACGTTTAACAATTATATCGTGAAAGCGATTTTCTTTGATTCCGTCACCAGTTTCATTGTAAGTTGGCCGGCGCATATTTGATTTTACGTTATTGTGAATTGACGGGAATACAGGGAGACCCACATTTAGGACAGCGCTGCAGAGGAGGTGATGGGCATGCCGCATGCCATCGGATGACCATTGCCATGTTGCCAACATTGCCAAGGCATGCGTGATGCGTCGGCCATCCAGTTCCACTGCTCCAAATTCCACGGTCCATGTTGCCCAGTTGGTAGTATTTAGTAAGATCACATGGTGGATACCAGATGAACACAGCCTACAGGTCACATAGTGAATGACAGTCTTCCATTAATCTCATATGCTTGACCTAGTACACTACAGAATCTTGGTACAATTCATGCATGCAGAGTTCAAGGAAAGTCTGCATCAACTTACTCCTGTGGAAATCTATTTATACTTCGTTAATGAAGAGTTTGATACATGATGTTTAGTAGCATCTCTCCACTGGTATTTACCTATTTATTACGCTCCCATAGTTCTGCAGTGATATCTTATCTGGTATCAAAGCCTTGTTAAGTTATAATCCAAACACATCCGGGCTTGCTCGGTAAACATCCTGGCTGAATACCATTAATTTTTCTCAGCCTTGAGTTGTGCTTGGTCTTGGCACCTTGCCCCTTCTGTTGTCAACCTCTTAACATTTTCTGTTGTTTCTGTATTTAGTTTTACTACTCCTGTACAGTAGCAGAAAATTGTCCGCACTTACGGCTAAGCTGTTGGTCTTTCCTGGACACAAGCATAAACCTTTTGCAGGTTTTATCTGCTTGGAAAATTCCCTAAACACATTCTGCTGTTCCATATAAGAAACTGTTCACTTAGATCTGGTGCCTCCAGCAGCAGCACTGTGGGGTCAATCATTGATGCTCAAAGCAGATCAGATAAGTACAAAGATTTAGCTTTAATTTTTTTACTTTCAGATTGCTTCTTTAAAGGGTTTCTAATTTTCTCCCCTTCATCCTAGTGCTTTTTTAGCTTGTTATTTTCCACCCAAAAAAATTGTTATGGCTAGTTTAGGCATCTCCCCAAGCACCACCAAGAACTCTGACCTACTTCAATTATTTACCAAGGAGCTCCATGATGAACGGAATCAAAAAAAAAGAATTAAGTTTCAATTTAAACTCATGAATGAGATGTCAAGCATGTTCCACCATCTCAAGGGACAACAGGAATTCCTGAGTTCTACCAATAAGGTTGTCCCAATTTCCCAACCTGATTTTAAGTTGGAAACCAAGATATCCATTCGCCATTCTGATGGAACAATCGATGGGGACACGGTGAATGCTTGGATTCGCAGTATGGAGAAATATTTCAAGACACAGTTGACGCTGACATAGCCACAACAGATCATGATAGTTGCGGTCTATATGAACATTCAAGCCCTAAAATGGTGGCAGTTTCATGTCCAACTCCGGGAAGAAACATAAAAACCAGGAATTGAAACTTGGAAAGAGTTCAAAACAAATATCAGAGCGTGATTTTACCCTCTCGGGTATGGAGAAGAGCTATTGGGAGTTTGGCTCCATAATCACCAAAAATCCGGCCAATTTCAAGAATACATTGTGGAGTCCAATCAGCTCTCTTCTAATCTCTTAAAGGAGGTAAGAGCTCTTCGCTGTCAATTTATTAGAGCATTCTTACCAGCTTTCTATAAAGGTGGAAGCAAAGAAACAAACCAGCCATTCAACCACATCTCAAAAGAGGAATATTTCCACCCTAGCCAGCTCCTCAAACCCTACAACCCATCCATGAATGCAAATTATTTCCAAACTGTTTTAGCATTGGGAAAAACACTTGTGCTTATCATAAACACACTGGACAGTCTACAAAAGAATGTCGCATCTTGAAATCAAAGAAGGTCAAAGCCCTTCCAGCTGAGCAAAAAACACAACCTAATGACTCAGAGGTTCGGGTATTCAAGCCCAACACGTATAATCCTCACTTAATTTGCATGGTCACTAACTATTCTGCAAACAATCAGGGAGCTCTATTCACTCATAACTGCCAAATCAAGGAAAATTTATAGTTGATCCTTGATAATGGCTAACTACAATGCATTCACATCCATATAAGTTGGGATGGATCAACAAAGGGGCAACCAACACTTTGTCACAGGTGTTTTGGGACATTTTCCATTTGAGGACATTTGAGGACATAGTTGACTATGATGTCACTCCATGGGATTGTTGCAATTTAATACTCGGAGCACCATATCAATATGACAGCAAGGATTGCTACGATGGCTTTCACAAAACCTATCGGCTGCAGAAGGACACTGTATAAATTCAAATATTTTATTAGTCATTTACTTTCTAGTAGAGCCCTGAGGTTATATAGGTCAATCTACATAAATTGTTTACTTTATGTATCATTTGGGCAACTAAGGTAGATAGTTCCCACAAGCTCCGAACAACTGCTATGCAATCTTGCGTAGATGTATATTATGATGATTTTGAAGAGTTTAAAGGGCTTTCTCCTTTGAGGTCTTATCTATATTCAATTGAGCTCGTGTTAGGATTTCAGTTGTCTAATCACCTTCTTATCACACTACATCCAATGAAAGTGTTTGTTAAATCAATAAATTGTTAAAGGAAGGCAAGATTTATCCTAACACTGTGTCTTGTGGATCTCTTGTTCTTATAGAGCCAAAAGAGGAACTCAAATGGTGATTACTCACCTAGTCTCGAGCTCCTAACAAAATCATTGTGAAAAACTACTATTCACTTTCTAGGATCATAGATCTTCTAGATCAAGTTTAGAGAGTTAAGTACTTCACTAAGCTCAACTTGACTCTTGGGTATCACCAAGTCTACATAGATACTCATGATGTCTGAAAAACATCCTTTAAGATAAAGTTCGAGCTTTACAAGTGGTTGGTCATGACTTCCATCCTCATCAATGCACTTTCCACATTGATGAAGCACTTTCCACATTCATTTGTGTTAGGTTGTGGAGCTAAAAGCTTCACCAGTATGCAAATGGAGGAGGTTGCTAAGTGTCACAATAACCAACATCGGTCAGGCCAACCGACGTCGGTCAGGAGTAAAACGGAAGCTGCGGACATCGGTTATGAATCGGCCGACGTCGGTCATCTCCAGACAGACAGGAACCAACGTCGGTCGCCTGTACGGTTCCAGAATTGTTAGTTTGACGAATAGTTAGTTTAACGAACCGCTTGTTTGCATGTAAAGACTAATTTTAGTCTTGAGTCTGTGTTTCTAATTATTGTTTGCTTGGGGTTCTATTTAAGAGACCCATGGGGGCTGTATTGTAATCATCCTTAAAGTAGAAGGATCAAAAGGACTTGTCAAGGACAAGGACAAGGGTTCTTCCAAGTTGGAGGATAGAAGGACTTGCAAAGGACAAAGAAGAGATCCTTCCAATTGTAAGATCAGTTGATCTGCAGGTAGTAAGATCAGGGGAGATCTACATGGTAAGTAAGATCAGTTAGATCTGCAGGTGTGTGTGTGTAAGGTCAAAGGAGATCTACGGGGTAGTAAGATCAAAGAGATCTGCAACACAAGGAGCAAGATTAGGGAGATCTACTTGGAGTACTTTGAGTACTTGGTGGACTGGTAGTAGGCAACAACAACCTTTGGGTTAATTGTCATTGACTGGTGGAGGGAACAACTCTGTGTTTGAGTTGTGTTTGTAATTGATTGAGAGAGAGAACTCTTGAGGGAGAATTACTGTACGCCCAAGAGGTGTGGGAAGAGTGTGACTTCTTCATTGTATTTCCTTCTGGAAGAGTGTTAATACAAGATTGTATTGTCTC
This sequence comes from Torreya grandis, assembly GCA_037957365.1. Taxonomy (NCBI): domain Eukaryota; kingdom Viridiplantae; phylum Streptophyta; class Pinopsida; order Cupressales; family Taxaceae; genus Torreya; species Torreya grandis. Next base: position 5,084,264 of record JARHVA010000474.1, read on the forward strand.
TCATATTCTGTGTTATTTCTAAATTCTAGTTACATATTATTTCTGGTTTAATTCCGTGTTTAGTTGCTTATACAAAGGTAATCAATTGTGCTTTTAAGGAGTAGGATCCTGATAGTTGGTATCAGAGCTTTGTGCTACTCCTAGATCCTGACAAGTGGTATCAGAGCTGGGTCGAAGAAAATCTCAGAGCCAAGTTGCAGGTTCACAGAGCCAGGGTGAAGGTTCATTAGAGCCTGGTTGAAGGTTCTCAGAGCCTGGTTCGGAGCAGGTTAGTGTTTGTTGATTACAGGTCACTCTCAGGGGTTTTTGATTGAGTGGGAGTAAAGCAATGGTAGAAAAAAGTAAGCTAAGAATGGATAAATTTAATGGCAAGAATTATCAATTACTGTATTGTGGAAAGAAAGGGCATGTAAAGAAAGATTGTTGGTTGGTATAAGATCAGCATGAAGGAAATAAAGAAGCAAATGATGTAGGTATTGTTGCACGGGATGCATTTATATGTTCCTTGGATAAAGTAGAATCTTGGGTTTTAGATTATGTTGCCTCTTTCCATGCAACCCCAAATAGAGTATTTTCCATGATTATGTCCATGGAGACTTTGGACAGATTTATTTAGAGGTTGGTGAGCCTTATCAAATTATTGGCAAAGAGAAAGTGCAGTTGAAATTGCAGACGGGCAACACATGGGTGTTGAAGGATGTCATGCATGTCCCAGTCCTGAAGAGGAGTCTAATTTCTGCATGAAAGTTGGGTGATGAGGGTTACACATTAACTCTCACAGCGGAATTTTGGAAAGTTTCCAAGCGTGCACTTGAATTAGCATGTGGTAAGAAAGTAGGTACTCTTTATCTATCTACTTGTATTACTGATTCTCCTTCTATTTTATCTACTTCAGATGTAGATGCAAAGATGTGGCTTTGTAGGCTTGGTCACATGAGTGAGAAGGGAATGCATGTTCTTAAGAGGAAGTCTAATGTCTTTGACAAACTTAAGAACTAGAAAGCCTTGGTTTTCATGGAGAAGATGATGGACAGAGATCAGCTCAAGGGGCTAAATAATTTTGAGTAGGTAAGTGTTGATTTGGACAAGGTTATGATCCAAAATGAGCTCGCAGGTAAAAATCATCACTCACAAGAAAACACAATTACCGACGTCGATCAGGTGGGAATCGACGTCGGTCATGTGCAGACCAAAGTCGGTGATGTCAGGCAGGTGGACACTGATGTCAGTTAGGGAACTGATGTTGGTGATCAAGTGGAAATGACATCAGTCGGGTGCAGATCGAGGTCGGCCAGAGGTGACCGAGATCAGTCACTGTTAGAACAAATTTTGGAAGGATAGCAAGCTATCAAGGAGTCTCAAACGCCCATGTGGAGGACTGAAAGGGTAAGTAAGCCTCAAATTCATTATTCCCCTTCTTTATACTACTTGTTGCTCACTGATGGTCGAGAACCATGAAGTTTTGAAGAGGCAATGCAGGTAGAATCTAGGAAACAGTGGGAGCATGGCATGCATAAGGAAATTGATTCCTTGGGAGAGAACTAAATAGAAGATTTGGTAGAGTTGCCAACTGAAATGAAAGCACTGAAAGACGAATGGATTCCTAGGTTAAAAAAAGGAGAGAATGGACAGGTGAGACAAAAGGCCAGGTTATATGGTTTTGAGCAAGCTGCAGGACAATGGTGTTTAAGGTTTAACAGGTGTATGACAAAGCATGGCTTTAGTCAATGTCAATGTTACCATTGTGTTTATTTTATCAAGTTAGATAATGATCACGACATTATCATGTTGTTTTATGTAGTGTATATGCTTGTTGCAGGGTCACACATGCAGGAGATTGCTGAGCTAAAGATAAAGTTAGTTCAGAGGTGTGCCATGAAGGATTTGGAAGCAGCAAAAAAATTCTTTGGCAGATTATTTCTAGAGACAAGGAAAATCATAGGTTGATGTTGTCTCAGGAGGATTATGTGAATAAGGTAGTGGAGAGATTCAATTTGCAGGATGCAGAACCGGTTAGCACACCTATGGTTGGACAGTTCACAAAATAGTGTCTTGAATCACATGATGAGGTTGAGTACATGAGTACTAGACCTGATATTGCCCAAGTAGTGGGAGTTGTCAGCAAGTTTATAGTCAATCCAAGGAAGGAGCACTGTAAATTAGTTCAGTGGATTCTCAGGTATCTGAGAGGGACCACCAGCAGGTATTTATGCTATGCAGGGTCAAGCACTTCTCTACATGGGTATGTAGATTCGAATATGACAAGTTATTTGGATGACAGGAGAAGTACCACAGGATATGTGGTCACTATTGGTGGTACGGTGGTTAGCTGGATTTCAAAGTTGCAGAAGGTTGTTGCAGTCACAGTGGCTAGCAAGGATAAGAACCCTGCAGAAATGTTAACAAAGCTGGGAACAAAGGAGAAGTTGAATCTTCATTCAACTTCTGTTGGTCTTCAAGATTTAACTTGAAGAGGGATACAAGCCAGAAAACAAAATTAGATGATGTATAGGTACAGGTATAGGTGCAGCTATTTATCTCCAAGTGGGAGATTGCTAGGTTGTGGAGCTAAAAGCTTCACTAGTATGCAAATAGATGAGGTTGTTGAGTGTCACAGTAACTGACGTCAGTCAGGAGTAGACCGGAAGATGCTGACATCAGTTATGAATCAACTGACGTCGGTCATCTCTAGATAGATAAGAACTGACGTCGATCGCCTGTGCAGTTTCAAAACTGTTAGTTTGATGAACAGTTAGTTTAACGAACCGCTTGTTTGCATGTAAAGACTAATTTTAGTCTTGAATCTGCATTTCTAATTATTGTTTGCTTGGGGTTCTATTTAAGAGACCCATGGGGGCTATATTGTAATCATCCTTAAAGTAGAAGGATCAAAAGGACTTGTCAAGGACAAGGACAAGGGTTCTTCCAAGTTGGAGGATAGAAGGACTTGCAAAGGACAAGGAAGAGATCCTTCCAATTGTAAGATCAATTGATCTATAGGTAGCAAGATCAGGGGAGATCTACATGGTAAGTAAGATTAGTTAGATCTATAGGTGTGTGTGTGTGCAAGGTCAAAGGAGATCTGTGGGGTAACAAAATCAAGGAGATCTGCAACACAATAAGGAGCAAGATCAGAGAGATCTACTTGGAGTACTTTGAGTACTTGGTGGACTGGCAGTAGGCAACAACAACTTTTGGGTTAATTGTCATTGACTGGTGGAGGGAACAACTCTGTGTTTGAGTTGTGTTTGTAATTGATTGAGAGAGAGAACTCTTGAGGGAGAATTGCTGTATGCCCAAGAGGTGTGGGAAGAGTGTGATTTTTTCATTGTATTTCCTTTTGGAAGAGTGTTAATACAAGATTGTATTGTCTCTCATATTCTGTGTTATTTCTAAATTCTAGTTGCATATTACTTTTGGTTTAATTCTATGTTTAGTTGCTTATACAAAGGTAATCAATTGTGCTTTTAAGGAGTAGGATACTGACAGTTAGTACCAGAGCTTTGTGCTGCTCCTAGATCCTGACATTTTGCTTCATCAATGATGTTATAAAGCCTCATCTTGGTAAATTTTTGGCCTATCTAGATGAAATTTTAGCCTATGGAAAGACTTGGGATGATCAATTGGTCTATAAGGAAACATTCTTGGATCTTCTTGATCAATGCCAACTACAAGACAAGATGAAAATATTTTGTGAAAACTACACTCAAGCACTTGGGGTTTCCTCATTGATGAATGTAGACTATTTGTGAATCTATATCAGGTGAGTGGCCCACTTCATCCAAAATTTTAGATTTGAAGAGTTTTTGGCAGGTATAACTTTTGAATAACTTTTACTTGTAACTATTCAAATGTTTCCCACCCCCCTTTATTAACTTATTCATTAGAAAACACTTAATTGGATGCACAACCTACCTTAGCATTCAGTGATTTGAAATATTCTCTTTACACTACTCCTTTAATATCTATCATTGAAATATGACCTATGTTTTAGAATCCATGGGTACTTGACGTAATTTTACAGGGATTTGGTTGAAATTTAGCAAATGGAAAATTACCGAACTTTTCATTATATAGGTCAGTCTTCATTAATTATGGGTTTTGGCTAGTAACTAATTATAGTTACTTGCCAAAATTCATAGTTAATAGGAATTGACCTAGTAAATAAATGAATATAATAATTAAGGTTAAAAAATACATCATTATACTTTTTTGTTGTAATTTTTTACTCTAAAATATAGAAACCAAGCTCTTGATTTCACACACAAAGTATCAAACTTTGCAGCAAAACCAAACAACAGACATGCCTAGAGAAATACAATACCATATAACAAAATGAATATAATAATTTTCAATTGTTAATCTAACATCTTTTGTGAGATGAACTACTTGTATCAAAAAAAAAAAAAAACACTGCAACAGATGCCTACCCATTCAAAATTGCATGTGATTATTAATTTAGATATTAATGTCTATTAGAGATCAAGAATGACTAAATGGACTGAAAAAAAATATTACATAAATCTAATACATGAATGGAGTGTGAAATGCATCTCTAAGAGATATAAAGAGATAAAACAAAAAGTTGAGAAATTTTCAATGAGAAAGAACTATTAGAAATTTTAAGATAATAGATCTTAAAACTAATAAATATACATAACCTTACATGTAACAACTCCATTGGGTTTTACTAGAATAAAATAATTTTTTTCTTTTTAATTAATTTACACAAATTCAACTAACAAATTTCATCATGATAAAATCAACAAGACTGATCTTTAACTAAATACATTATTTTTAGTTAGCCTTTTAAAGTTCTATAACTAATCCATCTAGCTAATGATCACCAAAATGAAAATATCAAAAATATGTATAATGCTAGATATACAAATAAAGATTGCATTAATTTATAAAAGTATTGTCATAATTTTAGCCATGGTTGATATAATATTACAACCAATTATTGTATGGTACATATAAATAATAAGTATAGTTTTAACAATAATAATATACAATGATACAAGTTCCATGAAGCATGAGTCTCAACAAACTCATATTATCCATAAGTAATCTCAAGTGTAGTCTCTAATGTAGTTTGCTAATGGAGGGAGAGTATCATTTGAGTGATTTTTCACACCAACCATGGATCATCAATCCCCTGCACTATTTCCCAACTAGGGAATGACCCTCTCTTCATAGATAGGTAGATAATAATAGTGCTGAAATCCAAAGTGACAAACTAGAACCTATCTGTTGTAAGATAACTAATACATGATGTATACCATAAATAAATCCATTCTAAAATTATATCATAAAAACATGTAAACTAAATTAAACATATGACATGATAATGTTTAATTATAAACATTATTTTGGCCAAAGTTTTTATATAGTTATTGATCTCTAGGATCTGTCGATTTTATATACACCATTTAATTGGATTACATGTCATCTACCCATTAGTGGCACTAATTAAGTAAGTAGAATCTGTCACACTATTTATTTAAAGTCATTAATGTGAGACATAATTTATATATATAATAATATAAAAATCAACATATTCATACAAAATATTCCCTACTAGAAATATAAAATGGGCTAAATATGAAAATATCAAATACATACATTTAGATAATTAAATGTAATGAAATAAATCTTAAATTGTCTAATTTATTATGAATTAATAACATATTTCATAAACAGTCCTCAATAAAATCATACCATCTAGATAATAAACCTATCTAGACATCAAGTTACAGAATAATAACATGTAACTCCTAATGTTATTTCATCCATCTAAATAACATAATTTTCCAATGTATTTACTTTATATCCAATAGTAAAAGTACATTAATAAGCTATCTCAACATTATATGATTTGTATTCCATTTATAATACCACATATAAAAATGTTTCATTTAACCATTTAAACACAACTATATATCTTAGCCACAAATGATAATACACCCATATATATTTTTCATACCATGCAATATTTTGAAGCATTATCTGAGTGTACATATATATATGGTATACATATTTTAGATTTGTACTACATCAACAAATCATATGTACTTCATATATATTTATATACCTATAACATAATCAATTATGTATATAATAAAATAAGTCAATAGCTAGTCAAAATAGGAACAATATACATTATACTCCAATCAAACATATCACTGTGCATTAACTAGAGTATCATGTATGGCCAGATAATCCACTAATCATTATCATTTGTTCATCACAATATAAATCGACTCAAACTAAATTTCATGACTATATTATTATACACAATATTTATGTTTTATATTACAAATGTATACTGTCACATACTCAACTCAGCCAACTATATTATATAGTCTCATTAAATTGAAAACATAAGATACACAGTTAACTATTTAAACTCAGCGCTCTGCATTAAACTGTTCACATCGAGTCTATTATAGACTTTGTTATTATATCTATATTTATATATAGTTGAATAAAGTGAGTTTAATATTCTGCCTAAAAATTCATGAGCACCTCATATAAATATATGTATTTAATTGAAAACACAACCATATCAATATTTGTGTAAGGGTCTCATTTTAAGAAATGATAAATTTCTTATCACATAGTCATATACTTGACTCAGTTGGCTGTTTGAATGAGTTATATATATATATATATATATATATATATATATATATATATATATTGCTAATAAATGGGTCTTGAAAACATTTGGATGTCTAAATATATAAAATCTAATATACAATGAAACTGTCCTCAACATTGATTCAAAGACCTCAATATAATAAATGCCACAATCCATGAGTTGCACACACACACACACACACACACACACACACACACACACACACACACACACACACACACACAAGGTCAATGAAGCCCTGTAAGATGTGTATACATATATATTTATATGTATATTTATTCTTTAGATAAATCATATAAAGAAATAAAACTAAATTTCATATTATTCTACCCAACAATATTATACATAGATGAAACCTATTTTTTGGTTGATTAAACTTGAACCCACAAATCCTCAGAATAAACAAGTGTTCCTTCACAACCATTAATTTATGTTTAATAAGAATGGTTTATAACTAGTTTTCAAAAATGAGTTTAAAAACATTTGGTTTCCCGTTAATAGTTTAAACTAGTATATGTATGTTGATGAACTGAAAGTTTCACTATTTGACATAACCATACCGAGTTTAAAATCTAAAATTTCCATTTCAAAACCCTACTATTAAAAATCAACAAAATCATCTTTTATCCTAGGTTTTTCCATTCATTTAAATGAAACACACAGAAATCCCTTCATCCAAACTTAGAGATTCATATTTTATGGCAAAGGATTCTCACATCATAGTCATTTAGATTAGGGTTTTAAGGTTATAAGTTTAGTTCTGTGAATGGTCGAGCCATCCACAGGGATAAACTTTTAGCCTTTTGAATAATTTCAATATAATGAAACTAACTAAACTCTTAAGGAAACATTTGCAGTATTTCATGTATGAATTTAAATACAACACCAACCTAGTAAGAAGTCCCAATGAAAATACTAGAATCCTTTTTCCAAAATTTTCAAACCTTTCTCTACTCCTTTCTCTACCATGTCGATTGATGTCCTCCTAGGCCTCTTCTCCTTCCCCTTTATCCATCTACATGCTAATAGAAATATCCCTCCTTTTTTCCATGATTTTTTGTGTTCATTATGAGCTCAACGAGAAAGCTTCACATGACCAAGGAACTCATAGAGTACTCCATAGGACAAAGTGTTTTATCCATGCAATACCAAAATAGAGTTGTTCATTTTACAAGATGGTATTCTTAACACCAAGTCAATGCTAACAACAAATCCTAATATCTTAAACATTACCAATTAAATAATATCATAATACTAATTATAATCCCTTCAAAAATTCATGCATGCATATTGACTTCACAAAAAATCTTTATGCATTTGGATTATTGCAAAATCAAATCGACTTTCACAAGTCATCAAACATTATAACTTCAAATATATGTTGACTAGTATGAAGTTAATAACTAGACCTTCAACTATGTTTTTTATATAATGACATTTAATCAATACGATGTTATTTACCAAATATCATTTAAATAATGAAACTTCCAAATTCATTATATAATACAACTAATGTCATCCAAAATCATTAACAAAGAAACACCCATCTATTAATAACTTAACACTAGATTATTTAATTATTATAAATAATAATAATAATCTACGTATTATGTATCAGCATTGGTTCCAAGTATCAATATGTACTAAGAATGATATTTAATATTCAATGTCAACATATAAGGTAAACCAAGCAATATAGTTCATCATATCCATTAGCAATGTATTAAGACATGAAAAGTTTGAAGACACTCATATACATCCATAGTTAACAACAAGTAATGTTAAAAACATAAACATATTCACTTACTCATTAAGTAACATCATAACCGAGATAGAATAAGACAACCATAAGTGAAATCACACAACTAGATCTACATAAGCATTAAACAAAAATCAAGATCATAATAGAAGTTTATTAGCAATCAAAGACATCCTAAAGATATCTAAAATAAACACAAATCAAATCACACTAATCTATTTGTGGTGTGTGTGTGGGTTTCTAGTTTTTCAATATGTCATCCCACAACGCTTGCATCTATGCCACCCTCTCTTATGATGCCTTCCCTCCATCATAATCTAAGAGATGGATATGTCTTGCATTCACATCATAATAGTGAAGGTAGTTAGCCTGAAATATATAAAATTGATAATATATTGATTTAATTTACTAACTAGCATGATCATCATGTACACAATATAAAAGTACAACTAACTCCATAGCTAATCAATCATGTAAATTAAGTAACATATAGCTTCCCATAATTAGCATATGAAATCAAGATTAATGAAAAAAATAATTAACCAAATAATAACTGTGAAAATCCATGAATCAATAGATTATTAGGTTGAAAGATAAATCGGGATGTCCCCCTAAAGTTGGTTATCACCCTGATGACACTTATTTAAGTATAAGTTCTAAATTTAAACATTATTCAACATAAAATAAATAATATCTAGTAATATATAAAGTAAACAAATGTGAAAACATTCTGTAAAACTCATCATAATCCTCCCAAATGGGACTATTTTCATAATATTGATCTCACTGGACTTTGCACTGTGACACTTGTCTATTACGTAAACTGAGTTTGTGAGTGTCAATTATTCTAATTGGTTATACCATAACCACCCCCAAATCCAAAACCTACAAAGCATTCCAATCCAACACATGTGAAAGATCAACAACATACTTTTTCAGATAAGGCACATGAAAGACATTATGTAAAATATCTATAGATGGTGTCAATACAAACTTATATGCTACAATATTGACCATTTCTAGAACCTTGAAGGGTCCCACATATCTAGGTGAAATTTTAGATGACTTCCCAAACTTAATCGATCTTTTTTGAGGCTTGACTCACAGAAATACTTTGTCACCTACATAAAACTATCATGTTATTCTCTTCAGATCAACATAATTTTTTTGTCTATCATTGGCCTTAACCAATCTTTGCCTAGTTATTTAAACATGCTCTTCTATTTCCAAAAGTATCTCAATTCCAAAGACTGCCCCAACTGATTGGTTTTCTACACCTTCTTTCGTATAATGCCTCAAATGAATCCATCTTTAATGTTGAGTGGTATGAGTTTTTGTAATCAAACTCAACCAATGAAAGGTATTCCTCTCACCCGTATTACTGATCCATGTAATACATACGAAGGAGATCTTATAAAACTTAGTTAACTCTCTTTATCTATCCATCAATTTTTAGGTGATATGTAGTGTTAAAATTCAACTACATACCCATAGCTGAATTCAAAGTTAACTAAAATCTAGAATTCATTCTCAGATCTTGATTTGAAATGATCTTTTCCAAAAATCCATGTAATCGGTACACCTCTTTCATGAATATCTTCATAAGCACAAGTACATCATCTATCAAGTTTCCTAGTATTAAGTGAGCTACCTTAGTTAATTTTTCAACTACAACCAAGATCATATCATGTTAGTTACATGATAATGTCAACCCTTGGATAATGTTCATACTAATCACCTACCACTTCTATTATGGTATATCATGAGGATATAAAAATATTGTTAGATGTACATGTTCAACTTTCACATGTTGACATTCCAAATAATGAGACATAAAATCTGTTGCATCCTTCTTGATCCCTTTCCATAAATATAGAGGTCTTAGTTCATCCATAAGCTTAGTTACATGTGGATGTCCTGATTATGGGGTGTTGTGCAATTTTTTTAGCACTGTCATCCTCAGATTCTCTCTAGTAGGCACATACATCCTACTGTTGTACCTCAAATACCCTCACTCTCTATCTTGAATCCTTTATACTTAAGATTCTAAGCATTCTCTGACAATGCTTTCTTGACCTGATCATAAAATTCATCTCCTAACAAGAATTGGATTACCTAATTATAGAAAGTACTCTTGATAGTAGACATGACTAGTATGTACCTTCTATAACTTAAGACATAATCAAATATGTTTTCTTTGCCATTGATATAGTTAATATCAAAATTGTAATCACATAAAAATTCTAACTAGCATCTCTAACATGCATTCAAATTCAGTTGGGGGAAGATGTACTTGAGTCCCAAGTTATCAGTCTTGAGCTCAAATGGATTACCCAATAGATAATGCCTTCAAAATTATAAGGCATGTACTATTATGGTAAGTTTTAGATCATAAGGGGTATAATTCACCTCATAAGGCTTCAATTTTATGGACTTGTATGCTACAATTGAGATATATTGCATAAAAACTTCTCCAAGTCTATCCTCAGATGTATCTATGATCACTAAGAATTGACCATTAGAATTAAAAAATATTAGCATTGGTGCTGAAATAAGCCTTCTTTTCAATTCTTAAAAAACTTTCTCGCACTTATCTAACCAAGCAAAAATTTGATTCTTCTACTAAAGAGAGGTAATTGGATTAACTCTCTTAGATAATTTCAGAACAAATTTCCTATAATAACCTACTAATCTGATGAAACTCCTTACCTCATGCACATTCTTAAGCATTGTCCATTCCATTATGGCTCTTATCTTTGACAGATCCATTGAAGTTCCCTCCATGGAGATAATATGTCCCAGATATTACACTTTCTTTTGGAAAAATGCACATTTAGAGAACTTATCATATAATTTGCTCTTCCACAAATGTTGTAAAACTATTTCTAGATGTTGAATATGTTCTTTCTCATCCTTATAATATATAAGGATGTCATCAAAAAATACCAACACAAAATGGTCTAGATAATTCATGAACATACTGTTCATGAGATTCATAAATGCTATCAGAGCATTTATCAACCCAAAAGGTAACACTATGAACTCATAGTGCCCATATCAAGTTTTGAATGTTGTTTTTAGAGTATCCTCATCTCTGATTCTCAATTGATGATACCCTAATCTAAAATCAATATTAGAAAATATCATTTCCCCTCACATCTAATTAAAGAGGTCATCGATGCAAGGCAATGGATATTTGTTTTTTATTGTCACCTTGTTCAACATCATGTAATAAATACATAGGTGAAGAGTACTATCCTTCTTCTTAACGAAGACTAATAGTGCACTCCATAGTGACACACTTGGTCAAATCCACCCTTTTGATAATAGATCTTGAAGTTGATCCTTTAACTCAACCAATTCAGTAATTATCATCATACATAATGCCTTATATTATGATTATGATCTAGGTATGATGTCAATCAAGAAATCAAACTCACATTTGGCTGGTAGTCTAGGTAATTCCTCTAGAAACAGATCCTAAAAGTTATTTATAAAATGATAATCATCAATGGATGGTTCCTTAGATTCCTTCATCTCATTTATTTTAATAATAAATGTTTGACATCTCTTCCTCTGAGCCTTCTTGAGTTGAAGTGCAAAAAAATTCCTAAGCTTCAACTCTCTTTTTTTACCCTAAAATTGTGTCTGATTCCTAAGTCATCTTGACACTCAACCCTCTTTAGATAAAAATCAACCTTAGCTTTGTGCTCCAAAAGATAATTGACTCATAAGATCACATCATATGACCCTAATGGTGCAGTATACAAACCCACTACTATAGTGAATTCAGATAATCTAATCTCAACTTACACTAGATACTTTTCAACTTTGACCTTTGACTCATTACCATGTTGTACTAACCATGTATTTGCCATAACTCCAAATTTTCTAGATAACTTATTAAGCATTCTAGGAACAATAAAACATTCTATAGCCCCCATATCAATCAAAATTGAAATTAGGTGATCAAACAAAATACCTGATAGTTCAATGGGTGATGTTTAGAACTCAACCTAATAATTAACAATAGCTAAATGAATCCGTAGTTGAAAAATTATTTGTTGAAAAGAAAACCCCTTATTTTTTGACTTATCTTGAGTATACTCTCAAGCGTAATGGTCACCTCCACAAATGAAGCAACCTCTAGGTGGTCCTTTCTTGTCAAACTATTGATTTACCTTGAAACCTCCCTTAAAACCATTTCTAGGTTTCATGTTCCATGAGCTACTACTCAACTGAGCATTCTGGCTCTTAAACTGGCCCTTGGAGTCTCCACTCCTCTGCTTCTAGTTCTTTTTTAAAATTGATTTAGAACTTCAAAAAAATTTATTGAACTTATCTCTAACTTGGGTAAGATATTTTAGCTTTTGTTCCTACTTGTCTACCTTCTTGAATACCTGATCCATGGTAGATGGCCCATGCACATCCACCTCATAATCAAATTGGGGTTTTAATCCTATAATAAACTTCCTAATTCTAAACTTCTCATCTACCTGATACTGAGGTATATACTTTAAGATATTGGTGAATTGCTCCTAGTATTCATTCATGAAAAGGTATCCTTACTGAAGACTCTAAAATTTTTTCCACTTCTAATCAAAATATAGTTTTGAAAGCCATCATGATCTAAACAATGTCACAAACTATTCCCAAGTAGTGGTGGTAGATTCAAGGTTCATCTTGAGCTTCTTATTTTCAAACCAAGTTGTTACTTTAACATAAAGCTGATAAGCTCCTCTAAATAATTTGATGAATTTAGAGTAATTTAATATCTCTAAATATTTTTCCTTCTCTATCAACCATGCTTCAACTCCATCTCCCAAAATAGTTCCATCAAACTTGGGTGGATTTACTTTTTTCATATCCCATGCCAACTCTGCAACTACTCAAGCTCTCGCATCTTGTGGCACCTCCTCATGCCTCTAATCTTGAGTATTTTATTGCTCAAAAAAGTAATTTTTAGGTTATTCTTGAACATTACACTCAACATGCTCATGCACTTTCTATTTTAGGGCCATGATTCGGTCCCTAGTTTCTTGAATGGTTGTGAGGATCTAATCCAACTTCACAACTTGCTCAATGGTGAACTGATTTGGATCAACTCCATGATTGGTATTTGAGGCACCCTCACCTCTAGGTCTAGTGCACACCATTCTTATTCCTGATTAATAGGAGAATAAATTTGCATTAGTAGACACATTAAGTCCCAAAGTTTGAACCTCAACTCTGATACCACTATGTAACAACCCCACTGGATTTTACTAGAATAAGGTATTTTTTAAAAATTAATTACACAAATTCAAATAATAAATTTTATCATGATGAAATCAATAAGATTGATATTTAACTAAATACATTATTTTTAGTTAACCTTGTAATGGTCTATAGCTAATCCATTTAGCTAATGATCACCAAAATGATAATATCAAGAATATAGACTGTTGATGAAATTTTGACCCCAAGTCAAAATTGGTCAAACCCTCCAAGTTGAAACTTTATTAGGGTTATAAAAACATTTATGTGGTATTTTCATAGTCTTAAATGGTCCTAAATGTTCTCCATGTGGTCATATTTATCCTTGTCTATCCTTGTCCAAGTTTTGATCTCCTGTGTACTTGTCTAGTCCTAGGTATTGGTATTGTCAAGTGTTGTAAAAGTTATGACATGGTTTAGAGTCATTATAAAATGTTTTTTAATATGTATTTAAGGTGAAAATATCATGTGTTAACCTTTTATTATGTTCTTATGTACTAAATTATTATTTTAGTCATTTTTGGTCTATTTCGAGGAGTTGTACATACTATATTCAAATAAAAACATTTAAATAAGATCCCCCAATGTAATTTATGTCATATAATATTTATGAATGGTTAGATATTAACAAAATATGCATTTCAATGTTTAAACTAATTAAAATACCACTTTACAAGCACTTTTGGGCACTTTTACGGCCTTAGAAAATCTTTTTACAAGTAAAAATGGGTTAATAATGTTATTTGGAATTCAAAAAGTCATATTTAAAAAAATTATAAATTTTTAGGTCATAAAAATGCATTAGACACGGTCTCTCCTCCATCACTACCTTCATAAGCTCAGAAAGACAAAACTCAAGTGGATGGTACAGTCAAGAGAGAGAGATTTGGGAGATGGGAATTTGTAAATTGTTAGGGGTAATAATAATAATGAAATTAGTCTCATTTTTTTTAAAATATTAATAACCCCTAATTTATGAAAAAAATATAAGAGTGACAGCATGTCACTATGCCTTGTCCATCCAAGCAAGGTCTAATTTTGTTCATGTTTCTCCACTTCAGAATTTGATGGAGAAGAATTGTTTAAAGGGATGTTTTCAGAGGTAAAATATATCCTTTACATGTGAGTTTCATCATCCAATTCAACCCCATTAAGTGTCTTCAATAGGAGGAAAAGTGTCTCAAATATAAGGTGTTTCGGTCATCTCTTTTGTAAGTATTAGGTGATTTTGAAGAACTATCACTTTTAGAGGTTTCTATTAATCCATTATTAATATAAATCACATAAGTATCCCATTATTAATATGTTCTCTCTTTGAATATGGATCTTTGTTGATAATCTTTCAAGAAATGTCATATTTCTTACTCTAAGAAGCATAATACAGTTTATCAATGACCCTCTATAGGCCTGAACATAAATATTGGCCAAAGTGTAAATAAGAGACTATTGTAACATGATAATAACACTAATAAATAGGTTGATAACTCAAGAAAATATCATAAGTCTTAATGCACCTTCTAATGAGGGCTTTAGATAGGTTTCATTCACTTACAAGTCTGCAGACCTGTAGGTGAGCATCCATTAAGTCTAAGGTTTCATATTGAAGTATTAAATATTATTGAGAGAGTGTCAAATAAATGATACAAAAATTTGATAGTGTCAAAGTATAAAGGTGTGTAAAGGCCTAATAATTGTCTTAGCAGCCTATGCAAGTAAAAAGAGACCTATAGGTGATATTCATGTAGGTCCTCTTTTGGACTAAAATCAAGAATAATGTTGACGTATGACTCAGTGTATATGTAAAGATGACATAAGTCATAAATCATTGAAATCACCTAAACCATTTTCAAGTCAAAAGACTGGATGATAGAGTCTACAAGCCTAATGATTCTACAAGGTTTGGGTATGGAGACAAAGAAGACAGAGGTTTTTGAAATGATATGAAAGGGGCCAATGAACCCTATGATGAAGTGATAAAGATATATAAATGAATTTTTAATGCTTAAAAGTGTCATAATGCCTTAATAAGGCCAAACTCAAAACCACATGCTCAAACCTTTCTCCAATCAACACCTACAACCACCTTTATAGAAGGCAGAGTACATAAAGGACAATGAGGTTTGGGAATGGTAATGTGGGTGGAAATTAGAATTATTGAATAACTTATTGATCATATAAATCATTCTCAAACTATCTTGGTATGTTAGGAAAAAAAACTTAGTTGTGGAGTTGGAGAGACTTACAAGTCTGCTAGTCATTATATGTTAGTTTCAAGATGGAAAGTGGATAGAATTCATGAAGGATATTTTTTTGAAGTTGAGATGTCTTTAATAAAGTCACAATAAGTTAAATATAATCTAATTAAGGTGAAATAACTTAATACCACCACTATAATTTAGATAAGTCCAAGAATGCTACACCTGAGTGACCTTGCTAGTTGCAAAACTGTGTAAAACAATATGTCATCTTTTGTGCAAGAAAGATATGCTAAAGGAACTTGATAGGGAATATAGGTTTATTATAAGTTATTTAATGAATATTATATGCCTTCACAGTATCATAGATACATATGAGGGACCTAGACTTCTATATACACCTACAACTAGCTAACTATCTCAAGCCTTCAAGATTACAAGCAGAGTAAGAATAGACAAAGGTAGTGTGTAAATTTGAGGATGTAAGACCATTAAAATGTTTTTATATGATCATTAAAATTCTCATTAGTCTCTAATAAATATATTAAACCCTCAAGTGTATCCAGACCACTTCAATAACCATATACAGGTATGTCAGGTTAACTAGTTTGTTTTAAGCCTAAAGAGAAGGTAGGACACTTACAAAAAATTAGTGGAATCTAGATTAGGTGAGAAAAAAAGATAAGATGTCATTTTATATTCAATGGACCATAAAGGAGTTTCAAAGGGATGACTAAACAAATATCTTCAAACCCTACACATACACAGTCATGGAACCTATAGGCCTATTTTCTTTATTGAGTGAAAGTGATTATGCAGTGTGAAGAGAAGAGTTATGAGGGAGATAAATAATTTGTAATTTATTTCATGGTGACATTATAATCTCATATATACCTTCAAACTTAGTGAGAAATCATGGAATGAAGACAAGTCCTATCTAGGCCTAGAGAGTTTAACATCACATACATGCCATAGATATAGTCATTAATAAAATGGCTTGTTTTAGGTAAGGTGATGGTATTAAAGAATTTAAAAGTGTGAGAATAAGTTTAAAAACCTATAATTTCATTCATGGATAGGGTAAATCAATAAAAGTCTCATTTGGCCTTTGAGATCACCTTGAACTTCTCTTATACAAGACTACAATTCAAGACTAATCTTCTATTACTTGGTGAGGTCATGACCCTATGCATGGAGCTTGGTTCCAAATGATGGTAATTAGGTCCATATAATTAAATATTCTAAATTTTTTTTATTGGTTTAGATTATTGACCTTCATGAACAAAGCCTAAGAATGCAAACCCTTCTCGAATGCATACTCGGCCACCCAAGTGGCACCAATTTTTACTCACATCTTTCATGACAAGGTGCATGGGGATTAATAGTGTTTTGAGGTGTTATATGTGTAATCTCACTTCCTTATTGTGTCATTAGGAGAGAGAAATAGGATGTGTTCTTTATGAATAATCCTTAAGAATGAAACTTGCCTAAAATGCTCCTAAAACCCTAGTAATGACTAGTTGAGAGAAATGAGATTCTAAGGTGAATTTAATGACTATAGTTTCCCATGAAAACTTTTGAATGTTATTTAGGACTCTAATTAGGTTATCTATATGTAATTTTTTCATATTTTTAATTGTATAGACTGCAATAAATACACTATTTTACATGGTTTTTGATGTTTTATAGGGGATTTGAGCAAAGAAGAACTTGAAAACTATTGGATGATGTCACTTGATATGTATTACATATATTCAAGCCAAAAAATATGCAAAATACATCTTTTAAGTGATCAAACAAAGATCATTTTTCAAGGTGGTCCTAAACAATTCTAAAAAGAGAATAGGTTGCAAGGCCATTTCATGGTTCTCACACTTTCACAGGGTCTCAGGATATCAAATTTGACATGGAGGTTGGTGATAGGCTATGTAAAGTTAATAAAATGATTTTTTATTATTTCACATGTGTGGGAGAGGTTTAGAGTAGAAAAATAGGCTTCTAGGCAAGGAGGCCTAATTGAGGAGAAAGGCAAAAAAAGACACTTCTACTTAGATCTTAGACTTATAAATTGGCATGGATATTTAGATACATATTGGATTCTAAAATATTCCCTTATTTTACTATTACCATCCATACACTTCTCTACACAAGGAGGTTTGGATGATTTTAAGGCTATAAAAAAAATGTGTAATTGGAGCTTTTGGTGTAGAATGAGTTCTTGGGGTTAGATTAAGACCTCTAAATGTCTTTTTAAACATCTGATATGATGTGAATATGAAATACATTGAGAGATAATTAAATATATAATATGAATCCAAGTTTTGAAACTTGTAAACAAGATTGGCCTAGTGAGATGAAGAGACTTCTAGACACCTAGTAAGAGAATGAAGTGATGTGTCAAAGAGAACCTTCAAATATCAAGTGAAAGGTGTCAAGATAAGATTAAATATGTAACTCAACATGACCTAATCATAAATAAGGACACCTATCATTCCGTAATCCAAGGTAAAGGGTAGTTTTGGATAGCTAGACAAGGTGTCAAGCAAAGTTGGAAACTTTCATGCCACTCGGAGCAGAAAAGCATCTTCAGAAGACTAACAATTGTATTTGAGGACCTAATGGGATAGATTAAAACTCATTTTTATTGTAAATCCTCTCTCTCTCTCTCTCTCTCTCTCTCTCTCTCTCTCTCTCTCTCTCTCTCTCTCTCTCTCTCTCTCTCTCTCTCTCTCTCTCTCTCTCTCTCTCTCTCTCTCTCTCTCTCTCTCTCTCTCTCTCCCATGACCTTCTCTCTTTTTCTCTCATGTTATCTATATATTGATCATTGATAGGCTGATTTTGTATCCTCCACTTGGGTATGGAAAAGACTTATTGGATAGTTATCAATGATGTCTCCAAGATGGCCAAGGATGTTGTTGAGGTGTCATGTGTGTTTGAATGACAATGACAAAGTGTGCTTCAATGTTCTTGCATAGTTGTTTAGTGTTTGAATTAGTGAGGAATTTGATGGATGTTATTGATGGTGTGGTCATGTTATACAAACCCTATGGGGTGTTATGGGTGTTTGGAGTGCTTTTGGAAGTGAAATTAATTCATCAGAGAAATCATATGAATGTATAGGTTCTCCTAGTCATCTTGGAAAATAAGGTTTAATAATATTAATGGCATCAGAATTTACACATGTTGTAGTGTTAGAAATAAATTATCACATGTTAGTGTTCAAGTTTGAGCCTAGTTTCTATGATCCAAGTTTTAGATCACGAGGTTATGTGTAGCAAAAGATATTAAGATGCAAAGTTAGCCTCCTAGGCAGATTGCAGTGTTTCCCATACTTAGCCAAATTTTCAATATTGAGTGACCTTTATACAGGGCTGCCAAGTGTTTAAACCTCACTCAATCAGATCAAGGATCATCAATAAATGTGGGGCTAGGAAGTGTCAAAACTTACCTCGATCAAATCAAGGATCAATAGTATGTGAGTGATCATGCAGATGAAGATCTAACGACATGCATTAAATAATGTAGAAGGTGATCTAATAGTGAGCATGAGGTCAATAATTCAAAGGATTATGATATTGTATGTGGGGATGCCAAGTGGCATAAATAAGCTTAAATTTCATGTGAGGCTATCAAGTGGTGTAAGCATGTTATGGATATTGACAACAGGGTACATAGATTACATGTGGGGATAACAAGTTGTGTAATCATGTTAAATAAATGGATTAGGGTACACAAAATTCATGTAAGGCTTCCAAGTGGAATAAGCATGTTAACTGAATAAAGACTAACTTCAAGGTACACAAAAGGCATGCAGGATTGCCAAGTGGAATAATATCGAAAGATCGGATCAAAGATCAATGGCCGAAATTGAAAGTAAATACTAGGAGACCCCTGAGGAGATAGATTTTTTTTTATCAAATTACCAAGGGGAAAGAGATGAAGACACGTCTAAATATTTTACATTAAATAATGATTGTTGGAATTTGAAAATTCAAATTAACAAAGGAAAAACTAGTATGTATTATTTGAGCTATAACTTTTGATGTAAGATGAATTTTATGGAGGAGTAAAAAGAAAAGTTGTAAATGACTCCAAGAGATATATATAAAAATTTGTTAGAAGGTTTTATTGTCTATTATGTTATAGTTATTGAGGTCCAAATTTGACTGTAGGTTTGACCATCTTATACAAGTGACCCAAGAAGGATGATTGAGTTTGTTTTGATGGTGTTTTGATGTTTCATGATAAATTAATTATTGGAGAGTGTTTTAGACTCAATGTGGACAATATTTATGGATTCTGGAGGTTTTATTGATCCATTTTTAGTATTAAAAAATTCTTAGAAGCTAATTTTTTGTTCATTCAAGGTGTTCTTGTGTACAAGACTAATGTTTGAGTAGACTGTGGATATGCATAAGAGTGTAATGATGGATGTAATCACTTTAAGATGTCTTAAGGGTAATGCAAAGTGGACCTATGCATTTTGAATTAGTTTTGTGTTCATAATTTTCTTGGAGAAGTGCTAAAGGGGTGAATAGGTCTCCATGAGACTTATAAGGGCTATTAAGGCCTAATTAAAAGTTGTAGCTGCTTAAGGGTGACCCATGGATGCTATGGCCAACCTATGAGGTTGGTATTGAGATATGTATTAGTGTTATATAATATTTAAGGGTTAATACAAGTCTTATGGCTGACCAAGAAGATGATATTCATGAAGGCTCTATAAAGAGTGAAATCAAATGTGATGGTTTCTAGAGTTGAAAGGTGTTGAGAGGCGAAGAGTTAAGCGAGTGTGGATCCAAGACAAGGAGTGAAACTTTAAAAGAGAATGTATAGTTCATTTGAGGACTAAAATAAAGTGAACAGGATCAATCATGCTTTTTTAATCAAGTTAATGCAACTGGACACACATGTCATTAGACCTAATGAACCTAGAAGAGGTAGATTGAGTGAGTAAGCCCTAGAGGCTAATTGAGTGAGTGTGCCTAGTGGTCATATTGAAGAGAAGAGCAGGTTGAGGATTATTTTCATGACCTATAGTTCATATTTTTTATGTTTTGATAGATTTTATGTAGGTTTTTAGTTTGAGTATGTATGAAGAAGTATAAAGTGATCAAAAAGATGGTTTTGGATGTATTGAGAGGGTGTGAAGGCTAAAGTGAGTGTAAAGGGGAAAGTGTGAAAAAAATGAGGTCATCATTAGTTAAATATTAGTAATAAGTGTTCAATATGATCTGATTTTCAAGGTATCTAAGTGGGTACTTGGTTTCCTAGGGGGTTGGTTCCTCCTTGCAAGGTGAAGCTTACAAAAAGTCTAGTTGTGTGGGTGTTCAACTAGATAAGGGTTATAGCACCTTGTGGGATGGGTGTCTCACTAAATTTGGATATTTTCATTATATTACTATAGTCCATCTTGTAAGGTTTAGTGGGTTTTATCCCCAAAGAGGGTTTCCCACATATGTCATGTGTTATATACTTGATTTTGCTTTATTTTTCATGTTCATTATTATGAATGGTGTGTATGATTCATGAATGTATGTGTTGAATGATTAAGGGTTTGAATATTTTAGAATTGGATTAAATATATTTCATCACTAATTCACCCCCCACCCTCTCAGTGATTATACCTCTATCAAGTGGTATCAAAGTAGGTACTTTGGTGAAGGCTTGATGGTTTAAAGGTGATCCAAGGTACAATATGGGTAGTCATAAAATGCAAGGAGGATTTTCCACTAAGCATGAATTGATGTTCAATGGGTCCAATTATGCTTTTTAGATTGAGAAGATCAAGACCTATATCATGTCATTAGGGTTTGACATTTGACAATCTGTTGTGGATGGATACTCAACCCCCCTACTCCAACTAGTGTAGCTGATAAGAAGTTATGTGAGAGCACTTCTAAGGCAATGAATTCCATCAGTTATGGTCTTTCAGAGACTGAGTACACTAAGGTAATATATTTTAAATCTTTTAAAGAGATATGGGATAAAGTTTAGATAATTTATGAATGGGATTCAAAGGTCAAGTTGGCCAAGTTACAAACTCATCGAAGATAATTTGAGAGTCTCAAAATGAAGGAAGAGGATTTAGTGACATCATTTATGTAGAGATTTGATGAGATTGTGAACATCATTAGAGGTCTTGGAAAGCATCTTGAATAAGCTAATATTGTGTAAAAGGTATTAAGGTATCTTACCATCAAATTTGATTCAAAGGTTTCTTCCATAGAAGAGTGTTATGATCTCACAAAGATTAAGATGGATTAAATACATGGTATTCTCATAGACTATGAGATGAGAGTCAATGAATATATACCACCAAAGAAAGAAGCTACATTTAAGGTAGAAAATAAGCCAAAGAAGAGAACTCAAGGTAAGTAAGTCAAGTATGATGACATGTTTGATGATGAACTAATAGCTTTATTTAAAAGTAAATTGAAAATAGGATCAAGAAAGTATAAGGGTAAACTATCCTTCAAATTTTTCTATTATGGAGAAGTAGGACACTTTGCTAACAAGTGACATAATAAGCATAAGAAGAATGATGATGAAGAGCATGGTAAAGGCTAAGATGAAGGCAAGAAGATATTCAGGTATGATAAGAGGAAGAAAAGATTCAGAAAGTATAATAACAAGAAAAAATCTTTCAAGGACAAGAAGAGCCTCTACACCAATGAAGATTTCAGCTCATCAGATGAGAGTGAAGATAGTGATTCTAAGTTTGATAATGAGGATGTTGGTCCTATTGAATATGAATCCCTCTTCATGGTAGAAAAAGGAAGTTTCTCATATCAGTAAAAGTATACTTGGATTGATATAGATGAAGAAGAAGACAAGGAGGACTATGAGACTAAATTAAGGAATACGATTAAAGAACTGAAGATTGAGAAGAAGATTAACAAGAAAACAAAGTCACAAATCAAGGACTATGAGGATAAATTTAGTGTGTTTGAGGTAATAATGAATGAATACACCAAGGAACATGAAGGTATAGTCAAGCATCTTAGTTGTAAATTGGAAATCCTAAATACAAGTCTGAAAGCTAAAGAAGATGAGTGTTCAAGGTATGTGATTGAAATTGAGTCATTGAAAGTTGAGTTAGAAAAGATATCTAGTAAAATTAATTCATTTGAGAAGTTTGAAAATATTTTAAAGGTAGATTGTTATGTTGAACTTGTATTCACAAAGCCTCCTCTACTAGCTCAACTTCAAATTCTTTAGATATCACATTTTTAATATCCTAATTTCTTACAAGAATTTCATCAAACTCAAATACATGAGCATGCAATGTGGTGGGGAAATTGGATCTATTTGGATTAGTTTCTTGTATCAATGCTTGTCCTTGTTCTCCTATGAATACCTGCACTATTAAAGGGCATGAACTTATGGTCAAGGGTTACTCCTTATGCCTTTTCATTCTCCTATGGATTCCCATGACACTTATAGTATCCTCCTATTGACCCTCTGGCTCATTTCCTTGTATATCCCTACACCTAGCCTCAACATACTTTTGATTGCATGCTCCCACTACCCGACTTCCATGTTGAACTCTTAGTCTAATGCCAATTCATACCCATCCATTTTCCCACTAGTTGTGATGCTCATATGTGAGAGAGTGTATCCATCCATTGAAAAGTTCTCAAGTCTAGATCAGAGATAAACGTTTTAATTTATAAAGGAAAATTTTTGATATACCTTTCACGTGGATCTCAAGAGGAAGTTGAATTGTGATTCATCTAGGAAATAATATGTAGAGACTGTGTATTCCAAAATATAGATTTTAAGCAGTCCTTTCCATCAGATGTCCACTGCACATATCTAAATAATTTTCAACTTAACCAAGGCCACCTGATGCTTTACTAACCAGGAAGCCTTATGTCCATAATTCTTGAACGGTTTTATGCATACATTAAAATACAAGCATGTAAATGAACATGAAATTCTACAAATAATGATTGATATATAAATCATATAGATGTTTCTCTACCCATGTACATGTATAAATTATTGGTTTAAGATATTGGAATGCAAAGTTTTCTTCTACTATACCAATCCAGCACTCCATATTCTCCAAATAAAGTTGCATAACCATTTTTATACCATCATGTTAATAAGTACAATGGGTCTTGACAACATAACAAAAATATTGGGTTCTTTTCCTTTAGTTTAGCTTTACTTTCCATGGTCGCACATGCAAAGAGGATAATAGGTCCAACTATCTAGTGCATTGGCTTATCACATGAGAAATGGTCTCACGCACTCACTAAAAACATGTGACCTAAGATCAGTTCACGTCGGTTCTATCATGTGATGTTGTATACATTAGGATTTATATACTAAGATGCTTGAATAATAACATAAATATAACTAAATATATTATAGTTAAGCTAATTCACACAATCCAATCATTCCATACTTAAGTTATTTATTAAAATTGTAAATCAAGAAAAAGAGTAGTAGAACCATTAGTTCCATTACAAGTTTACATGTACTTCAATATCATGAGTATTACATATTATTATATATCAACGATCGCCATACATAAGTCTTGATGCATATTAGGAACATGAATAAGCTCAAGATTACATTTACCATTATATGATAATAACCAATAACATTAATCCCCTTCTAAGTAAAATTGGGGTATTTATACATGATTCTACCTTGATCATTCATCTACAAAATTAGTAAGAAAGTGATGACTTGTCAACAACCATTAATAAAAATGAGTCATGGCATGTCATTACATTGAATTCCTATTGATATGGGCTTAATTGCTCCAATATAATTGTTCTATGCTAGATATATGATGTTGTGTGCCTATCTTCTCATGGGTCGGTATTAGATCTATGTATGAATTATTCTCCTCTGATGTTCACATGAACCATTTCTACCTTCCTCACCCTTTTCCAAGTCATACACCAATTTCCTGAGGCTTACAACCTTGGTTTCTTTGTGTTTCCTGCATCCTTATTATTTGTGACTTGCTTCTTCCATGCCAAGGTCTACCATGCCTTGGCTTGCTTCTATGCCCATTTCTATAGAAAATTAATTAAAATAAATTGATACAAAATTTAGGGGCCAAAAGTGAATGAAAACCTATGTGGCTTCCATCAACATACTAGTAAATGTTAAGTATTACAGACACACTCATCATCGAACATGGTACTTCATCGCATATTAATGACACATAGTAATTCATTTTGTGCCTAAAATCACATAGTTTGAATCTATAGCTAAATTAATGTGTTTGTTTGAAAATTATCATTAGTTAGAATTTTAAACCTGGTGGTTTAAATTTGTGTTCTCATGTTAGCTCACTAGATTGGCTAAGATAGGGAGAAACAAATCATGGCCTTACTTTTGATACAATTATATAATAAAAATGTTGTACGTAAGGAAATATATATATGTGTTTTAGATATAAAAACACATACATTAATTTAGAAACATTTAAATTTTGATACCAAAAAAGAACATGAAATAAAATGTTTAGTAATTTGTAATATGTCAACAACACTTATGGGAAAGAATATTTGTATCTTAGAAAATGTAAATGAATAACACAATGACATTAATTGACATGAACATATGAGTAACACATCAACAATAATTCATAAAAGGGTTTGGTTTGCTACATCTAAGTCAAAATTTACTATAATGGGAATGAAAGTATAAATTTTGATTAAAAAACCAATAACATGTACTCATATGTGAATGAAAGCCATCATGCACTCCATCCACATACCTGTAAATATTCACTAACACATTGAATGTTAGAATTTGTTTAAGGCAGCTAACATTTCATCCCTTTGACATTAAACAAAACATATGATTGTTCACTTAACGAGAGCATTAAAATGCACCCTGTAAATAAGGAATCTATAAATCTTATCCACTATTATAATTTAAATTTCAATGTTCCTTGTAGTGAAGTTCATTCAAGGCTTCCATCCACATATAAGTGATTGTTTAGTCTTCAAATAATAACATTTACTAGTATGTGAATGAATGCCTTGACGACCACCATGAACATACCAATAAAAGTTCAATCATATGGGAAGGCCCATTGTGGGTTCATTTACACCAATGAAGGTGGTGTCTTCTAACCTATGACATGTAGGTAAATTGAAATGAAAAATAGATATGAAGTACATAACAACATGAATTCAGAAAACCTCTAGGGCTTATTTTTAAAAATAACAAATTCGGAGTTAGATGTGATTGAAAAACATGCAAACTATGTGGGTTTAGATATGGGTAACATTTCATCCCTCCAATGATTTTATTATAACATGGGCATGTAAGGCATGATAATAATAACATGCATGTGATAGTAAAATTAACACAGTTGTGGTTTCATTTATAGGCAACACAAGTGTTTTTAGTTGTGGGTTTTTTCTACAATTGTAGTATACAAGAATTTAATCCCAACAAGTAGTCCAAATAAAAGCATTCACTTTAGGAAGGTCATATTTGAACCAAATTTGAGAAGTTACAAAATCATGAACATCCTGATTGTTCATGGCCATAGGAATTCTATATCCATCTTTCACATTGTAACTGCAACTTGAGGAGCCCATCCAAATTTACTTATCTTCCCACTTTAAAAAATGAAAGGAGCAAAGAACACTTAGAACGGTATAATTTTCATTCAAAATATGTCCTCACACTTGAAAATATAGCCAACCATATTTGTCTAAGTTGAAGTAATCTTTGACAAACCATGCACCACATAAATAGGCATGAATATTATGTATACTACTTAAAGGGTAAGAACTGAACCAAGAATTTTTATAGAATTTGGCATTATTTTCTTTTCCTACATTCCATCTTAACAAATATTTGATTATGGAGGGAATTTTAACCATTAGGTTTAAAGTATGAGAACCATGCTTATGAGTGTGGACTATAAAAATTATTTTAGGAAGCATATTATCCAGGTATTTTCATATAATAAATGATGTTCAAAAAAGACTGATTTTCATAGCAAAGTCTCCAAACTAACTTGTCTCCCAAAGTAAGATTCGTATTAATATTTATCCAAAAACCAAGGCCTCCACACTCATGAAGGAGATATATTTTATCCCATTTGACAAGAGGAAATTTTCTAACTTCATCAGTTCCACCCAAAATAAATCGGATATGGATATATCTCATGCATTTTTTAATGTTAGAGAGGATGGGTAGAATTTACATCATGCAAACGGACATAGCTTGCATGCAAGATTTGATGAGTTGAATTCTACCTAAAAATGAAATCCATTTACCTTTCTAACCTTCCAACTTCTAAAGAGTCTAATCAATCATTGGTTTTCATAGCTCAATAGAGTTTGTTCCAATAAAAAGAGAAATCCCTAAGTAGGATCAAGGGAGAACACCAAGATTAATGTCAATAATTCTATAGATGGTAGTTTGTGTAGACCTATTTATTTTAAAAAATAAAACCTTGGACTTTTATTTATTAACCTACTTACCAAAAGCATGCTCATATAAGTTTAGTGTTTTTTTGAAGGTGCAATCTTCCTCAATAGAGGCAACACCAGCAAGACCAATGTTGTCAACAAATTGAAGATGGGTAATTTTGGGTGCATCTAAAGCCATAATGACACCATTCAAAACAATCTAGTTTTTAAGATGGGAAATCCATCTACTTAAGTACTTTACAACAAGTGTGAACAAATAAGGGGATAAGGGGTCACCTTGGCGAAGACCTACAGAAGCTCCAAAAAAACAACAAGCTCATAGTTAATTAAGATTGATAATTTTGGGGTGTTGATACAACTGAAAATTCAATCCTTCTAAATATGATCAAATCCAAATTTATCTATAATGATAATAATGAAATCCCAATTTACCATGTCAATTGCTTTGTTCATATCAAACTTTATCAGCATGTTACTTTGATTCTGGGAAGAAAAAAATTGAACTATCTCATGAATAATGATGATGTCATCAAAAAATTATATTACAGCCACAAATCTCCCTTGTTCCATGGAAATGATTTTGGGCATCATCTTTTTCAACTATTGGCCATGACATTTGCAATGATTTTATTACTAAAATTGCAAAGAGAAATTGGCATATAGGAATCAAAGTAACTAACATAATTATTTTTGGAATTACGACTATGACTGTGGAATTTATATACTTCATAACCTTCTCGTAACTATAAAATTATTTAGTAGCAACAATGCCATCTTTTCCAACAATATTCTAGTAAGTTTGATAAAAACCTATAGGGAAGCCATCTAGGCTATCAACCTTGTTTGGTTTGAAGGAGAAAACATTTGATTTGAATTCTTCTTCAGAGATTAGAGCATTAAGGGAAAGATTCTAAACAATAAGGACAAGGGGAGGGATTTGGCAAAGGATTTCCTCCCTAAAAACATACCTATCGATTCCCAAGTCCAAAAAAAAATATTTGATTAAATGTTCATCTTCCTCTTTGATTTTACAATCCTCAATGAGATTTTCTCCATCAAGTGTGATAATTTTGGAAACTATATTATAATTACTCCTTATAAAAATGGTCTTTTGAAAGAATCATGTGTTCATATCTATTTCTTTTAACCATTTGATTCTAGATTATTATTTCCATTAGTTTTTTATTTATTGAAGGAGTAATCTATTCCAATAACCCATGAATTTATCTTCCTTTGTCTTTAGGTCATCTATTATTCCATTCAAAATTATACTATTTTCTAAATCTAAAATCTTGTTTTCTAG
The DNA here is from genome assembly GCA_037957365.1 of Torreya grandis. Classification (NCBI taxonomy): domain Eukaryota; kingdom Viridiplantae; phylum Streptophyta; class Pinopsida; order Cupressales; family Taxaceae; genus Torreya; species Torreya grandis. The sequence continues at coordinate 5,112,867 of JARHVA010000474.1, forward strand.
ATTTGACTTTTTATCAAAAATCTTACCAAAAAAATTGTTCCAAACTTTATGCTGATATTTGACTATTTTCAACTTTTACACTAGTATGTGCATGCTTGTCCCAACAAATGAGAAATCCCACCAATCTTTGATTTTGTCAAAAAAGGTCTTCTCTTTGGTCCACATTGGTTCAAATTTGAAGATCCCAAAACATGGAGGAGTAGCCTCAAAGATAATCAAACTAATGGGCTAGTGATAAGATTTGGGTTCAATCAAAATCTCTAATTCAAAATAATACCGATAGATCTAATCAATGCTTAAGAGGAATATATCATGTCTTTCAATAATAAAGGCTTCTCCAATTCTATGATTCAACCAAGTATATGATTCTAATTTGGGTTTAACATCAAAATCATAGATGTCTTGAATGAATTGGGCCAAGTTAGAAGTAGATGGGGAGAGAGTTTCAGAGCCTCCATATTTTTACAAAGGAGAGATGATTGTGTTGAAAATATACTCCAAGAACCCACTTTTCATTAGCATACAAACTTTATAGGTTTTTTAAGAATAACCAAAAAAGACTCTTTTCAAAACTAAAAATTGGTGCATATACATTTGCATAGACAAATATTTATTTTGACCCAATTATATTGAATCTAACTACTTACCATTGGATATAATCATCCAAAAAAGAACTAGAAATCATGAAAGGGTTCCAAAGAATGGCAATTCCTCTAGAGGAACCAAATGAGTCTTTTATTACAAATTTACAATTTCTCCATATGCCTTTGATAAAATCAAAGTGAAGAGAAGTATCCATTTTGTTTCTTGAATAAGGATTAAATCAAGGTTTTTCAAAAGAATAAACTATTTTAGAAACCATTATTTATGTGGGGCATTAAGCCCCAATAATTTCTAATAAATAATCAACATTGAGGGGGTTTGGACCCACTAATATTATGGGTAAGAGGCTTATGCCCCATTAGGTGTTAAGCTTTGTTTTGTAGCAGATTTAATTGCAAATTGGGATCCTTCCCTATTTGCTCCCTTTCCTCCTCTTCATGAAAGTTAGGATTCTGATTTTCATTGGGGAATGCCTCTTGGGTTTTAGGAATAATTTCATAAATTTATTTATGAATCACTTTTCCAATGTTAATTTGACCTTCCAGATTTCTGGAATTGGAGTGAGGAGGCATTTATGACTTGCTTTTACCATATTGAATAGATTTTATAGCAAGATTAAAAATTTCAAGCTTGGATATACAAGGATTGTTGAGCAGATGTTTAATCTAATCCTATGATAATTCATCCAAGCATTTCATAGGCTACCCATATTAATCCATATCATCATTTTTTAAATTCATTTCCTCTTCTTCAAGAATCCTTGGCTGAGCTTTAGGGTAAGGTGGATGATCTAAACACTAGAACCCCTCCAAAATCTAATCAAGGTCGTTAGGAGGTTAAAGATTAGTTTCTTTGACTAGGGAGTCCCTAATTAACTTTGTGCAATTTGATGTTTCAACATCAACATCCATCTCTTGAAGAAGATTAAATTTGTTGATAGTTTGCACTGCAATTGATTCCTTTAACCTCTTTTGGCTTCCAAGCTTTATAATTTTTCCCTTGTTATTTTTATTAGCTTCAATGAAGTTATCATCTCCATTATCCTACTTTGACACTTGGATTGGACAATTTCTGACAAAAATTCCATGTAAATGACAATTTTTGCATCTAAAAGGAACATTTTCATAGTCCAATTCTTGATGTCATTCCTTGATTTCAGATTTGAATTGTATCACCATGGGTAGTGGTTTGGAAATATCCACGTTGACATATATTCTAGCATAAACTATTAAAATTCTAGCCTTGATTGATTTTATCGCACCATGTAGATGTATTATCCCAATTGATCTCCAACCTATTTAAAATTTTCCTTTTTCCATAAATTAGAAGGAAGCCCATAAAACTGAGTCCAAATGAGGACTTTATTTAAGTCCATTAATTTTAGGTTATATCTTTCTTTACAATGTTTCATAAACATAAAAATTCACATGGATATTATTTGGATGGGTATTTGAAGTGGTTCTACACTTGCATGATTATTATTGGGTGCACCCACTGTCAAATTTGACATGAAGATTCCATATTGTATATAGTAAAATGTTTTCTTTGGTAGCTTAATATATATCAATGATCATAAATATGATGATGCAATGATTATAAGGATAAATTAATAGATGTACATAATAGTTAATGTTATCATTGTATATTATCTCTGTATTATAAAGTTATGAACTGTGGTTATGCTCTAGTTGGCTCTATTTTTTGAGGGCAGATAGCGACAACATACCTTCAAGATCAACTTTGTTTGCAAGTCTTTCGAGAATAACTTCATGGTCAAATTCATGAACTTTTGACAAAGTTTTATTGTGAGGATTTCCATGATATTTTATCATTTGAATATTTGCAGGAATAACTAGATTTTAATAATGAAGTACCACCTTGTGTGTTTCAAAGTCCTCAAATAACAATTATTTTACTTTTTTATGATAGTACCTATGAAGTCAAGGTCATGTAACCACTATGGTTCTAGTAGGATAAATTAGCTCTTCTCTATCCATAACATTTGTGGTTAATTTTTTTTGCCTCTACATAATAACATAAGTTGTAGTTTGTTCCCTCATCATTGTCTTCAGGTGCAATGACTGCAAAAACATGCCCTGCATTTAAATTAGAATCAAATTGTAAACACATCTAGAAAAAAATAAAAATATCACTAATATCCAACTAAGGTTGTATATTTAATTAAAGAATAAATTATACTTAATTGCACAAGATCTAAGATGTGGTCAAAGTCAACTAATGATGCCATTTTATGATCTGTCAATTGATGGAGTGAATGTTTACACTATATGGGTTATATGGGTCTATAAAACCATTCATCAACCCATTATTTTGATTCACAATCATTCCAATTAAATTTCATATATGTGGAACAAAAACATGCCATATCCCTAGTTTAAATAGTCCATGAACTTGAATTTGATCTTTGAATGGAGTGAAAAACACTCGATCTAGGTACTGTACTATAAGTTTTATACATTTCCTTATATTTTTCCTTTATTAACCAAAAGTATCTTTGCACATGAGAATGTTTATCTGATCCATAACAAATAGTTTTATCACACCAAGTCACAATACTTACAACATTTATTAAATTAACATTATCTTTGTGCTTTGCATGTTCTCTTTTAAGGGCTCTTTTACATATGCACTTGCACCATCATGTTCCTCTTTTCCATGCCCCATCATGTTCCTCTTTTCCATGCCCAGCCTCAAAGAATCTCCAAAAATGTTGAATGCCATTCTTCTTATGCATTCTGCTTAACCAGTAAAACATTCAAGAATTCTTAAATTACCCTGCATAATTATTTGATCAAAAGTAGTGTGTATCAAACATGATTTATCTTGAATTCATATTTATATAAAATATCTCAAAACAAGCCTAGATAAACTCTAGAAAATGTGATATGTCATTGCTCATATAAAAATGGTACTCCCTCAAAATATTTCTCTTGTCATTAGTGTTATCATGTGCATGCCTTAATATAATATGAACAAAAATTCTAACTTGAATTGAATTATATTATTGTGATTGAACCTCATTCTCTAGGTGTAGTGTGTAGTTCTCAATAAATTATACAACTAAAACAATGGTGCTAGCTGAGAATTTGTCCTTGCATACCTTGAATTGATTATCCAACCATTTTGATTTGTGTGTGTGTCTTGCATATTGGTAGATAATATTATTTTTGAATTCAAATATGAAATTAGATACAAAAAATTTGGTCATAACCAATTCATATCTTGATGACTCTTTTTTATCTTTTAACACATACTTTATAGATTTGTACTTCTTAAAATCAACTAGTTGATTTCCAAATTCATGCGAAATTTTTTCACGTATGCAACTCATCAAATTTGACAAACCATCACAACTATTACATGCTCCATCTAAATATTGTTTGGCAAAAAAAGCTGTCCCTTAGATCTTTTATATAAAAGACTTTGGATTAAGTCTCTTGATGTCTTAGGTGGGTAAGACACCATACATTCTTGAAAAATCTCATCAACATGTAAAGTATAATGTATATGATGAAAAACATCAAAATACATAGCATATTAAACATGTACTTTATAACAACATGTGGTGTGTGTTTGGTTGATTTTAACATAAAAAGGCTTTCACATCTCAAATGACATTTAACGAATTATCAATTAGCCATTAAATTTTTATCAAATTTTGTTTGGGTCATGTCTAAGAAATATTTTGCATGTGGCTCATAGTTTGTTGAGTCTTTTCTTCTTTTAACAATATTTTTTATATTCTATGAGAACTTTATGTTGTGCTAAGAAATTTCAATCAAAGGTTTGGTTCTTTCAACTAATACATTATATTTTCATAGGAGTCTACCATTAAACACCCAAAAATCTATGAGTGAAGGGTCATCAAGCCTCGTTCTTCTTTTTATGAAATTGATTATAGATGCTACTTTCTTAATTACATTGAATATTATTTTTATATTTTTACAAGATCATTTTTAACACAAGAATTGTTTCAACACATCAATTTATTCAGATACATATGATCTGTCGTGTGAACTCATACCCGGTTTTCTCATTCAAATAATCAATAGGTTACGATTGTCTTTTCAACGAAAACAATGAAAAGCCACCACACGTTGGCCAACAATCACACAAGTGAGGTAAGTAGCCATAAAATAAATGTCAATTTTGAAAAGATCTCAAACAAAAGTAAATAATTTTAAAATGGGTTAAAAATATAAAGGTTAGGGAGATGTCAATTTAGATCAGTGTGATGTGGAACAGTTTTTTAGAAGAGAATAATCAGAAAGAACTATTAAAATTTTAAAAGTAATAGATCTTCAAATTAATAAAATATATATTGTTTTATAGATTTGGATTATGTTGTTTTTATATATGGTTTATTATAGGTTTTAAAATTTATTGTTGGGAAGCAAGAAATGATATTAGTATAATTATTTGTATGTGCAAATTTTAATTTAAGTGTTCTCTTTAAAAATTGAAGTACTACTATCTCATAGATAAACAAAGTTAAATTTATTTATTCCTCATTTTAAATGAACGTCTTTAAGAATCCATGAAAATATCTAAAAATGAATAAACATTAAAATTTCTAAAAACTTACCGTAAATCTTTATTTGTTTGACGATCTATTCTAACTTTACACACAATAAATTTGATAGCTTCAAAAATATCTTACATCCTCCTAAATTTTATAAATGATGATGCATATAAAGAAGTACCATTTAATGTCTTTAAAATAAGAACAAAAGGATTTTCTCCATTAAAAAATGATTTTTTGAAAAATAATATTATATAATCTCCATAAATCCAATAAGACTTAAAAAAAAACCTTTACTCCAAATCACTGAAAGTTTTCATTGAGACAAGGCCTCTACAACTTATCTTAGAATTGAGAAATTCTTAAAAATATGAATATCTATAATTTCCAATTCTTTATCCGAGCCTCCTCTAAAATTAACCCAAATATAAAACATTAAAACATTGTTAAACCCCTTACCGCTACTTTATAAAAAGAATGTTAAAAAGCTTACTTATAAATATTGAAATGACTTTCAATTTTACTCTGATTTCATAATCCGTTTCCATGCATTCAATTTTCAAAATCCCCACAATTGAATTTTTTACTTCCTTGGATTTCATGATAAAAGTATTATTTAAACAATTCTTAGAAATAGAAGTTTTAAAATTAGTTATTATCCTATTAGCATGAAGAGAGAATTTTAGGGTTACGAGGTAATTTTCAAATGCCACATTCCTTGAACATGAACTTGGTTTTAGTGAAAAGATAAAAATTGTTGTTATGATAAATGACATAACGAATTATTTATTTAAAAAAATAGACTTTACAAAACCTTTAAATCAATAATTATATAATAATTAAATTAAAATTATTGTAAAATTAAAAATGTTTTTAATCTATTTTAAACGATTCTTTTATTTGAAGAATTATGATATGAATTAAATTTATTATTGAAATGTCTTATATTATATTAAAAAATTAAAATATAATATAAAAGGTTATATAATAATGTGGTCGGATAAATCACGGTCCAAACTCTATGTCAAATAAATAAATCGGTTTAAAATATTAGCAAATAGTCGGACAAAATACAAGAAGAGTAACTATAAATAATTAGAAAGATTCTCAAGCACAGGGTGCCACCTTAGGATGCATACGCAAAGAGTCATCCTTGAGAAGCACTGACCTAGCAAGTGGTTCCACGTTCAAGATCTCCAGAGCAGTCTAGCCATCCATGAGGTCATCATGTATAGTGATCGTCCAACTATCAATGCGCTGAGCAGGAACAACAACACTCGTCAAAGACCAATGTGTAGGACCAACATCAAATTTCTCATAAACACTCTAACCACCTCATATGGGAGGGTGAGGTGAGAAGTGGCCGCTGCTGTGACACTGAATTTTACTTCGACATCTCCTAAAAGGAGGTGGTAGGGGCCTACAGGACGGGCCATCTAGTGGAACTCTGCTCATAATGCACATGACACTCCCCAAATAATCGAGAAACTCCTACAGGGAGCAAAAGTCCAACACAATCTTCTCCACCTGAGCTTGGATCTCCAAGTAAATTTAGGATATAACAATGAACTTTTCATTAACAAAGAATGAAATTTCTTAGTCCTCAACAGCTCCAAGCACCGCAACTTGCTGCCTCTGAAGTGCTACAGCGTGGGGAATATCGACCAGGCGCACTAGCTGCTTTTGGTCTACGACCTCATGGAGAATGACAACCTAGCGGATTATTTCTCCAGCACAACCCGGCCGTGCCTGACGTGGTCGCAGCGGTAAAAGAGCGTGTTGGGCTGGCTTATCTGCACCAAGACACGAAACCGATCATCATTCACAGGGACGTGAAGGCGGCTAACGTTGTGCTGGACGAGGACCTCAGCCCTCTCGTGGCCTACTTCGGGATGGCCAAGTTTAAGACGGGGAACCAGTCGCGCTACACCACACGAACAGTGGGCACGCTGGGCTACTTGGCTCCCGAGTACGCGCTGTACGGCCACCTTAATGACAAGAGCGACGTCTTCAATTGCGGTATAATCGTGCTGGAACTGTTAACCGGGCGCAGGGCTTTCGACACGCGGACTACGTGTCTGGAGCATGTTCTCATTTCCGACTAGGTGGTGGACATGACTCAGAAGGGTCGATCTGCGGAAATAATCGACAAGAGGATACGGGATTCGGGTTACAAGCAGAGCATGGAAAGAGTATTGTTGGTGGCACTGCAATGCGCCCACCTGAGAAATGTATGCCGCCCGTCCATCTCGCAGGCGCTTGTCATTCTTGAAGCCATCGAACAATCTATCGTTATGTGAGTCAGGACCCGCCAGATGCTTTGCACCAACATATTGACTAAGATGGTATCAGAGTTCTTCTGAGGCCAACGGCGGACCCTCGATCTGAGTAGAGCGACGGCACATTTTTCATTTTTGTTGTTTTATTGTATTGATGTCTGAAACTAGGAATATGTGATGGGAAGAAGCTAACGTGCGTCTGTCATGGGAATTAGCTTTAACATTTTTCTCCTTGAAAAGTGTGTTAGGAGCCATAAGATAATGTAAACATGGGATATGTGATGCGAAGTTCGTATTAAGAAAAACTTAATTTTTGCGTGGGATGGCATACAACCAAACGTCATTTGGCAATGCTTTATATAAAGACTGTTATATTTTTATATATATATTCTAATATAGACGACAAAGCAACTTATGTAATATTGCACAATCTAACAATAAAGAAAATTCATATTCATCGCAAAGGATGTCACGATAAGATGAGTCATGACAAGTCATTATGGGAGTGTATTAAACCGATGAGCTTAACTAGCACACTTCAATTTTCGGTGTATGTTGGTCGCTAGTGAATAGTTGTCACTATCGTCATTGAATAGAGTCGTCGATACAAACATTGCCATTCACTTCTGATGATGGTCACTTAACCACGGTTAATTTTTGCAATCACGGTAACCATTTTAATTAACTTCCTAGTCACGGTAACCAGTTTAACTACCCTGCGTAGTCATAAATGGTTACTTGGGTGGAAACTACAGCTAGGCAGGAATATTGAATTTAGCCCAAATCATTCAGCGTTTCATTCTTGTGCCCATTGAGACTTGTTCCCATTTCATTCCGTGACGACCTGGTTCGAGATTACCTCCATTCCACTACTCATGAGTTGGAGCTCTGTTGCATTTGTAACCTCCAGGATTCCATCATTCCCCTGACCTTCCCTGCAAGATAAATTGCTTCCCATATCTTGTCTTCATCGAACCCTTCTACCCATTTTCGTCTGGCAGTGCTTAATTAGCATATCAGGTATCTTTGACAGATAACAAGCAATAAGATTTCTCAACGGTCTTTTTGCCCAGTGATTTCTCAATGATCGTTCATCCTTGCTAACAAGCATATCAGGTCTCTCTTCATCCTTGCTAACACCATTACATTGTTGTTGATTTATTTTTCACTGGAATATGAAGATCTGAAGCATTTTCCTTTTTTTCCCATACCTATTCTTACTTCGTATATTAGGGATTTTATCTATGTGAATAAGTTATGGATTCAATTTTTTCACCTTTATAAAAAACTCCACTTGCCCTTTTATGATCACAAATATGATCGAATATGTCATAAATAAGTTAGGGATTCAGTTTTATGTAGGGTCCTATGCACCATTATCTGGCCTAATATCTCTTGTCTCTCTTCATCTTTGTTAACGAAGGCTTGATTATATGGTTAGTGCTCAGGGGAGTAAAATTTCAATACCTCTTCTTGAAAAATATTGAGTTTGAACCCATTGAAGCAATTTATAACTGCTTGGTCGACATCAAGACCAAGTCCATCTACAACCCTCAACGTGGATAGAAGCAATGCATATTTCTCAAACAGAACACCTAAAAGAAATTTAAAAAATGACTACCTACTAAACTTTATAAAAATATAAGGATTTGTATTAGATATTCATCATTCATAATCTTGGAAAGGGACAATAGTTATTTGGAAATTTCTAAAAAACACATGGAATCTGATGGAAACCCTGTTGTAACAAAATCATATAAGCATTACCTCATGAATATAATCATCAATGGTGGGAGGTTGGGATGTAAGAATTTTTTTTCTTACTCTAGCATAATTGTGCAATATGAAAACAAAAAAATAGCATGTCATTCTTCACAGCAAGCCTCATATTTGGCCTTCTATGATCACAAATATGAACGAATATATCCCAAATAAGTTAGGCATTCAGTTTTATGCAGGGTCATATGCATTGCCATTTTAATAAGGTAACATTGACCTTTTCTTTCTTTTGTCCTTTAAAATAATCGTCTATTAAAGGATATTTTGTGTTTCAATAATACAACTTTGTTTCTTGTGAAAAGGAGGATTGAGTTTGTGTGTTTGTTTGCAGTATGTTACTATTTTTGGAACCCCTCTCTAGTTGGCATTCCAATCACTTATGGAATTCCCTAATCCAACTCAGAGATATAACAAGAAGAGACTTAGATCAAGTTGCAGTCGAATTGAATGAAATTTTTAGTCGACCACCACCTTCTTGGGCTACTCATGCAAATCATGTTGCTAGGATATGGTGGAATACTAATAATGCTTTTACTTTGGAGCTGTTAAAAGGCAATTGCTCACATCGACAAATGGAAATGCTGGATATAATTTTTAAGTTTAATCTCTTATCAGAATTAATTATTTTGTAGCATGGAATATCTTTGAATCCCATGATGAAAAGATGGTTTGACATGTACTTTGATAAAAAAAATTATGTAGCATTCTTGCCAAAGAGATTCATTTGTACATATCACCTTGTGATTAGATTTTAACTTTCAACGTGGGATGGTCTTCATGATAATTGTGTACAATTATGGAATTCTCTAGATTTAAATCTTGAATTAGATCTTAAACATGTGTTGGATGACCTTACATACCGAGAAATAATGTGGCAAATAAGTCATTTTCCAACACCATCAGAAGAATTTGAGGATGATAGAAATGCCTATGATCATGATGGGTACTACTCGGATTAGTTATAAAGAACTGACATTGGATAGTGGTATAATTTTGTACATGTAATGAAGAAGAAGCTTTTTTATCATGATATATTTTTGTATAATTTTGTACATGTAATGAAAAATAAGATTTCAGTTAGTTTCATAATTGTGTTATGTCGTCTCATGGGCCTCCCTAAATTTAGGGGCCAAAAATTATGGTCAAGTACATGGTAATTATGGTAGTGGTGGTCTATGAGGAAATCATTTAAATAAAATTGGTGGCCTATTTTGCTACACTAAAATCTCTAATAACTCAATATGGATTATGTCGTGACCTTGTTGTGGGTGATAAGGCAACCTACCATTATAATTGAATGGGATAAATTGCATCCTATATGAGCTCATATAATTTGTAAAGCACACATATCATACAAATTTTTCTTATGTCGCCTACTAGCATTTCCCTTCACATGCTATTCATAAATACCAGTATGTCCATGCCTCTAATTCAATACATCAAATGATTAGTTGATGGACAACGAGAATATCATGTGGGCTTCTAAGCAATTTCACTTTTTTTTACCCTCCCCTGATTCTATGGGCTTCGTAGCAAATTCTTTGTTTTTAAAACCTTGTCTTTATTTTATGGGCTTCCTAAAAAAAATTGTTTTTTTAACTCTTTCCTAAAGTTATAGGCTTCATATCAAAATCACATTCATTTAATTGACCCACATGCATGCAGTTAGTGTGTGCCACTTAAGATCATCTATAAATGTAACTATCTCATGCATGCACTATTTTATCCATTTTTACATTTTGATGCATTGATTTTGATATGTTTTATGAAGGGTTTTATATTGATTTCAATGAGATTTTGTACATTCTTATAACCTTTTTGTTCATAGTTTTTGTCATAATTTTATTAAGTGGTTTGAATTGTTATATTTTAATTTCTATGTGCAGTTCGTGGCTTTTATTTATAGTATGGTATTCAATAAAAAAATCCTCTGTAATACATGGAAACTTGCATTCACTCAATATAAAAATTCCATTTCTAATTCATTCAATGAAATGTTCTCCTTATAGGCTACAATAGATGGCAAAAAGGTGGGAAAAAATAATGTGCCTTGAACTATAGAAGCCAGGCCTAGGTCCATTTGATTGCATTTATATCAAGTGGTCTAATTTTCCTGATGTCAACGAGGAATACTTATGGCTTTCTTGGGTTAAGCATGACAGGGTTGATAACTTCATCAAGAGAGAATCGAGAAGGGCATTATTCCCTACAATTTTTTATGTTTCACATCGTAAGAGAAATTCAAATTTTACTGGAAAGGATATCATGATCACCACAACCTATGAATATGTCATGTGATTCACCTCACACTATAGATTGCAAGCTAGTGTCTATTTAGATGCTATTATGTTTTGTTCATTTACATTTTTTCATCTTCTAGGACTGTTTATTTGTTTACCATAATCATGCAGGTATTGGTGTTCATATGGCCTTGATGACTTTCAAGAAATTGATGCCATTCCAAAAGACAAGTCTTTAATACCCAAGTCCTAAAAGGGTGGCTGGTCGAGTAAAAGGAATATAGGGTGTGATTATTGTTGTCATTTTAGCACATGACACATGGCCTATAGACCCGATCGTGTGCTACTCACATATAATCAAGTAGAACACATGGACAATGAGCACAACTATTGCCACAACCAACAATATGAATAGTTTAAGGGCAAGAAATATTTTTTTACTCCTCATACCAGCCCCCAACTTAATGAATGGGTTCATAGGCTACTATTTTTGGGCATGTCTGTTGATGCTATCCACCTTAAACATTGGGAGATGGTGCATGACAAACTTGTATTATTTAGTGGTGAAATAGAGTGGGATGATTTATTGAGAAAGGATGACATAGACAACAGAGAGCGATTGATCAAGGAGGTAAAATACGTGTACAATGCTGATGATGTAACAAGTGTTTAGGAGTGGGAACTAGCAAATCCTAATAAGTGGGTTTTCTATCAGGGATACAGTGGGGGAGAGCTTGAAGTGGATGGGGAAATCCCTTTCATCTTGGGCATCCAACTCCCATAACAACTAGAATGGTTGTTGAGATTTGGGAAACATAGCTTATTGGTGATGGATGTAATGTTTGGGATGAATGCAATGAAGGTATTGTGCCAATGTTTGTAATATTAGTTGATAATAGTATTTGTTTTCACATTTGTAATAATAGAAGTTATTCCAATGTTTTTATTATTTTTATACAGTTCCAATTGTACAAACTATTAGCATTTGATTCCAAACATGAAGGTGTGCCCATTGCATGGGTCATTATGTCTCAATCATGAATTATTGACATAAGACAATGGATACAAATTATTTTTCAAAGAGTGCACTTGAAATACATTGAATAGACAATCAGTGCCTTCATGGTCAACGATGTTGGTGTAGAGATGAAATCTATTAGGTGCATCATATTTATTCCTACATGCATCATGGACTTCATATTTATATGTTCATAGACACCATCCCCACCTTATTCCATTTACTTATGCAAAACTATTATGTTATTCAGGGAGAGATTTGACTATGAGGTCTACTTATGTGTTTGGCATGTTCATCGCACATGGTTGAATAATTTAATAGCAAAGGTAAAAGATGATGATGTCAAACATGTGATGTTTTAGGAATTTAGGTTCATAATGCATAGTTGTGACGATGAGGACATGGATACAAGGGAGTCCAAAATTTTTGTAAAAAGATATCGTTCCTCTCAACCCATCTTTATCCAATACTAGGAATAACACTAGGCATATAGGGTTAGAATGTGATCACGATGTTGTTCGACACTTTTGCATGGTAGGCAAGACCCCAATACACCTATATAATCTTATCATTCCCATTTAAAATGTCATTTCCTAAGCATGGTAAGGACTTCTACACATCAAAGGGTGGATTGGTTGGTTTACCACCTAACAACATCAGTTTACATACATTATTGGTGGCTACAGCTATGCAAGGACACTAGCTTCCATAAGAACTTCAAAGTAGAAATACATGAAAATATTTCATGGGTATAGGCTTTTAACATCCCAAATTCTCATGTTACCTTTGACAATAACGACCCTCATACAACATGCGTATAAAGTACAAAAAATGAGACATTACATTATCACGTCTTCAATGTAACACCTTCTATGTTGATGTGCAATTTCTAATTTTCAATCCAAGGATATACTTACAATAATGTTCTCAAGGTGGACCTGATGAGAAAGATGACAACTCATGTAGTTATAGAGATTGAAACCATAATGCATGGTGTTAATGAGAGCATCAACAACATTGATGTTGAGTACCATGTAAGTTTTGTTTCCCATGCATATATTATGCATTGACAACTTCGAGGTGATTGTAGTTTGTGTAATACATTTTAATTGCTTGGGTTAATGACAACAAAGTTTGAACTGAAATAAGGGAGAAGGCATAGATGTCAGAGATTTGTACAATAAAATTCATGGTGTATCGAATATGGATATGCAAGGATCAAGCCCTGAACTAGAAGGTGTTGCAGTAAATTTGGTAGATGACACTAAAGACCAACTAAGGGGACTTGATATTATAAGTCTAGTAACTAGTTGCAGTCATATGTTTTTCATATTTTTTAGCATTCTTAACTGGATCCTTTTCACTTTATGAATAGATCACGTATACTACCAGAGTTAATGATGTTGAGGCTCTGATATGCAGAGCATGATAAATATCTGATAGATGTTGTGTAGTGGATACAAGCGTATAAACTATGGCATTCTTAAAAAATTATATGGCACTGGTTTACAACAAGGTGCAAAGCAGGGTGATATTGAATGCACAACACCCAATGCCTCATCCATTACAAAAAATGCAAGATGGGTATGGAACTTCCACCCGTAGATAGAGAAACTTCATAGAAAATATGAATAGACACAGATATTAGAGCTTGTTGTAGGAGACCACACTTTTTCCAACCCCACCTCATAACAATCCAAAAACGACAAGTTTGGGATGATGAGCTTAATAGAGTAGCAAAGTGAGATAGGGTTGGACATAATAGAGATAATGCATCATGATTGCATCCCTTTGTAAGTTTCAGTGAAAACACAACAACAATAAATGCATGTGTAACAACAATAAATGCATGTAACAAAAAATAAATACCTTTTTTTAAAAGGTGAATAGTTCTCTTAGATTGCCCACATGTTGTAACATATTGCATAAATGTACTATCTCTTAAAGGATTTCATGAATGATATTTGAACCCAATTTATAAATATTATATAAATAAATAATGTTACTAAAATTATATAAACAAAGAATGCAATAGTTTTGAGGTTCATTTGATTGGTTAATAGCTTTAGTACCTTGTTCATGCTTAGAAGAGTCTCTTTAGTCCTCTTTTTACAACTAATTTTTACATCAACTACCTTTTGAAAACTACTTTTACGATGGTGGTCATCTTCAATTATATTACTTTTACGATGGTGGTCATCCTTTATTCCTTAGTTGGAATATTCTTTTTACCCAAGTTCTTTGTGATTCCCTCGTCTCACCATGTAAATGCAAAGATTGTACCCCTTAGGGGACTAAGATGAACTAAGATGATCAAATGCAATAAAATATTACCCATTGGAGGATCATGAAAGAATTTAAGCATTGTCCAAAAATAATAATATAATGTAAATATTCACAAACCACTCTTGTGGTAACATAACTGTTACCATTATGAGAGTGTCCATATAAATGGAACAAAACATGTGTCTCATACTAGTATTTGAAAACCATAAATCACCTACAATAATCAAACAAATGTTTTTTTAGGATCACCAATTTAACCTCGTGCCCATATAAGAGAGTCGATGATTGAGTTAAGTAAAGTCCTCTAGGGCATGTAAACTATGTTAATAGATACTCTCCTCTCTTCATCACATTTTCCCATGTTGGATATAACCCAAATGCACCTTAGATATGTAACTATATTTGGATATAACTCATATTTGTCATGCCACCATTTTAGTAGGGATTCCATTCACCCAAGTATCTTTTCATTACCATCTCAACTTGTTCACCCAAGTTTCCTTTCTCATAAGTTTCTTACATTTGGAATCATCTTACTCAATTACTTAGGGATCTAAATGATCTTCAAAATGAATCTTACTTATTTATTTCACTTAAAATAGTTTGTCCAAAGCTTGCTTTCTTGACTATAATCACAATCCTACCAACCCTGCAGATGTATGTAGAATCCAAGCACACATATATTACCTTGAAGGCTCACTAAATAATATACATATATATAAATAAAAATCCATTTTTCTTGAATAAGGAACATCACCATTAATACTTATTTTCATTTATGGGGTTAACAATCATACAAAAATAGTCCATCAAAGGTAGACTATGTAAACAAGGTAAGGTTGGGTATGACTGTGTCAAGTTTTTCCAAGAATCCAATATACATTCATGAGGTTATAAGAAATTTACAAAAGTTAAAATCAGTATCTCAATCTCTTCTAAATGTTGATAAGACACAAACAATTCAATGTCTTTATCCCTTCTCATACTCATGTATTCATTTTGTCTTGAAACAAGTAATAGGGTGCTAGTATGTGTAGATATGGTTCCTTTATTCAAGATGGTTGTATATTATCACTTTTCCATTACCTTATGTATAAAAAACAACTAATCTACTCCTTAAATGACCACTCTTAGTTTATATATCATTCCTTTCATCTAAACCATACACCACTTTGTGAGAAACAACCTTCCACTTTCAAATTGACTGTCATAAGTGAAACAAGGTATAAGGACAGAGTTAACTCTTATTGCTAAGTTCCAATGAGGGTAGAGGGTAATTTTCCTTTCCTGACTCACTTACACTATTTTTTTTAGCTTAGAAACCTTTCCTTTCCTTTTCATAAGTTCACATTCCATGCTTAGTTTGCCCTGCAAAATCCCATCTATCTATTGGAATCAAGACCATTTCATAGATTATTTATTTTAGCTTAGAAACCTTTCCTTATATTGTATTATCCTTCCCTATGAGTTCAAAAAAACTATTTTAGATCATTTTCAGTCCTTATTCAACTTTCATTGGTTATAACTCACACACTAGTTCCTTCTTAGGCAACCTTGTTAGCTCTTAAGGACCAAAATTAGACTTAGGTTCCAAAGAAACATTATCAAAGCATGGATGGTAATTAAGGATCATAATACTTTTATATACCCCTTTTAAGTTTTGGATCACCCCTTACCTTTGTATTCTATACATAATCCTTACTTTGTCTTCACAAGGCTTGTAGCCTTCTTTTGGACATTTCTCCTTATTGGGAATATCTGAAAGACCTTATAAAATAATTGATGAAATTTTCAAGGACCATTTTGGGCCATACAACTTATACTTATCTTTCCTGACACAACTCCCAAGACACAATATACTTCCTTCTTTAAGGCACCCCTCAACTAGCCCTCCAAATTGACAAAGCTCATAGGTTTGGGCAATGTACACATAACCAATTCAAACTATTGACATTTTTAGATGCCATTTTGGATCCCCCATCTTAATCAATCATTTCTTACCCTACTCCTTTAGAAAAATTTACTTTTCCTTCACTACCCTTATTGCATTAGGTCTTATAAGCCCTCAACATAACACAATACTCAAAATCTGTACTTATGGAGACTGTACAAGTTTTAAACTAGGTTAAATAGTTATATTACCTTCAATATTTTAATATTAAAAAATGTCACTATGTTCGGATGGTTGAAACTCATTCTAAACCCCAAACCCTAATTCTAAAATATAAATCCATATTTTATATTTTTTTCGTACAAGGTGTAGGGAAAACATCCTGGGACATTTTATCTTCAATAGTGATATTTTGAGTTGTCAAAATCTATGTAAATGTTTGACCTAAAAGCATTGTTTTATTGTTGTAATTGAAGAAAAGAGTTTTTGAGTGTGTAGTAGATCATTTTGAAGTGTATGTGCCTAAAAATTGTGTAATAATATAATTAAATTCATTTTATAAAAAAATTAGTTGTTTTATGTATGTGTGCATGCTTGGGAAGGCTTAAATATTGTACTTCAACCAAAATAACAATCTTGATTTTGTATAAGATTCATTAAAGTTTTAGAATATATTAATATAGATTTTGATATTCATTTTTATTACTCATACCCCCTATCTCCTCTCTCATTCATATATAATTTGAGTTTACAACAATTTTACTTGCTTACTAGTTAAAATTTTCCATTAAAAGACATAAAATTTACTTTCATGCAAATGGGCACCAAAATGGGTGGGATAACATGACTTTGGTAAGATAAAAATGGATAACCTGTGTTTGGGCTACTAAAAATCAATTTCATTTTATTTGTCCCCCAACCTAGATTGCATCAATATTCAAATAATTATTACTAGATCTCATGATATTAAAGATACATATATAAACATTATGTAAATGTCATAGTTATACACTTAAAAAATATCAAAGAGGTATTATTAGTTTTTTTACATATTTTTTATTCATATTTTAAATTAATTAGTTTATTTGTGTTGCACTTAGATGTAATATATTTATCTTTAATACATTTTTGTGAACTCAAACTGTCTTTCATGCTTCTTAAACCCATAGGTTTAGATATAGGTCATATTATGCTAGAGTCAAAATACTATTTTTTATAGAGTTATTGTGTTATATCTAGAAGACTCTGGCTTCTATTTTACTTGATTTTATTGATCACAAGTCTTAAGTCAATTTTTTTTGAAAACTTCAAACCCTAAAATATTTCTATGGTGTAAATTTTGTATGTTTGATATCATCTTATGTTACACACACACACATATCATTACAATTATAAAAATTGTAAAACTCACTAATTTAAATATATGTTTACTTAACATTATAAATCTATTATATATTTATTTTTAAAACATAAAAAAATATATCATTTATAAATAATAAAATAATAATACAAATAGCTAAGAGACTAAAGCCACACATGCTACACCAATTTATTCAGATACATATGATCTGTCGTGTGAACTCATACCCGGTTTTCTCATTCAAATAAATGTAAAGAGGTTACGATTGTCTTTTCAACGAAAACAATGAAAAGCCACCACACGTTGGAACGCCTCAATAAAAAACTAATATTGACTTGGCCAACAATTCACGTAGGTGTGGTTGGTAGCCGTGCTTACGCCACACATTCCATAAATACTCCATGTCCACCAATGCCATAAAATAAATGTCAATTCCGAAAAGATCTCAAACAAAAGTAAATAATAATTTTAAAATGGGTTTAGAATATAAAGGTCAGGGAGATGTCAATTTAGATCAGTGTAATGTGGAACAGTTTTTTAGAACAGAATAATCAGAAAGAATTATTAAAGTTTTAAAAGTAATAGATCTTCAAATTAATAAAGTATATATTGTTTTATAGATTTAGATTATGTTATTTTTATATATGGTTTTTTAATAGGTTTTAAAATTTATTGTTGGGAAACAAGAAATGATATTAGTATAATTATTTGTATGTTCAGATTTTAATCTAAGTGTTCTCTATTAAAATTGAAGTACTATTATCTCATCGATAAAACAAGTTAAATTTATCTATTCTTCATTTTAAATGAACATTTTTAAGAATCTATGAAAATATCTAAAAATGAATAAACATTAAAATTTCTAAAAACTTACCTTAAATCCTTATTTGTTTGACGATCTATTCTAACTTTACACACAATAAATTTGATAGCTTCAAAAACATCTTGCATCCTCCTAAATTTTATAAATGATAATGCATATAAAGAAATACCATTTAATGTCTTTAAAATAAGAACAAAAAGATTTTCTCCATTAAAAAATGATTTTTTGAAAAATAATATTATATAATCTCCATAAATCCAATAAAACTTAAAAAAAAACCTTTGCTCTAAATCACTGAAAGTTTCCATTGAGACAAGGCCTCTACAACTTATCTTAGAATTGGGAAATTCTTAAAATATAAATATCTATAGTTTCCAATTCTTTATCAGAGCCTTATCTAAAATTAACCCAAATATAAAACATTAAAACATTCTTAAACCCCTTACCGCTACTTTATAAAAAGAATGTTAAAAAGCTTACTTATAAATAATGAAGTAACTTTCAATTTTACTCTGATTTCATAATCCATTTCCATGCATTCAATTTTCAAAATCCCCTCAATGGAATTTTTCACTTCCTTGGATTTCATGATAAAAGTATTCTTTAAACAATTCTTAGAAATAGAAGTTTTAAAATTAGTTATTATCATATTGGCATGAAGAGAGAGTTTTAGGGTTACGAGGTAATTTTCAAATGCCACATTCCTTGACCAAGAAAGAAACATGAACTCGGTTTTAGTGAAAAGATAAAAATTGTTGTTATGATAAATGACATAACGAATTATTTAATTAAAAAAAAATAGATTTGACAAAACCTTTAAATTAATAATTAAATTAAAATTATTGTAAAATTAAAAATATTTTTAATCTATTTTAAATGATTCTTTCATTTGAAGAATCATGATATGAATTAAATTTATTATTGAAATGTCTTATATTATATTAAAAAAATAAAATATAATATAGAAGGTTACATAGTAACATGGTCGGATAAATCACGGTCCAAATTTTATGTCAGATAAAAAACGAGTTCAAAATATTAGCAAATAGCTGGACAAAATACAACAAGAGTAACTATAAATAACTAGAAAGATTTTCAAGCACAGGCCGCCACCCTAGGAGGCATAGGCAAAGGGTCATCCTTGAGAAGCACCGACCTAGCAGGTGGTTCCACGTTCAGGGTCTCCGGAGCAGTCTAGCCATCTATGAGGTCATCATGTATAGTGATCGTCCAACTATCAATGCTCTAAGCAGGAACAACAACACTCGTCAAAGACCAATGTGTAGGACCAACATCAAATTTCTCAGAAACACTCCAACCACCTCATATGGGAGGGTGAGGCGAGAAGTGGCCCTAGCTACGAGACTGAATTTTACTTTGACATCTCCTAGAAGGAGGTGGTGGGGGCGTATGGGGCGGGCTGTCTGGTGGAACTCTGCTCATAGTGCACAAGGCACTCCCCAAGTAGTCGAGGAGCTCCTGCAAGTCGCTGAGGTCAAAGACAATCTTCTCCACCTAAGCTTGGATCTCCAAGTAAATTGAGGAAATAATAATGAACTTTTCATTAATAGAGAATGAAATTTCACAATCCTTGTGATTAAAAATAGCATTATTTTTGGCTTTCCAAAGCTAAAAAATGATGATAGCATGAAAATTTTGACAAAGAAAATCAATATGAGCTATCCAATTTGAATAGTCCCCGAAAAGTGCTTGCCCCCAAAAAAAGGGTTCAAGATGAATGGGTTGAAATAGGGAGTGAATCCAACACCAAGTAGATTAAGCTTTAGGACAAAACTAGAATAAATGCTTGAAAGATTCAGGCCGCTTGCAAGCCGAACAAAAGGGTTAGAGAATGCAGAGGTGAAGCAACCTCTCATCAAGTGGGAGCCCCTGGTAGATTAAACACCAAAGAAAATGAGCCTATTTGGGATCCAGATTAGGATACCACACATGTTCCAAAAGGGCAAACCAAGTCATAGGAGAGGACTGAAGGCCCCAATGTCTGTTGAGCTTGTCGAGAGCTAGGGAGAAAGGATTCATCACCTAATAAAGAAGTCCATGAGAATAGGCTTTGAAATGTGTATCACAGTTCCACCTCTAGGCTTTCCACCATGCCCTAGGAGGTTGAAGGCCAATCTTATGGATCATAACATCAAGAAGTAGCTCCTGAATGTGAAGGATAGAAGGTAAGTCAACATTATTTAATTAATATTTGATTTTTAAATCAGGCCAGGGGATCTAGTCTCTAGAAGTAACAAAATCATGGATAGTGTGAATTCTTTTATGGAA
The DNA here is from genome assembly GCA_037957365.1 of Torreya grandis. Lineage (NCBI taxonomy): Eukaryota > Viridiplantae > Streptophyta > Pinopsida > Cupressales > Taxaceae > Torreya > Torreya grandis. The sequence goes on from JARHVA010000474.1 coordinate 5,133,978, forward strand.
TAATTGTAGCACTTCAACACTAGCCGATTCAGCCAGGGGAATAGAAGAACTAATGAGAATAGGAGACCACCATAAACTATGATCATTAAAATATAAACCTATATAAAATCCATCCCCTACCCACTTCAAGTGGAGTTTGACTGTCTCAAAAGCCTTCCAAAGACTTTTGACCACAAAGGAACCTATCATCTTGGTAGGCACATTAGTGATGAGAAGGGATTGAAAGCCAATATTCTGCCAACTAGTTTTTCCATAGGGAGAACCCAAAGAAATGCAATGGTAGAGGAGGATTTTCCAAGACTCATTTCCCTCAATGGCCTGAACAACCCATTTAACATGCAAGGCCATACTTTTTTGATAAGTGTCAATTATGCCCATGCCACTTTTATCATAAGGAAGGCAACAAATATCCAAGGCCACTTGATGAAAACCCTAGGCCTTGTTAGAGTTGGCCCAGAGGAAGTCATGGAGAAGCTTGGTTAGATTATCATAATAGGCTTTAGAGGGGGCCCAACAAGAGTAGTAGATATGAATGGCCGTCAAAATCTTGGTGTAAATATAAAACTTGCCTACTAGAGAGAGAGGCTTGGTGATCCAATATTCAATTTTCCTTTCAATCCTATTGAGGACATTCTACCAAAGCTTGGAAGGTGAGCTTTCAAAAACAAATGGGATGCCCAAGAACTTAAATTTTTCCCTGCAAGCGATCAACTACCAATTAAATTTTTCAAGCCACTCAGGCACTGGGATCATGCTTTGTTAAAATCATAGGATTTTATTCCATTGAAGGTTGGAGCTTAAAGCCAGAAAAAAGGTATCTAGGCACTACATAACTTCAGTAAAAGTGGCCTCTTTCTCTTCAAGCATGAAAAAGGTGTCATCTATAAAGTGGTCATTGATAAGTTGAGAGGTACGATCGAGAAACATAATACCATGAACAAGCCCCTGCAAGGCCTTAGAAGCCAAAATTAAACCCAATGCTTTAGTGGAAAAAACATAGATCATTGGAGCAAGGAGACACCCTTGTCGAATACAATGTTAGAGCTCGATCCTCAGGGTTTGATAACCATTAATAGTGAGGCAAGAGGAGGCATCATGCAGTAAGGTCTACACAACACCGATAAAATAGGGACCAAAGTTAATAGCTTTGAACATGGCAAGAATAAAATACAACTTGATCTTGTCATAAGCCTTTTTGAAATCCATCTGTAGAAAAATAATTCTCTACAGAGCGGAACGTGCCCATGCCATGCCCTCCCAGACTGTAATAATATTGTCCAATATATACCTCCCTCTAAGAAACATGTTTATTCTAGTCTAACAATGGTAGGTAAGATTATCTAGATGTGGTTTGTGAGGGATTTAGCGAGGATCATGTAAGAGACATTTAGCAAGGTTATCGGCCTCTAGATGGTGAGAAGCTCAGGATCTATGGCTTTGGGGATAATTTTGATATTGTCTTGATTGATCATGGAGCCAAGAGACTGATTCCTCATGGATTTTTTGTAGACCTGTAACAAGTCAGGTTGGTGAACTCCCAAGTGGCTTTATAAAACTCGCAAGGGAAGCCATCGAGGTTGGGGGATTTATCATTGCTCATATAGTTTAAAGCCTTTGTAAGCTCTTATAGGGTGAGTGAGGCATCACATAATCATTGATCTACAGGCTTGAGCTTGCAAGGCACCACTTTGAGGTAATTTTGAAGAGCTTGGGACCACTCGGTCATAAAGGGTTGGGCATGGAAAACCTGCTTATAATTCTCTAGAAAGGTCAAGGAGATATCAACCTGATATGGATTAGATTTTATTTAATAATAAAATGTTATTACTACAACAACATCCTTCACCTAAAAGAATCATTCCAAACATGTGGTAATTCAAAAATAAATATAATTATAAATATGAAATTATTAATTACCCAAAAAAAAGACACTTTAAATATCATTGATCAATTCATAATTCTTCATTACATACATAATCTATATGTATCTACACATTGATACATTTTCAGATTGAAAATATTCTTCAACCACTTGTCATCTCTTGTACCCTGCCCTTCTCATCTGACTCCAATTGTTGCATCCATGTGACATGAATTATTTTCCATTTAATTTCCTTAATCATCCATCTATAACATAGATAAGGCATAAAATCAACAATTACACACACATTTGGTGGTTTGTTGATTATGTAGAGTATAGATTTGAAGACATGTCATTTTTATCCCCCTTTAGTATGTAAATCCTTACTATAAAGTTACAACTTATATAATGTCTAGATCATGTTTCCAACTATTGAATACTCAAACAATGACTAGGTGTATCTCTTTTCATCTATCTTCACTTTTCTTTCAATTTCATTACTTGTTCAATTACTTTTCATACTTTATTTACTATTTTTTGGTTTAAGTTAAATTTGATTACTATAGTTCACTATTAGATTTTACATCTAGCTTGAGCCAATGTTTTAGCATGTTTTGCATAAATTAATTATCTTTGTGCCATAAATAGTTAAAACATGTGCTTACCCCTACAAAATTGCATGTGATTATTGATTTAGATATTAATATATATTAGAAGCCAAGAATGGCCAACTATATTGAAAAAGATATTACATGGATCTAATACATGAAGGGAGTATCAAATGCATCTCCAAAAGATATAAAAAGAAAGAAATAAAAAAAAAATTGATAAAAATTCAATGAGAAATAACTATTAGAATTTTGAAGGCAATAAATCTTGAAAATAATAAAATATATATTACCTTATAGATCTAGAATATGTTATTTGTATATGTGGTTTTTTGTAATTCTTAAAGTCCATTATTTGGAAGTAAGAATTGATGTTCCTATAATTATTTGTATGTACAAACTTTAATTTGAGTGTTTTATATCAAAGTTGAAGTGCCACTATCTTATGGACAAACAAAGTTAAACTTCTTTATTCTTCATTCTAAATGAATGCCCTCAAGGATCTATGGGAATATCTAAAAATACAATGGTATATTCCACAAATCTTGTAGTAGATAAAGCACTTGAATACAAAACGCTCTTCATTTTTTGGTTCTAGAAAGCACAATTTACATATATACACTCATTTTGTGGGAGGTCGTGGTCAGATTCCATCCAAAAGAAACCCAAAATTAAGTTAAATGGATTCTTAAGTAGGATGGCAATGTCTTCTTCATATCCTTAAAATTGTGGAGCAGTTTTTTAAAGTAGATATAGAAAATGGTGATTTAAAATAATAATCATTTAAAAAATATTTTTTATTTCAAAAATCTTTGAAAAGTTTGGAATAATTGATATAATTGTTTTCATAAATGTAGTTAAAATTATTTCATTTTAATTTATCAATATATATGAATATATATAATTTATATATATGTTTTATTATTATTGATTATAATTTACTTAGTTAAAAATTCATTCATTTACTCAAAAAAATGTGTTCGTACACATGCAATCTCTTTATCTTTTCTCAAAAAATGACCAATCTATTGTCATAAATGCATATATTTCATACACTTTTATCATCTGAGTATTGAAAAAAATTATATAATTAGAAACTACATTCAAAATACCACAATTCATGTTCTTATGTCATTGTTAAATTTATTTTTGAAGTGTCTCTAACATTCTCTCCAAGTTCAACTATTATTATTTTAAGAAAAAAAGTGTCACTTTATACCCCTCCCCCCTTTTTGTCCCCCATTATCCTGCATCCACCCCCAAGAGGAAAGAGTTTTTTTATATCAATGTCCAACTTTTGGAAGAGAGCCATAAGTCTTGCATACCAATAAGATTTGCATCCTTGTTTGGAACGCTAAATAGAATATTAAAGTGCAAGTTACAGATACACATTTTGAATAGAAAAAGGATTTATAATGCATCAAAGTTTATACGACATAGTGATATTGTGGAAAATTAAAGAGATAAAAAGGAGACATATCTCGAATTTGAAAAAATAATTGAGCGAGGAAATTTTTTCTAGCTTGAATGTTCTTTGAGAACATGGAGATGAAAACTATGTCCATACATTTAAAATTGTTGTCTCGAATATGGCTCAAACCTCACAACCATACAATAGTGTGGGAGTAACTAACGAATGAAAATTTTGAATCTTTGTTTGCATATTTTGAAATTGGCCTTGTAAATATTATCTTTCTAATTATGTCAATGTTGTATATTCTTTACTATTATTTTTATTATAAATATAAGATTGAAAAAACCTCACCTAAATAGGTATACGAATGCAACAACTCGACTTGTTACACTTTGTATATCAAATTGATTGTAGATGCTATTTTCTTAATTACATTAAATATTATTTTTATATTTTTACAAGATCATTTTTAACACAAGAATTGTTTCAACACATCAATTTATTCAGATACATATGATCTGTCGTGTGAACTCATACCCGGTTTTCTCATTCAAATAAATGTAAAGAGGTTACGATTGTCTTTTCAACGAAAACAATGAAAAGCCACCACACGTTGGCCAACAATTCACGCAAGTGAGGTAAGTAGCCATAAAATAAATGTCAATTCTGAAAAGATCTCAAACAAAAGTAAATAATTTTAAAATGGGTTAAGAATATAAAGGTTAGGGAGATGTCAATTTATATCAGTGTAATGTGGAACAGTTTTTTAGAAGAGAATAATCAGAAAGAATTATTAAAATTTTAAAGGTAATAGATCTTCAAACTAATATAATATATATTGTTTTATAGATTTGGATTATGTTATTTTTATATATGAGTTTTTAATAGGTTTTAAAATTTATTGTTGGAAAGCAAGAAATGATATTAGTATAATTATTTGTATGTGTAAATTTTAATCTAAGTCTTCTTTTTAAAAATTGAAGTGCTATAATCTTATAGATAAACAAAGTTAAATTTATTTATTCCTCATTTTAAATGAACGTTTTTAAGGATTAATGAAAATATCTAAAAATGAATAAACATTAAAATTTCTAAAAACTTACCTTAAATCTTTATTTGTTTGACGATCTATTTTAACTTTACACACAATAAATTTGATAGCTTCAAAAACATCTTACATCTTCCTAAATTTTATAAATAATGATGCGTATAAAGAAGTACCATTTGATGTCTTTAAAATAAGAACAAAAAGATTTTCTCCATTAAAAAATGATTTTTTGAAAAATAATATTTTATAATCTCCATAAATCCAATAAAACTTAAAAAAAACCTTTGCTCCAAATCACTGAAAGTTTCCATTGAGACAAGGCCTCTACAACTTATCTTAGAATTGGGAAATTCTTAAGAATATGAATATCTATAGTTTCCAATTCTTTATCGGAGCCTCCTCTAAAATTAACCCAAATATAAAACATTAAAACATTGTTAAACCCCTTACCGCTACTTTATAAAAAGAATGTTAAAAAGCTTACTTATAAATAATGAAGTAACTTTCAATTTTACTCTGAATTCATAATCCATTTCGATGCATTCAATTTTCAAAATCCCCTCAATGGAATTTTTCACTTCCTTGAAAAAGGTATTCTATAAACAATTCTTAGAAATAGAAGTTTTAAAATTAGTTATTATCCTATTAGCATGAAGAGAGAATTTTAGGGTTACGAGGTAATTTTCAAATGCCACATTCCTTGGACCAAGAAAGAAACATGAACCTGGTTTTAGTGAAAAGATAAAAATTGTTGTTATGATAACGAATTATTAAAAAAATAGACTTTACATAACGAATTATTTATTAAAAAAAAATAGACTTTACAAAACCTTTAAATCAATATATAATAATTAAATCAGAATTATTGTAAAATTAAAAATATTTTCAATGTATTTTAAACAATTTTTTCATTTGAAGAATTATGATATGAATTAGATTTATTATTGACATGTCTTATATTATATTAAAAAATCAAAGTATAATATAGAAGGTTACATAGTAACGTGGTCGGATAAATTACGGTCCAAACTCTATGTTAGATAAAGAAACCGGTTCAAAATATTAGCAAATAGCTGGACAAAATACAAGAAGAGTAACTATAAATAACTAGAAAGATTTTCACGTGCAGGCTGCCACCCTAGGAGGCATAAGCAAAGGGTCATCCTTGAGAAACACCGACCAAGCAGGTGGTTCCACGTTCAGGATCTCCGGAGCAGTCTAGCCATCCATGAGGTCATCATGTATAGTGATCATCCAACTATCAATGGGCTGAGCAGGAATAACAACACTCGTCAAAGACCAATGTGTAGGACCAACATCAAATTTCTCATAAACACTCCAACCACCTCATATGGGAGGGTGAGGTGAGAAGTGGCCGCTGCTATGAGACTGAATTTGACTTCAACATCTCCTAGAAGGAGGTGGTGGGGACCTATAGGCTGGGCCATCTGGTGGAACTCTGTTCATAGTGCACATGACACTCCCCAAGTAGTCGAGGAGCTCCTGCAGGTGGCAAAGGTCCAACACAATCTTCTCCGCCTGAGCTTGGATCTCCAAGTAAATTGAGGAAATAACAATGAACTTTTCATTAACAAAGAATGAAATTTATTAGTCCTCATGATTTAAAATAGCATTATTTTTGGCTTTCCAAAGATAAAAAATGATGATAACATGAAAATTTTGCCAAAGAAAATCAATAGAAGATATCCAATTTGAATAGTCCCCAAAAATTGTTTGCCCCCAAGAAAAGGGCTCTGTTAGGGTGTGGAGCTAAAAGCTTCACCTTGTTGCAAACAGAAGAAGGAGGAGGTTTCTGAAAGTAAGCAGTCTCCGGCGTCGATAGGCCACACCGACGTCGGTCAGGGGACGCAGAAGGGAAACCGACATCGACAGAGGATCGGCCGGCGTTGGTCACCTCCAGGAGGGCAGGGACCGACGTCGGTCACCTGTAGCGGTCAGAACTGCTGTTGACGAACAGTCAGTTAAGTGAATGTGAAGTTTGCATGTGAAGACCAGTTCGAGTCTTTGAGCTGCCCGTCTAATTTTAGTGTATGCATGAGATCTATATGAGAGACTCATGGGCTGTATTGTTAAGTGGAGAATTTGGAGAAGAGCTATGTGAAGCTTGGAGAGTTCTTCCCATGGTGGAATCAAGTAGGATTCCCCATGTGTGTTTAAGTAAGATCAGGTTTGATTTGCAAGGGTGTATGGATGCGAGGGTCAGAAAGGAGATCAGCGCGGGGACGTTAGATCCAAGGTGACAGCAATACATCAGTAGGATCATGGAGAGATCTACTTGGAGTACGGTTGTGTACTCGATTGTACAGATGTGCAATGAGGTGAACAACAGCTTGTGTTAGCTGTGTGTTGTGACCTATGAGAGAAGATTACTCTGGAGGGAAGTTTACTGTAAGCCCACGAAGTGGAAGAAAGAGTACCACCTCTTTGTTGTAGATTCCTTTGTAAAGAGTTGAATATAATTGTATATTGCCTCTCATGTTCTGTGTGTTTTCTCATTGATAATTATTTGTTCTTCTGGATTCCGCATGTTTAGTTGCTTATACATTGGTAATCATGTGTGCTCTTAAATCTGACAAGTTGTGTCAGAGCTTTGGGGAGTTTCGGTCCTATCAAGTGGTATCAGAGCTAAGGTTGTAGGAAGCAGGGTTGTGTTTGGTTACAGGTCACTCTCAGGGATTTCTAATCGAGTGGGAGTAGAGCAACGGCAGATCAAAGTAAGCTAAGAATAGAGGAGTTGAAAAGCACAGACGGTCACTCACGGTCCGATGGAAAGAAAGAGCAGGTAAAAGGATATTGTTGGTTGGTAGCAGATCAGCATGAAGAAACTGAAGATACAGATGTTGCAGGTGTTGTTGCACAGGATGTGTTTGCAGGTTTCTTGGATAAAGTTGAATCTTGGATAAAAGATTCGGTTGCCTCTTTCCATGCAGCCCCAGGTAGAGGAGCTGGCAAGCCTTGCCAAAGAATTGGCAAAGGGGAAGTGATGCTGAAATTGTAGGCGGCCAACACACAGGTGTTGATGAAGGTCATGCAGGTCCCAGGTCTGGAGATATGGCTAATTTCTTCAGAAAGATTGGGTGATGAGAGATGCACAAGAACTCTCACAGCGGTAGCACTTGAATTAGCTGGTGGTAAGAAAATAGGTATACTTTATCTACTTGTTTATATTACTGATTATTCTTCTATTGCGGAGACGTGGCTTCGTAGGCTTGGTCACATGAGCAGGAAGGAGATGCATGTTCTTAAGCGGAAGATAGATATATTTGACAGGCTTAAGAACTGGAAAGCCTTGGTGTTCTTGGAGGAGATGGCAGACAGAGTTCAGTGGATGAGGTTGGATACATCTGAGCAGAGCAGTTTGGACATGTGTTTTGATCCAAAGGAGCGCGGGTAAAAAGTCATCACTCACAGGCGAACACAGGTATCGGCGTCGGTCAGGAGGAACCGGCGTCGAACAGACAGGTGCCGATGTCGGTCATGTGCAGACCGAAGCCGGCGATGTCAGGCAGGATAAGACCAACATCGGTCATGGGACCGACGTCGGTAGTATGTAAGACCGATGTCGGTCAGAAGGACCGACGTCGGCAGCAGGGACACCAGCGCTGGCAGGTTGGTAGTCATGTACAGGCGCATGGGAACCGACGTCGGTCGGATGCAGACTGTGGGGTGACCGAGGTCGGTCACTGTAACAAATTTTGGGTGGACAACATGTTGTCAAGGAGTCTCAAACACCCATATGGAGGACTAAAGGCGTGAGTAGGCCCTCAAATTCGTGTTCCTCTTCTTCATACTTGTTGCTGATTGTAGAGCAGGAAGGATCCAGGAAACAAGTGGGAGCTAGGCAGGGATATGATGCAGAACCAAACGGGAGTTTTGGTAGGTTTGCCAGCTGGATGAAAGCACAGAGATGAATGGATTCCTTAGTAGAAGAATAGAGATAACGGATATGTGAGACGGAAGACCAGGTCATATGGTCTTGAGGAAGCTGCAGGACAGTGGTACAGGTTTTGACAGGTGGAGGACGAAGCATGGCTTCAGTCAATGTCAGGTAACTACTGTGGTTTGTCTTACCAGGTGGATGATGAGTTGCAACATCATTCTATTGCTGTATGTGGATAGTATGCTAGCTAGCAGGGGTGTACATACAGGGTTTTACTGAGCTAAGGGTAAGATTAGTTCAGTGGCATGTCATGAGGAGTTTGGAGCAGCGGAATTCTTTGACATGGGAGGCATGGAGATCACAGGTTGATTTTGTCTCGAGTGGGAGCTGATGTGAATCAGGTGTTGGCGAGGTTTGGGATGCAGAGCCAGAGCACACTAAGGGCTGGACAGGTACAGTGTCCGAAATCACATGAGGTTTGGTATAGACCTGAGTATTCCCATGCAGTGGGAACTGTCAGAGTTAGGAGCCAATTCAGGGAAGTGGGTTCTCAAGTTTTTGAGAGGGACCAGTAGCAGGTGTTGCTATGCAGGGTCAGGACTTCACTACAGGTGTTGTAGGTTCGGATGTGGCAGGGTACTCGGATGACAGGTGGTACACCACGGGATGTGTGGTGGGTTGTCTTCAGGTGGGAGCTTGAAGAGGGATACAAACCAGGAAACAGATTAGATGGGGTACAGGTACAGGTATAATGCAGCTGTTTATCTCCAAGTGAGAGATTGTTAGGATTGTGGAGCTAAAAGCTTCACTGATGCAGACACGGAGAAGGCCATTGGAGGGGTTGCTGAAGGTTGCTAAGCATCAGAGCAACCGGCGTCGGTCTGATCAGCCGACGTCGGTAGGACAGTAAAGAGAAGCAATCGACGTCGATCATATATCGACCGGCGTCGGTCACCTCCAGGCAGACAGGGACCGACGTCGGTCGCCTGTGTGGTTCGGACTGCGTTTATTACGGGCAGTTAGCTAACGAACCAAGTGTTTGCATGAAGAGATCTATTTTTAGACTGAGAGCTGTAGATCTAATTATTGTAATTAGATGTCTAATTATTGTTTGGATGAGATCTATATAATAGACTCATGGTTGTATTGGAAAAGTGTTCTAGTTTGAGTTGAGCAAAGTTTGTTCCTTCTGTGTGTGAGGTGAGCAAGGGTGTTCCTCCTAGTTCCACAGTACCAGGTGTAGGTGCTAGTTTTGGAGAGTCAGCTGGATTCTTCAGGAGTGTAGGATCTTGGTCACAGTTGCATGGCCTATATAGGAGATCTACATGGTAAGTAAGATCGTTGATCTGCAGGTGTATGTGTGTGCAAGGTCAAGGTTCACAGGTGAGCAGAACCGTTGTTTGATTTGCAGGTGTGCAAGATAATATAGACAGCAACACAACAGGGAGCAGTATCAGGCAGGATCTACTTGGAGTACAGGTGTGTACTCGGATAGAGCAAGAGAGGAAGGCAAGGGAGTTCCTTCCATAAGTATGGTCTGTTGAATTGCAGGTTGTTGCAGATTCATGGGAGATCTACTTGAAGTACCTTGAGTACTTGCTGAGTACGTGGAGTACTTGTGGAGTGCGTGGAGCACTTGTGGTGTGCGTGGAGCACGGGAGGTGAACACCAACTCTGTATTTGAGTTGGGTGTTGGGACCTAGTAGAGAGAGCTTTGGGGAGAAGAATTACTGTTCACTTGAGGTGTAGTGAGCCTCTGAAGAGGTGGTGGAGAAGAAGTGGCATCTTCTTTATTGTATTCTTTTCTGTATAAAGTATTAATACAATTGGTGTATTGTCTCTCATATGCTGTGTTATTCTGAATTCTAGTTACTTGGTGAATCTGGTTATTTTCGCATATTATAGTTGCTTGGTATTTGGTAATCAATTGTATGCTTCTGGTGTTTCGCATCCTGACAAGTGGTATCAGAGCCTTGGTTGTAGGTTCTTGAGCTTGATACCATCAATTGGTATCAGAGCGAGGTTGGACGTTCTCAGAGCGAGCTTGACTAACAGATGGCCCAGATCTGTTAAGTGTTTGTTGATTACAGGTTACTCACAGGGGTTGCTGTTTGAGTGGGAGTATAGCAAGGCAGAAGAATGGAGAAAATTCAAGCACAGGGTTAGCACCACAAGGAGTGTGGTGGGTTGTCTTCAAGTGGGAGCTTGAAGAGGAATACAAGCCAGGATACAGATTAGACAGAGTACTGGTATGGGTACAGGTGTAGCTCTTTATCTCCAAGTGGGAGATTGTTAGGGTGTGGAGCTAAAAGCTTCACCTTGTTGCAAACAGAAGAAGGAGGAGGTTTCTGAAAGTAAGCAGTCTCCGGCGTCGGCAGGCCACACCGATGTCGGTTAGGGGACGCAGAAGGGAAACCGACATCGGCAGAGGATCGGCCGGCGTCGGTCACCTCCAGGAGGGCAGGGACCGACGTCGGTCACCTGTAGCGGTCAGAACTACTGTTGACGAACAGTCAGTTAAGTGAACGTGAAGTTTGCATGTGAAGACCAGTTCAAGTCTTTGAGCCGCCCGTCTAATTTTAGTGTATGCATGAGATCTATATGAGAGACTCATGGGCTGTATTGTTAAGTGGAGAATTTGGAGAAGAGCTATGTGAAGCTTGGAGAGTTCTTCCCATGGTGGAATCAAGTAGGATTCCCCATGTGTGTTTAAGTAAGATCAGGTTTGATTTGCAGGGGTGTATGGATGCGAGGGTCAGAAAGGAGATCAACGCGGGGACGTTAGATCCAAGGTGACAGCAATACATCAGCAGGATCATGGAGAGATCTACTTGGAGTACGGTTGTGTACTCAATTGTACAGATGTGCAATGAGGTGAACAACAGCTTGTGTTAGCTGTGTGTTGTGACCTATGAGAGAAGATTACTCTGGAGGGAAGTTTACTGTAAGCCCACGAAGTGGAAGAAAGAGTGCCACCTCTTTGTTGTAGATTCTTTTGTAAAGAGTTGAATATAATTGTATATTGCCTCTCATGTTCTATGTGTTTTCTCATTGATAATTATTTGTTCTTCTGGATTCCGCATGTTTAGTTGCTTATACATTGGTAATCATGTGTGCTCTTAAATCTGACAAGTTGTGTCAGAGCTTTGGGGAGTTTCGGTCCTATCAGGCTCAAGATGAATGGGCTGAAATAGGGAGTGAATCCAATTCCAAGTAGATTAAGTTTTAGGACAAAACTAAAACAAATGCTTGAAAGTTTCAGGCCACTTGTAACCCGAACAGAAGGGCTAGGGAATGCAGAGGTGAAGCAACCTCTCATTGAGTGGGAGCCCTTGGTAGATTAAATGCCAAAGAAAATAAGCCTATTTGGGCTCCAAATTAGGATACCACACATGTTCCAAATGGGCAAGCCAAGTCAACGGAGAGGACTAAAGCCCCCAACATCTATTGAGCTTGTCGAGAGCCAAGGAGAAAGGATTCATCACCTGATAAAGAAGCCCATGATAGTATGCTTTGAAATGTGTATCACAGTTCCACCTCTAGTCTTTCCACCATGCCTTAGGAGGTTGAATCCCAATCTTATGGATCATAACATCAGGAAGTAATTCTTGAATGTGAAGGATGGAAGGTAAGTCAACATTATTTAATTAAAATTTGATTTTCAAATCAGGCCAGGGGATGCAGTCTCTAGAAGTAATAAAATCATGGATAGTGTGATTTTTTAATGAAATAATTAGAGCATTTTAACGCTAGCCAATTCATCTAGGGGAATAGAAGAACTAGTGAGAATAGGAGACCACCATAAACCATGATCATTAAAATATAACCCTATACAAAATCCACCTCCTACCCACTTCAAGTGGGGTTTGATTACTTCAAAAGCCTTACAAAGACTTTTGATCACAAAGGAACCTATAATCTTGGTAGGCACATTAGTGATGAGAAGGGATTGAAAGCCAATATTCTGCCAACTGGTTTTTCCATAGGGAGAACCCGAAGAAATACAATGGTAGAAGAGGATTTTCCAAGACTCATTTCCCTCAATGGCCCAAACAACCCATTTAATGTACAAGACCATAATTTTAGGATAAGTTTCAATTATTCCCATGCCACCTTTATCATGAGGAAGGCAACAAATATCTAAGGCCACACGATGAAAACCCTAGGCCTTGTTAGAATTGGCCCAGAGGAAATCATGGAGAAGCTTGGTTATATTATCATAAGAGGCTTTAGAGGGGGGCCAATAAGAGGAGTAGTAGACATGAATGGCCACCAAAATTTTGGTGAAAATTTAAAACTTGCCTGCTAGAGAAAGGGGCTTAGTGATCCAATACTCAATTTTCCTTTCAATCCTATTGAGGAGATTATGCCAAAGCTTGGAAGGTAAGCTGTCAAAAACAAAGGGGATGCCCAAGAACTTAAATTATTCCCCACAAGTGATCAATTACCAATTAAAATTTTTAAGTCACTCAAGCACTGAGATCATGCTTTGTTGAAAGCATAGGATTTTAATCCATTAATGGTTGGAGCCTAAAGCTAGACAAAAGGTATTTAGGCATTGCATAGCTTCAGCAAAATTGGCCTCTTTCTCTTCAAGCATGAAAAAGGTGTCATCTACAAAGTGGTCATAGATAAGTTGAGAGGTGCGATCGAGTAACACAATGCCATGAACAAGCCCCTGCATGACCTTAGAAGCTAAAAATTATCCCAATGCTTTAGTGGAAAAAACATAGATCACTGGAGCAAGGAGACACCCTTGTCAAGTAGAATGTTAGAGCTTGATCCTTAGGGTTTGATAACCATTAATAGTAAGGTATGAGGAGGCATCATGAAGTAAGTTCTACACAACACTAATAAAATGGGGACCAAAGTCGATAACTTTTAGCATGGCAAGAATAAAATACAACTTGATCTTGTCATAAGCCTTTTTGAAATCCATCTTTAGAAAAATAATCCTCTATAGAGAGGAACGTGCCTAGGCCATGCCCTCCCAGACTAAAATAATATTGTCCAATATATACCTCCCTCTAAGAAAACATGTTCATTTTGGTCTAACAATGGCAGGTAAGATTATCTAGATGTGGTTGGTGAGGGCTTTGGTGAGGATCGTGTAAGAGACATTTAGCATGGTTATTGGCCTCTAGCTGGTGAGAAGCTCAAGATCTATAGATTTGGGGATAAATTTGATATTGTCTTGATTGATCATGGGGCCAAGAGACTGATTTCTCATGGCTTTTTTGTAGACCTGTAACAAGTTAGGGTCGGTGAACTCCCAAGTGGATTTATAAAACTCGTAAGGGAAACCATCGAGTTTGGGGGCTTTATCATTGTTCATACAGTTTAAAGCCTCTATAAGCTCCTATAAGGTGAGTGAGGCATCACTTGATCATTGATCTACAGGCTTGAGCTTGCAAGGCACCACTTTGAGGTAATTTTGAAGAGCATGGGACCACTCAATCATAAAGGGTTGGGCATGGAAAACCTACTTATAATGCTCTAGAAAGGTCAAAGAGATATCAACCTGATATGGATTAGATTTTATTTAATACTGAAATGTTATTACTACAACAACATCCTTCACCTAAAAGAATCATTTCAAACATGTGGTGCTTCAAAAATAAATATAATTATAAATCTTAAATTATTAATTACCCAAAAAAAGACACTTTAAATATCAGTGATCAATTCATCATTCTTCATTACATATATAATCTTTATGTATCTACACATTGATACATTTTCATATTGAAAAATCTTCTTCAACCACTTGTCATCTCTTATATCCTACCCATCCCATCTGACTCCAATTATTGCATCCATGTGACATGAATTATTTTCCATTTTATTTCCTTAATCATCCATCTATAACATAGATAAGTCATAGAATCAATAGTTACACACACATTTGGTGGTTTGTCGATTATGTACAGTATAAATTTGAAGACATGTCATTTTTATGCCCCTTCAGTATGTAAATCCATACTAGCGAGTTACAATTTATACAGTGTCTAAATCATGTTTCCAACTATAAAATACTCAAACAATGACTAGGTGTATCTATTTTCATCTCTCTTCATTTTTCTTTCAATTTCATTACTTGTTCAATCACTTTCCATACTTTATTTACTATTTTTTAGTTTAAGTTAAATTTATTGCTATAATTTACTATTATATTTTACATCTAGCTTTAGCCAATGTTTTATCATGTTTTGCATAAATTAATTACCTTTGTGCCATAAATAGTTAAAACAGGTGCCTACCCCTCCAAAATTGCATGTGATTATTAATTTAGATATTAATATATATTAGAAGTCAAGAATGGCCAACTATATTGAAATTTCAATATATTACATTGATCCAATACATGAAGAGAGTATCAAATGCATCTCCAAAAGATATAAAGAGAAAGAAATAGAACAAAAAAATGAGATAAATTCAATGAGAAAGAACTATTAGAATTTTGAAGGCAATAAATCTTTAAAATAATAAAATATATATTGCCTTATAGATCTAGAATATGTTATTTGTATACGTGATTTTTTGTAATTCTTAAAGTCCATTATCTGGAAGCAAGAATTGATCTTCCTATAATTATTTGTATGTACAAACTTTAATTTGTGTGTTCTCTATCAAAGTTGAAGTGCCACTATCTTATGGATAAACAAAGTTAAACTTCTTTATTCTTCATTCTAAATGAATGCCCTCAAGGATCTATGGGAATATTTAAAAATATAATGGTATCTTCCACAAATCTTGTAGTAGATAAAGCACTTGAATACAAAATGATCTTCATTTTTTTGTTCTAGATTTTTGTTCTAGAAAGCACAATTTACATATATACGCTCATTTTGTGGAAGGTCATGGTCAGATTCCATACAAAAGAAACCCAAAATTAAGTTAAATAGATTCTTAAATAGGATGGCTATATCTTCTTCATATACTTGGGAACTTGAATTTGATCTTCATAGAAGTATGCTTCAAAGTAGAAATAATGAAGAAGTTTTAGTTTCAAAGGCTTTTTTGGATAAATCCATGTAACTTTCAAAGAAGTTTTTTGGATTTATTCATGAATACATTTTTTTAATTTTTTATTGACTTCGTTGATGAGCATTAATGGAAAACCTAAGAGAGAGCCTTTTTATATCAATATTCAACTTTTGGAAGAGAGCCATTAGTCTTGCATACCAATAAGATTTGTACCTTTGTTTGGTATGTTACACAAAAGATTGAAGTGCAAACTGCAAATATCTGTTTTGAATAAAGGGTTTATAATGCTTCAGAGTCTATGCAACATAGTGATAATATGGAAAACTAAATAGATAAAGATGAGACATATTCCGAACTTTGCAATAATAATTGAATGATGAATTTTTTTTAGATCTAATGTTCTTTGAGAATATGGAGATGAAATCTCTTTCCATACATTTCAAATCATTGTCTCAAGTAGGAACCCGGACCTCATAACCATATAATAATGTGGGAGTAACTCACGTATGAAAATTTTGAATCTTTGTTTAGATATTTTTTAAATTAGTATTATAAATGGTCTTTCTAAATATGTCAATGTTATATATTCATTGTTATTATTTTTACTGTAGCTATAAGACTAAAAGGTAATATAGAAAAAACCTTACCTCAATAAATGTTATAAGAGTGCAACACTTTAATTTATTATATTTTATATATCTAATTGTAATTAATATTTTCTTAATTATATTAAATATTATTATTTTTTTTTTATAAAATCATTTTTAATATAAAAATTACTCAATACATCAAATTAATTTTGAAAAATATGTAATTAAATATAAAAGTAAAACAATATTATTTACAAACAGTAAAATAATAATACAAATAACCTAATGATCATATTTAGATAACAAAATAAAACAATATCATATTTAAATATATAATGATCAAATAACATAATTAAATATAAAAGTAAAAAACAATATCATATTTAGATATAAATAATGATCATATCGTATGATGTCATGCCCTCTTCTCTCATTCAAATAATCTAAATATGTTACGATAGTCTTTTCAAAAAAGACGACGAAAAATCGCCACACGTTGGAATGCCTCTATATGTTTTGCGTTTTTCAAAGATTAATATTGACTAAGCGGGCGTGCGGTGCGTTCTTAGTATAAGTTAGGCAGGTAAGCGTGCTTACGTCACACATTCTTTCAATAAAGTCATAAAGTCATAAAAAATGATTTAAAAAGAATATAAAGGAATGGGAGAAGTCAATTTAGATCCATAAATTACGGATTAGTATTTTAAAGATACTTTTAAAATAATAATTAAAAAATGTTAATAATTTAAAATGGGTTTAAAAAGAATAAAATGGTTAAGGAGATGTGAATTTACATCGGTAAATTGTGGAGCAGTTTTTTGGAGTAGATATAGAAAACAGTGATTTAAAATAATAATCATTCAAAAAATATTTTGTATTTCATAAATCTTTGAAAAGTTTGGAATAATTGATATAATTGTTTTCATAAATATAATTAAAATTATTTTATTTTAATTTATCAATATATATAATTAATATATATGTTTTACTATTATTGATTGTATTTATAAATAAAAAATTTATAATGATTTTTTATTAAGATATTAGTTTTTTTATTAAAAATTTGGTTTCACTATATAGTAACTGTAAAAATAGTTGTAGATGTTGTAGAGATTATGTAGGAGTCGGTATGTAGTGAAATGGTCTAATGAATTTCAAAAATTGCAAAATTTATACATGTAGAGAAAATCTAAAAGATTTGAATGAAAAACCAAATTAAAAAGATATTTATAGAACACTTTTTATTGATTGTAAAGTTGCATAAAAATTCTCTACAGCAGATGCAAGTTCTTACCCAACTGCGATCCATCTGTAAAAATCTTTCTCCTATACAATCACTACTCCTATTTTTTAAGGAAAAAAAATATATTATTGATAAACGTCTATATATATTAATATAAAACAAGATATGGTACAACGTTAATCATGCAAAATAAAATGGGTAGAAAAGTCACACCCCATGAACAAAGTCACACTGAGGGCTAAAGAAAACCCCTCAGGAAAAGTCATAAAATATGGTCACAAAATGACCACACCAAAAAAGTTACATCACATCGGTGGTTAGGAAAACAAAGAAACCAAAGTATAAATAACATTAACGAGAACATCTAAATAGAAACAACAGTAAACATGGACGTCGGGGGAGGCGAAAGAGATGGCGGACCAAAATGTTATCACCCCGTCCTCCCATGGGAGGGGGATCTCCGTCAGTAGATAAGGGCTCCCAACCAGAGTTTTTTGCTCTTCCAAAGTCTTGTTTTGATTTGTTTTAGGAAAAATAGCTGGAGTCAGGTGTGGGAATTTGCCTTGGGAAGATAAACCCTAGCCTTTGTTATCACAATTCTGGGACGGGGGAAGAAATAACCAGTGCCAACTATCACCTCCAAATTGAGAGGAACCACTTGGACCACCATGACAAGGAGAAGGTCAGTGAGGTGGTGACCATCATGGAGAGTAACTCTTGCATTTAGGTCCGGATCGCTACCAGCTTGGTCCACATCCTCATCCCTGAAAGGGGTGAAAGATGGCGGACCCGGAATGTTATCACCCCATCCTCCCATGGGAGGGGGATCTTCATCATTAGATACGGGCTCCCAACCAGAGTTTTGTGCTCTTCCAAAGTCTTGTTTTGATTTGTTTCAGGGGAAATAACTAGAGTCAAGCATGGGAATTTGCCTTGGGAAGACAAACCCCAACTTATGTTATCACCATCCTGGGAAGGGGGAAGAAATTTGTAGCCCCAACTATCACCCCCAGATCGGGAGGAACTACTCGAATGACCATGACAAGGAGAAGCCCGATGAAGTGGTGACCATCATAGAGAGTGACCCCTGCATCTAAGTCTGAATCGCTACCACTTTGGTCCATGTCATCATCCCCGAAACGAGTGAAAGATTTTGTGAAGGATCAAAGGCTTCTAAACTAACCACACATGAAACAAAAAAAATTATTTTTACAAATCAATAGATTTATATTTGTATAAAACCCGTGCAACTACAAAATAATTGCACTTGTCCCTCATGAGACCACCCTCCGAGTCCGCTTCTTGGTGATGTGCTGGCTGCCACTAACTCCAGTTTTTTTTGTTACGTAGACTTCCACTCACTCCGCGTTCCCCGTTCCACGACGGCTGCTTTGACAGACATTTTCGGTAAAAGTACGATGTTTCTATGCTCTGCCATATGTGCCCCACCATATCTTTCGTCACTCCTTCCCCTTCCATTTCCACTTATTATTCCGGTCAACGGGTCCGTCCTATTTATAATACGAATCACAGACGCACATTTCATTGAAACAAAATGAAGCAGACGTTGATGTCAGTGCTAGCGCTACTAATAATATTTCTCGTCGCCCCGCCTGAGGCAACAACCGCAGCAGGAGTATGTCCCATGAATATTACCGCAGAATTGGATGCGCATACATGGTTGCTGCAGCAATGTTTTTATCCGGACCCGTCTCATTGCTGCGAAGGCATCCTCGACTTGAACAAAATCCTGCGCTTTTCATGGTTTTACGCCACCGGCTCCTTTCTCTTGCCCAACAACGGCACGGCCGGTACTTGCGATAATGAATTCCAGGAGCAGCTCATAGGTCGGGGGATCGACTCCAAACTCTTGTCAACTTGCAAACTGGAAGTCGATAATTTCATCAGCGATTCGGGTACCTGCAACAATATTACTGATTTACGAAGCTTCGAGAAATCGGTGAACGTGACCAGATTGAATCATAACTGCAACGCGTCGAGTCCGACGGAAGGTTTTGTGTGTAAGGACTGTATAACTGCCATGGGCAGGGCGCTTAATTCTTTATACCAAATCCCCGACGGAGGGAAATCGAATTGCCCGGCGTTCGTGATAATCTACGTGGCAAGCGGCATCAATTGCTACGATGCCCTCGGCCCCAACGCCGCTTATTGCGTTCTCAGCGTCTCTAATTTGTCTGCCGTGGCAGCCGCTAGGACGACTCCTCCCGGCAAACACGACAGCCCTCTGAACGCAGTTACCAAGACGGTTATTGTGACGCTTGTTCCTTCGCTGGCGGTACTCATTCTTGTTCTGCTGGGCGTGTTTGGATACTTTCGAAGGCTTCGCAGTGTGAAGGAAATCCAACATACGAAGCTGATCCGTCGATATGAAATCCTGAGCGAGAGCACGGGATTGACTTTCTTCAACATGTCGGAGATAAAGCAATCCACGCGAAATTTCTCAGGGTCGAACCTCATCGGCGAGGGGGGGTTCGGAATGGTGTACAGAGGCACTCTCGCAGACGGAAGGAAAATTGCCGTGAAGCGGTTCAAAGACTTTAGCAAGAGAGCGGACGAGGAATTCAGCCACGAGGTGCAGGTCATCAGCAGCACCAAGCACCGCAACTTGCTGCCTCTTAAGGGCTACAGCTTGGGGATTATCGACCAGGCGCACGAGCAGCTCTTGGTCTACGACCTAATGGAGAACGGCAGCCTGGCGGATTATTTATTCAGCACAACCCGGCCGTGCCTGACGTGGCCGCAGCGGTACAAGATCGCGGTGGGCATAGCTCGGGGGCTGGCGTATCTGCACCAAGACACGAAGCCGGCCATCATTCACAGGGACGTGAAGGCGGCGAACGTGTTGCTGGACGAGAACCTCAGTCCTCTGGTGGCTGACTTCGGGATGGCCAAGTTTAAGACGGGGGACCAGACGCACTACACCACACGGACGGTGGGCACGCTGGGTTACGTGGCTCCCGAGTACGCGCTGTACGGCCACCTTAACGACAAGAGCGACGTCTTCAGTTTCGGCATCGTCGTGCTGGAACTGTTAACCGGGCGCAGGGCTTTCGACACGCGGACTGCGTGTCTGGAGCATGTTCTCATTTCCGACTGGGTGGTGGACATGACTCTCAAGGGTCGGTCTGCGGAGATAATGGACAAGAGAATACGGGATTCGAGTTGCAAGCAGAGCATGGAGAGGGTGTTGTTGGTGGCACTGCAGTGCGCCCACCCGAGAGTTGTGTGCCGCCCGTCCATATCGCAGGCGCTTGTGATCCTCGAAGCCATCGATGAGCCAGTACCGGACGTCATATCTGCACTGCAGAGCATGGAGTTTGACCTGGAATCTTCGTGCAACAGTAGAGGTGACTTTACATGGCTCATATCTCCCGAGGGAGACAATGACCGGTCTTCATCGAATAGTAGTTTTTCTTTCAACTCTCGCTAATTTCCAGTATTCTCGAAGAGAACGGCTTCTTGCAAGTGGCATGTCGTTAGTTTTGGCGTGTAGAGTTGGACTCCACTTTGTTATTTACACAAACGATGTCATAAGGTTCTGAAAAAGATAGTGGCGGTTGAGTCATCGAACCATCTATTGTTCGGTGAGTCGGGTCCCGCCAGATGCTTTCCACCAACGGGCTACCAAACATGTTGACTAAGATACGCTGCCTCGTTGGTATCAGAGTTCCTGTGAGGCCTAGTTGGTATCAAACAACTGTATTTTAACAGACGTAGAAAGCAACTTATGTGATATTGCACAATTCTCCAATAAAAGAGAAATCATATTCAATCGCAAAAAAGTTTGTTACAACGCCTCTTAAACAAGATGAATATCGACAAGTTGCTATGGGAATGTATCAAACCTCTTAAAAAGGGTTTATATGTATTTATTAGTTGTTAAATTGCATGATTATGGTGTGTTTGTTTATTTGTTTGACAATTGGTTTGGTTCTATATATATATTTTTTTTTAAATTTTATTTTCTTTCTTTTCTCTCTTTTAAATTTTTAAATATATTGTTTCAAGTATTTTCGAGATCCTTAGTTCTATCTAAAGCGTCCATGATGTTATAAGATTTATATTTGAAGTCTTTCTAACTTAAGATGCATCTACTCCCTTCATCTTAAATTTTTTACATTTTATTGTTTTCATTGTTAATTTGGTATCAAAAGAGTCATAATTTAAATTCAATCTATTTATAAATCCATAAATTTTGTAGTTTATCAACATCTAAATAATCATAGAAAGTATAATAAAGAAATAATATACAATATCGTTAAAGTATTCAAAAATATTTTAGATAAATAAAATATTATTTAAAGCATCTATCATTGTCTAAAGATAGTATTTCTTATTAAATGATTTTGACACATAACCTAAAGCTTTGTATGTTGTATGTTATTGGAACTGTTTTTAATTATAGAATTTACTATTTTTATTTATATTATTATGGTTTAGGGACCCAATAATTATAAGACGCTTCGAACCCTAACTAACTTGTAACATAAATCTTTTCATATTCATTGTTTTCCATAAATTTCAAATATTGTTGCCAATCTAGGGAATGAGGAGTAAAATGTTTGTTTAAGAGGTTATATTTATCAAAACAAAAATATCAAAGTCAAGGGTTTGAAGATCAAAACTTAGTAAACACAATCATCCAATCAGTTTTGGGTATGTTTGTCATTTTTCAAGTGCATGTAAGATGCTTTAGACAACTAATGCACAAAATTGTTGAAAAAATATATAAAAGAAGAGATTTAAGGACAACAACAAAGAAAAACAAAAATAGTCAAAAACAAAGATGAAAAGGGATTTTTTTTGGAGGGTGTGTAGGTTGGAGCAAATGATGTATCCATTCCAAAATATAAATCTATATTTTAGGTAGTATTTTTGGAATACATGGTTAATGAAAAATATAATGGGGTAGTTTCTCTCTGATAATGAGATTTTTAGTTGTCAAAATCTATGTAAATATTTGACAAAATCCATGAAAGCATTTTTTAATTATTGTAGTTGAGTGTGTACTAGATCATTGTGAAGTGTATGTGGCCTAAAATTTGTGTAACAATATAACTAAATTTATTTTATAAATTTTTGTGATGCTTTGTGTATTTGTGCATGCTTTAGGAAGGCCTAAACTTGTATTTTAGTAAAAATAATAGTCCTAGTTTTGTTTAAGGTTCATTATAATTTGTGAATGTGTTAGAATAGGTTTTTATATTCATTTTGATTACTCATACCCTTTATATCCTCTCCCATTAAACTAGATTTTTAAGTTTAGAGAAATTGAATATGCTTATTAATTTAAAATTTTCATTAAAATATGATTTTTCTTATATTCATGTATAATATATTGATCAAAGAATTTTTGATATAGATGGAGATATAAGAAAAATTTAAAAATAATTATCATATCACCCTAACAAAACACTTAGGTTCATGAATATTATAATGAGCCTCTAATTGTAATCATTTCTAATTTCTCTTCTCCTTTTATTGATGATCAACCCTTATTTTTAATGTTTTTTGGACATTATTTCTCAACATATTTCTATTTCCTCTCAAGTTGTTTTTATTCCTTCAAGTAACATTTTTCTATATCTCTAATTATTATTCTTTCTATTTCTCAACAATTATATGTTCATAATATTTATGTTTATTCTTAACATGGTGCTTGTTAGTGTAAGTTTTTCCCCACTTTTGGTTTTACTTATATGGTTGCTAGTCAACTTGCATAGAATTGTTAAGGTCATTAAGGTAAATATGCTTAATGTATTTTTTAATTATAAGTTGAGTTGTTACTTTTATGGTGACTTAATATCTCACTATATAATATATTTCCTTCATACTTTTTAGTTAATTGGCCAATGAGTTAGTTAATGAAGCTTACTTTTACTTTGCATCTTGTTCTCACCTAATCTTAGGGTTTTGTATAATTTATGATGTTTAGAGATCTTAGAGTGCTTCAACATAGTATCAAAAATCTAATTTGATGGTCATTTTTTTATTTCTAAAATTCATTGTGAAATATTTCATGCATGCATTTTTTGTAGCTTTCTTAAATTTTCAATTTTCATAAGTTTGATGGGATTTCATGAAAAATCATGAAAACTATATATCTTGAGTCTCCTATTACAAAATAGATAACACCATCAAATTTAGAAGATGCCAAAACCTTAGAATTGACTATAAACATGACATGAATTTATGACAATAATTTTCAGCTATTTTTAAAGGGTTTCAAGGCATTTTTGGTAGGTTTCATGCATATCATTACAACATGACTCTTAAATCAGTAAATACTTTCTAGTTTTTTTTGGGTTTTTTGATTTCTTAAATGGGTCTTTACTAGTTTTTGGATGTGTTGTACCAAACATGTATATTTTTGAATTTTTGAGTTTTGGTAGGGTTTGTGACAACCATAGGTAAATTAGATAGTTGGCAGCAAAAACAAGCTCAGTGGACATCCTTCAATAGAATTGCATCCATTGGCGTAATTTTTCACCCTTATGAACACATAGGCAGATTTTTGACATTCGATGGACTTTTGACATTAGGAAAACATGGTGCATCAAACATTTACCTCAGTGAGAACAAAGGCCCCTTCAAGATTTTTAAAGGGCATAAATTAGGAGGGAGACATACATTCGAGTCTCTGTATACAGGGTTGACAAAACCCAACACTTATTCAGGCAGGCTCGAGATCCTGATAATGTGCTTGACACACTTCTGGATTCTGACAATGTGCTCAACACACCATTGGATGCTAACAAGTGCATTAACACACTACAAACTCTGATGCTTGTCAGAATAGTTGATGGATTCTAATACTATCTTGAGCACCCCTCAGACTCTGACATCCTTGCATGAGGATCATGAAGGTTTTGACTAGTGAAAAAACACCCAACAAATTTTGACCATTGCTAAAACACCCAACAAGTTTCATTCACCCCTTTTGCATGCTGTGACATCTAGGACGTCATCAAATTTAATTAGGTGAAAAGTAATACTATTCATTTTAAATTTAGAGGTACTTTTGGATGATGTCACTCCCACATCAATCACATCAATCAAAAGAGGGAAAGGGAGCACTGACAAAATCTCTTAGCTCGTAGTCATATGAGAAATAAGCCTTTGGTCACTTCCAACCCAAAAGTACTTAACTTTTACTCTAAAGGGCCTTATATTTTTTTTAAGGAAATTGATTCACAATTTTTTCAAGTTTTTTCTCCAAGGAAAAGTTGATTCAAAATATTTTTCACCACTATTTGCCACCAAAATTTTCATGTGAGCATATTTTCAAACAAGCCATAACTTTTGATTGGTAGTTCAAATTTGAGTTATGCCTTCTTCAAAATAATTTTTTCATGATCTATGCATTAGTGGTAATATTGAGCTCACTATTGTACACTCTTGGATGCATTATCAGTTGAGATCGATGTCTCTCTAGTTCTTTTTACTTACACACTAATCATTCATGACGTAATTTTGTTTGTGTATGAAATCTATAAGAGTGTGTTTATATTTAAAAATTTAAGGGGGGGTATTGATAGTTCTGAGCAAGTATTGTGTGGTGTTGTACATTATTTGGTGTCTCATCTACACATTCTCTTGTTTTGTATTGTGTCAGTTCTTACACTTACTACTCATTTGGATGCATTCTTGATTGTGTTCGATGTCCTCTTCATGAGCATGTATTATTTTTGTAACTAGAGATCATTTCAATTGTTTTGTGTAGTCTTTCACTTCTTTGGTGTCTTCTCTCAGTCAATTTGACTTCACTTGAGAGACACTCATGGGGGAAAGTTTATTCTACACCATTGGTTCTTCTTGGAAAAACCAACTATGCTTCTTGGTGTGTTTATATGGAACACTTGCTAATGATAAATAATCATTCTCCATTCCTTTATGGAAAAATTTCTACCCCTTCTGACTCAAATCAGTTCAATAAATGGGCTAATACTTGTCACAAGGTTCTTGGCACTTTACTGTTACATGTTTCCATGGATCTTCATTTCCATGTGGAACATACAACATGTCCCTGCATTATTTATAGCATTATTTTGTCTCTTTTCAGAGATCTTACTGAGATTTATATCACTTTCCTCCTCCACTTCCTAATTTCTCTTTGAAAACTATTTTAATTTCAAATCCTACTCCTATTTCTTGTGATGACACATACATGGTAGATAATGCTCTTCCTTCTATTGAGCCAACACTACAGGACAAGATTCTACCTAACCTTAGCTATCATATTATAGATTCTATTTCAATTCCTATGCATGATGTTATTCTTCTAAAGCCATCACAGAATGGTATTTTGGAGGACTCTGTTATTTCTAATGAGAGTACACCTTTTGAGATCATCAATGACTCTTGTCCTCTTATGGATATTTAGTATGTTGATTCGATTGATTCATTTATAGTCTCTTATTCAACTTCAAGTGTTGTTGAGTTATGCTCTCCACTTCACATTGGCATTCCTTTAATCGATGATCTATGCCATTCTTCTTCATCAGGCTCACCTTTAGTTGATGACACTTTTGAGCCTAAGTACATCTCTGAGATTGATTATTCTTATTCTAGCATAAATGACTAGAGTAGTGATGGGGACACACCTCTACCATCTCCTTATCACCTTCTAGATATTTGAAGTTAGTTCTTAATCCACCTACCTCTAGTCTACTTCCAACATTATAGGGTGCATGTATAATGATCCAAGACTTGCCAGACATTGAGCAGTCTATTCCACAAGTATAGGGCATTTTGTAGTCCATTTTAGCCTCTACTTCAGTTGCACCATCATTGCATAGAGAAGTTGGCTCTCTTATTATGCATGAGGAGCATAATTCCTTGGTTAGAGTTCCATTAGGCACTTGGTAGACCCATTCACTATTCCAAGTTGATCCACTCTTTAGTTCACTTCAGTTGCATTGCATTCAGTTCTTGTGAATGATCTTGTCAGACCTATGCCACACCTTTATTTTTGACCCTATTTAGAGTTTTTTGTATTGATACCTCCTTCATATTCCATTGTGGAATGGGTAGAATTTTAGCACACTCTTCATGTTCATCCTTTGGCAAAGGGAAGAAACATTATTCAATGTGTATGGAGCTTCTTCAATCTTTATGGAGAGGATCTTGTCAATGATATTTATTATTTTACAAGTTCTATTGTAGGAAACTTCAACATCTTCTATGGGGAATTCTTAGTTCTCCTCTCTATGTGCTTTGTTGCTCTAACTTGTAGATACATTTTTGGTTGTGTCTAACATCCTTAGAGCATGCACTATCTCTTGTTTTGCTCTCTTTTGGAGAGGAGTTTTATCCTACAGATTTTCTCCTTTTTTTTGCTTTATGGGAGTTGCATTATACTTGGGTACCTCATCAGGGCTCTTTGTCAAGACCTATTTCTCTTACCCACCTAAGCTATGCTTCAAGAGGTGTTAGTGCAAGATTTTTTTGACTTTTAGTTTTACCTACACAGTTGTTAGTCAGATTGTTTAGGGTTATTAAAATCATTAGGGGAAATACACTTAATATGTTTTGTAATTATTAATTGAGTTGTTACCTTTATGGTGACCTAATATCTCACTATAATGTGCCTTCTTTGTACTTTTTGGTTAATTGGCTAATAAATCAGTTAATGAAGTTCACTTTTTCTTTACATCTTACTCTCACCTAATCCTAGGATTTCATACAATCTATGACGTTCATAGATCTTGGAGTAATCTAACAGTGTTGATCCTTTAAGTTTTCAAAGTTATTGTATTTGAAAGAATAAATTGTTTTAGCAACCATTATTTATGTGGGGCATTAAGCCCCAACAATTTCTAAGAAATAATTAACATTGAGGGGGTTTAGACCCACTGTTGTTGTGGGTAAGAGGCTTATGCCCCCTAGGTGCAAAGCTTTGTCTCTTGGCATATTTAATTGCAGATTGGGATCCTTCCCCCTTTTGCCCATTTCCTCCTCTTTATGAAAGTCAGGATTCTAATTTTCATTGGAGAATGCCTCTTGGGTTTTAGGAAGCGTTTCAAAATTTTTTTTATGGATCCCTTTTCCAATCTTAATTTGAGCTTCCAGGTTTCTGAAATTGGAGCGAGGAGGCATTTCTAACTTGCTTTTGCCACATTGAATAGATTTTATATCAAGATTGGAAATTTCAAGCTTGGACATACCAGGGTTGTTGAGCAGATGTTTAATCTAAGCTTGCGGTAATCCATCCAAGCATTCCATACGCTGGCCATCTTCCTCCATATCATCCTCTGATCCAGTCATTTCCACTTCTTCAAGAATCCTTAGTAGAGCTTCAAGGCAAAGTAGATGATATAAACATTGGAACCCCTCCAAAATCTAATCAAAGCCTTGAATGTTAGGGGGTTCAGGAGTAGTTTCTTTGACTAGGGAGTCCCCAATGACCTTGGTGCAATTTGAGGTTTCAACATCAATGTCCGTCTCTTGAAGAAGATTAAATTTGTTTACATTTTGCATTGCATTTGTTTCCTTTAACCTCTTTTGGCTTCCAAGCTTTATCCTTTTTCTTCTATTCTTTTTCTTTGGTTCAATGAAGTCATCATCTCCATTATCCTCCTTTGGCACTTTGATTGGACACAATCCAATTTCTACATCTGAAAGGAACATTTTTGTAATTCAATTTTTGAAGTCATTCCTTGATTTCAGATTTGATTCGAATCGCTCGAGATAGTGGTTTGGAAATATCCACACTGACACATTTTCTAGCATAAGCTACTAAAAGTCCAACCTCGATTGATTTCGTCGCACCGTGTAGATGTATTCCCCCAATTGATCTCCAACTTATTTGAAAATTTTCTTTTTCAAATAGCTTGGAAGGAAGCCCATAGACCCGAATCCAAATGAGGACTTTCTTTAAGTCCACTGACTTAAGGTTAAAGCTTTCTTTCCAATGTTTCATTAACAGGGCAATACTCCCGCAAAAACCAAAGATCAGATTTGAAGGTGTCTTTTGTATACTTTGTATTATCAAAAACTACTTTAAAAAAACCTTGAAGAAGAAGACTAACTTGAAAAACGTATCTTATTTTCCAATTCTTTGCAAGCCATTTTTACAAAATTGCAGCAATTCATGCACAATCTTTGAGATGCCCTATTCGCCCCTGTGACTTTTCAAGGACTCAAATGCCGTCACACGTTTGAATGCCTAAATATGTCACAGCAGTACTTTTTCTTTGTTTTTTTTAAAGTAATATTGACTTGGCCAACCATGCACGAAAGGCCAACCATGCACGATACTGTGGGTGCGTTCTAGCTAGGCAGGTAAGGGTGCTTACGTCGCACATGTTTCAATGAAGTCATAAATTCTACCGATGAGTATATAATTATATTATATAATATATTAATAATGTAATGGCTTCCACTAAGTTCAGTTACATGTTCCATGACGGCTGCTTTGGAACACATATTACGTAAAACTACCATGTTTCTATGCTCCGCGATTTCTCATTTTCCTTAATCTATGATGCTCTGGATTGACGCCATATGTACACCACCATCTCTTCCGTGTCTCCTTCCACTTCCACTTCCACTTCCACTTCCACTTCCACTTCCACTTATTATTCCCGTCAACGGGTCTGGGCTATTTATAATATGAATCAAAGACGCACATTTCATTAAAACAGAATGAAGCAGAAGTTGATGTCAGTGCTAGCGCTACTAATAATATTTGTCGTCGCCGCCCCTGAGACAACAACCGCAGAAGGACTATGTCCCATGAATATTACCCACAGAATTGGATGTTTCGGCAATGTTTTTTGGCGGACCCGTCTCATTGCTGCGAAGGCATCCTCGACTTGATCAAAATTTTCCACTTTTCATGGCTGTACACCACCGGCTCCTTTGTCTTGCCCGACAACGGCACGGCCGGGACTTGGGCTGATGAATTCCAGGAGCAGCTCATAGGTCGCGGGATCAACTCCAAAATCATATCAACTTGCAGACTGGAAGTTGATAATTTCATCAGCGACTCGGGAACCTGGAAAAATATTACTGATTTGCGAAGCTTCGAGAAATCGGTGGACGTGACCGGACTGAATCATCACTGCAACGCGTCGAGTCCGACCGGAGCTTTTGTGTGTAAGGATTGTGTAACTGCCATGGGCGTGGCGCTTAATTCCTTATACCAAATACCCGACGGACGGAAATCGAATTGCCCGGCGTTCGTGATAATCTACGTGGCAGGCGGCATCAATCGCTACGACGCCCTCGGCCCAAACGCCGCTTATTGCATTCTCAGCATCTCCAATTTGTCTGCTGTTGCAGCCGCTAGGACGACTCCTCCCGGCAAACACGACAGCCCTCTGAATGCAGTCACTAAGACGGTTATTGTGACACTTATTTCTTCGCTGGCGGTAATCATTCTTGTTCTGCTGGGCGTGTTTGGATACTTCCAAAGGCTTCGCAGTGTGAAGGAAATCCAACATAGGAAGCTGATGCGTCGATATGAAATCCTGAGCGAGAGCACGGGATTGCCTTTCTTCAACATGTCGGAGATAAAACAATCCCCACGAAATTTCTGAGAGTCGAACCTCATCGGCGAGAGAGGATTTGGAATGGTGTACAGAGGCACCCTCGCAGACGGAAGGCAGATAGCCGTGAAGCGGTTCAAGGATTTCAGGAAGAGAGCTGACGAGGAATTCAGCCACGAGGTGCAGGTCATCAGCAGCACCAAGCACGCAACTTGCTGCCTCTGAAGGGCTACAGCGTGGGGAATATCGACCAGGCGCACGAGCTGCTCTTGGTCTACGACCTCATGGAGAATGGCAACCTAGCGGATATTTCTCCAACACAACCCGGCTGTGCCTGACGTGGCCGCAGCGGTACAAGATCGCGGTGGGCTGGCGTATCTGCACCAAGACACGAAGCAAGGCGGGTAAGGTTCTGCTGGACGAGGACCTCAGCCCTCTCGTCGCCTACTTCGGGATGGCCAAGTTTAAGACTTGGAACCAGTCGCGCTACACCAAACGAAGAGTGGGCATGCTGGGCTACTTGGCTCCTGAGTACGCCCTGTACGGCCACCTTAACGACAAGAGCGACGTCTTCAATTTCGGTATAATCGTGCTGGAACTGTTAACCGGGCGCAGGGCTTTCGACACGCGGACTACGTGTCTGGAGCATGTTCTCATTTCCGAGTAGGTGGTGGACATGACTCAGAAGGGTCGATCTGAGGAGATAATCGACAAGAGGATACGGGATTCGGGTTACAAGAAGAGCATGGAAAGAGTATTGTTGGTGGCACTGCAATGCGCCCACCTGAGAAATGTATGCCGCCCTTCCATCTCTCAGGGGCTTGTCATTCTTGAAGCCATCGATGAGCCAGTACCGGACGTCATATCTGCACTGCAGAGCATGGAGTTTGACCTGGAATCTCATGGCAACAGTAGAGGCGACTTTACATGGCTTATCTCTCCCGAGAGAGACGATTACCAGTCTTCATCTAGTGGTAGCTTTTCATCCAGCTCCAGGATTCGATCGACGCCCAGTCCGTGCTCAAAATACTAAAAAGAGAACGGCTTCTCGCAAGTGGCATGTCGTTAATTTTGGAGTGTAGAGTAGGACTGCACTTTGTTATTTAGATGAGAACCGACGTCATAAAATGCTGAAAAAGATAGTGGCGGTTGAGTCATTGAACAATCTATCTTTATGTGAGTCGGGACCCGCCAGATGCTTTGCACCAACGGGCTACCAAACATATTGACTAAGATGGTATCAGAATTCTTGTGAGGCCAACGGCGGACCCTCGATCTGAGTAGAGCGACGGCACATTTTTCATTTTTGTTGTTTTATTGTATTGATGTCTGAAACTAGGAATATGTGATGGGAAGAAGCTAACGTGCGTCTGTCATGGGAATTAGCTTTAACATTTTTCTCCTTAAAAAGTGTGTTAGGAGCCATAAGATAATGTAAACATGGGATATGTGATGCGAAGTTCGTATTAAGAAAAACTTAATTTTTGCGTGGGATGGCATACAACCAAACGTCATTTGCCAATGCTTTATATAAAGATTGTTATATTTTTCTATATATATTCTAATATAGACGACAAAGCAACTTATGTAATATTGCACAATCTAACAATAAAGAAAATTCATATTCATCGCAAAGGATGTTACGATAAGATAAGTCATGACAAGTCATTATGGGAGTGTATTAAATCGATGAGCTTAACTAGCACACTTCAATTTTTGGTGTATGTTGGTCGCTAGTGAATAGTTGTCACTATCGTCATTGAATAGAGTCGTCGATATAAACATTGGCATTCACTTCTGATGATGGTCACCTAACCACGGTTAACTTGTACAATGACGGTAACCATTTTAATTAACTGCCCAATAATGGTACCAGTTTAACTAACCTGCTTAGTCATAAGTAGTTACCTGGGTAGAAAACTATAGTTGGGCGGGAATATTGAATTTAGCCCAAATCATTCAACATTTCATTCGTGTGCCCATTGAGACTTGTGCTCATTTCATTCCACGATGCCTTGGTTTGAGATTACCTCCATTCCACTACTCATGAGTTGGAGCTTCATTGTAGTTGTAACCTCCAGGATTCCATCATTCCCCTAGCCTTCCTTGTAAGATGAATTGCTTCCCATATCTTGTCTTCATCGAACCCTTCTACCCATTTTCATCCGACAATTCTTAACTAGCATATCAGGTATTTTTGACAGATAACAAGCAATAAGATTTCTCAACGATCGTTCATCCCTGCTAACAAGCATATCGAGTCTCTCTTCATCCTTGCTAACACCTTTACATTGTTGTTGATTTATTTTTCACTAGAATATGAAGATTTGAAGCATTTTCCTTTTTTCCCTATACCTATTCTCACTTCATAAATTGGGGATTTGATCTATGTGAATAAGTTATGGATTCGATTTTATCACATTTATAAAAAACTTTGGGATTGCTTTCCTTGTTTAGCTTATTCAATGTCCACTTGCCCTTGTATGATCACAAATATGAATGAATCTATCATAAATAAGTTAGGGATTCGATTTTATGTAGGCTCATATTCACCATTATCTGGCCAAATATCTCTTGTCTCTCTTCATCCTTGTTAATGAGGGCTTGATTATATGGGCAGGGCTCAGGGGAGTAAAATTTCAATACCGCTTCTTGAAAAATATTGAGTTTGAACCCATTGAAGCAATTTATAATTGCATGGTTGACATCAAGACCAAGTCCATCTACAACCCTCAACATGGATAGAAGCAATGCAGATTTATCAAAGAGAGCACCTAAAAAAAATTAAAAAAATGACTACTAGGCTTTCTTATCATAGATTTAGTTAATTTAAGACCTTAACTATGTAATCATACTACCATTGATTTTTAAGGACTGGATAGCTTTATACAAATATAAGGATTTGTATTAGATTTTCATCATTCATACTCTTGGAAAGGGACAATAGTTATTTGGTAATTTTTAACAAACGCATGGAATCTGATGGGTACTCTGCTAGTAACAAAATCTATAAACATTACCTCATGAATATAATCATCAATGGTGGAAGGTTGGGATGTAATAAAAATATTCCTTACTCTAGCATAATTGTGAAATATGAAAACAAAAAAAGAACATGCCATTCTTCAAAGCAAGCCTCATATTTGGCCTTCTATGATCACAAATATGAACGAATATGTTCCAAATAAGTTAGGGATTTGATTTTATGTAGGGTCATATGCACTGCCATTTTAATAAGGTAACATTGGGCTTTTCTTTCTTTTATCCTTTAAAATAATTGTCTGTTAAAGGATATTTTGTGTTTCAATGATACAACTCTATTTCCTGTGAAACAGAGGACTAATTTTGTGTGTTTGTTTATAGTATGTCACTATTTTTGGAACCCCTCTCCAGTTGGCATTCCAATCACTTATGGAATTCCCTAATCCAACTTAGAGATATAACAAAAAGAGACTTAGATCAAGTTGCAGTTGAATTGAATGAAATTTTTAGTCGGCCACCACCTTCTTGGGCTACTCATGCAAATCATGTCGCTAGGATTTGGTGGAATTCTAATAATCCTTTTACTTTGGAGTTGTTAAAAGGCAATTGCTCATGTCGACAAATGGAAATGTTGGATATAATTTTTGAGTTTAGTCTCTTATCAGAATTAATTATTCTGTTGCATGGAATATCTTTGAATCCCATGATGATAAGATGGTTTAACATGTACTTTGATAGAACAAGTTATGCAACATTCTTCCAGAGAAATTCTTTTGTACATATCACTTTGTGATTAGATTTTAACTTTCAACATGGGATGGTCTTCATGATAATTGTGTATAATTATGAAATTCTCTAGATTTAAATCTTGAATTAGATCTCAAACACGTGTTGGATGACCTTACATACCAAGAAGCAATGTGGCGAAGAAGTCATTTTCCAACACCATTAGAAGAATTTGAGGATGATAGAAATGCCTATGATCATGATGGGCACTACTCAGATTAATTGTAAAGAACTGACATTGGATAGTGGTATAATTTTTTACATGTAATGAAGAAGAAGATTTTTTATCATGATAAATTTTTGTATAATTTTGTACATGTAATGAAAAACAAGCTTTTAGTTATTTTCATAATTGTGTTATGTCGTCTCATGGGCCTCCCTAAATTTAGGGGCCAAAAATTATGGTCGAGTACATGGGAATTATGGTAGTGGTGGTCTATGAGGAAATCATTTAAATAAAATTGGTGGCCTATTTTTCTACACTAAAGCTCTAATAACTTAATATGGTTTATGCCCTGACCTTGTTGTGGGTGATAAGGCAACCTACCATTACAATTGAATTGGATAAATTGCATCCTATATGGGCTCATATAATTTATAATGCACACATGTCATACAAATTTTTCTTGTGTCACCTACTAGCATTTCCTTTCATGTGCTGTCCATAAATACTAGTATGTCCATGCCTCTAATTCAATACATCGAATGATTAGTTGATGGACAACGAGAATATCACATGGGCTTATAAGCAATTTCACTTTTTTTATCGTCCCCTGATTCTATGGGCTTCGTAAAAAAATCCCTATTTTTAAAACCTTATCTTTATTTTATGGGCTTCCTGACAATTTCACTTTTTTAACCCTTTTTTGAAGCTATGGGCTTCATAGTAAACTAACATTCATGTACCCAACCCACATGCATGCAGTTAGTGCATGCCACTTAAGATCGTCTATAAATGCAACTACCTCGTGCATGCACTATTTTGTCCATTTCTAAATTTTGATGCATTGATTTTGATATGTTTTATATTGATTTTAATGAGGTTTTGTACATTCTTATAACCTTTTTGTTCATAGTTTTTGTCATAATTTTCTTAAGTGGTTTGAATTCTCATATTTTAATTTCTATGTGTAGTTCATGGCTTTTATTTACAGTATGGCATTCAATAAAAAAAAAAGTCCTGTGTAATACATGGAAACTTGTGGTCACTCAATATGAAAACTCTATTTCTAATTCATTCAATGAAATGTTCTTCTTGTAGGCTGCAATAGATGGCAAAAAGGTGGGAAAAAATAATGTGCCTTGAACTACAGAAGCCAGGCCTAGGTCCATTTGATTGCATTTGTATCAAGTGGGCCAATTTTCTTGACGTCAATGAGGAAGACTTGTGGCTTTCTTAGGTTAAGTAGGATAGGGTTGATAACTTCATCAAAAGAGAATCAAGAAGGGTATTTTTCCCTACAATTTTTTGTGTTTCACATCACAAGAGAAATTCAAATTTTATTGGAAAGGATATCATGATCACCACAACCTCTAAAAATGTCATGTGATTCACCTCACACTATATATTGCAAGCTAGTGTCTGTTCAAATGCTATTATGTTTTATTCATTTAGATTTTTTCATCTTTCATGACTGTTTATTTGTTCACCACAATCATGTAGGTATTGGTTTTCATATGGCCATGATGACTTTCAATAAATTGATGCCATTCCAAAAGATAAGTCTTTAATGCCCAAGTCCAAAAAGGGTAGCCAGCTGAGTAAAAGGCATATAAGGTGCAGTTGTTGTCTTTTTAGCACATGACACATGGCTTGTAGACCTGATCATGTGCTACTCATATACAATCAAGTAGAACACATGGACAATGAGTACAACTATTGCCACAACCAATAATATGAATAGTTCAAGGGCAAGAAATGGTTTTTTCTCCTCACACGAGCCCCCAACTTAATGAATGGGTTCATAGGATACTATTGTTGGGAATGTCTGTTGATGCTATCCACCTTAGACACTAAGATATGGTGCATGATAAACTTGTATTATTTAGTGGTGAAATAGAGCAGGATGATTTCTTGAGCAAGGATGACATATACAATAGAGAGCGATTGATTAAGGAGGCAAAATACATGTATAATATTGATGATGTAATAAGTATTCAGGAGTGGGAACTGACAAATGGTTTTTATATTAGGGATATAATGGGGGAGAGCTTGAAGTGGATGGGGAAATCACTTTGATCTTGGGCATCCAATTCCCACAACAACTAGAATGGTTGTTGAGATTTGGGAAGCATAACTTATTGGTGATGGATGTAACATTTTGGATGAATGCAATGAAGGTATTGTGCTAATGTTTGTAAAATTAGTTGATAAAATTAATTGTTTTTACATTTGTAATAATAAAAGTTGTTCCAATGTTTTATTTTTTTTATACAGTTCCAATTGTACACATTATTGGCATTTGATTCCAAACATGAAGGTGTGCCCATTGCATGGGTAATTATGTCTTAGTCATGTGTTATCGACATAAGACAATGGATGTAAATTCTTCTTCAAAGAGTGCATTTGAAAGACATTGAATGGATAATCAGTGCCTTCATGGTCGATGATGCTAGTGTAGATATGAAATCTATTAGGTACATCATCTTTATTCCTACATGCATCATAGACTTCATATTTATATGTTCATAGACACCATCCCCACCTTATTCCATTTACTTATGCAAATATATTATGTTATTTAGGGAGAGATTTGACTGTGAGGTCTACTTATGCATTTGGCATGTGGTTAAAGAATTTGATAACAAAGGTAAAAGATGATGATGTTAGACATGCGATGTTTTAGGGCTTTAGGTTCATAATGCATAGCCATGTAGATGAGGAAATGGATACAAGGGAGTCCAATTTTTTTGTAAAAATATATCACTCCTCTCAGCCCACCTTTATCAAATACTAGGAATAACACTAGGCATATAGGGTTGGAATGTGATCACGATGTTGTTAGACACTTTTGCATGCTAGGTAAGACACTAATGCACCTATAAAATCTTGTCATTCCTATTGGAAATGTCATTTCCTAAGCATGGTAAGGACTTATGTACATCACAGGGTGGATTGGTTGGTTCACCAACTAACAACATTAATTTACATACATTATTGGTGGCTACAGCTATGCAAGGACACTAGCTTCGATAAGAAATTCAAAATAGAAAGACATGAAAATATTTCATGGGTACGAGCTTTAAACATCCCAAATTCTCATGTTACCTTTGACAATAATGACCCTCATATGACATGGGTATAAAGTACAAAAAATGAGACATTACATTATCACATCTTTAATGTAACACATTCTATGTCGATGTGCAATTTCTTATTTTCAATCCAAGGATATACTTACAAGAATGTTCTCAAAGTGGCCCTGATGAAAAAGCTAAAAACTCATGTAGTTTTAGAGGATGCAGCCATAATGCATGGTGTTAATGAGAGAATTAATAACATTGATGTTAAGTACCATGTAAGTTTTGTTTCTCATGCATACATTATGCATTAGCAACTTTGAGGCGATTGTAGCTTGTGTAATACATTTTAATTACCTAGGTCAATGACAATAGAGTTTGAATTAAAAATAAGGGAGAAGGCAAGGATGTTAGAGATTTGCACAATAAAATTCATGGTGTATCGAATATGGATATGCAAGGATCAAGCCTTGAACTAGAAGGTGTTGCAAAAAATCTGGTAGATGATACTGAAGACCAACTGAAGAGAGTTGATATTGTTAGTTTAGTAACTAGTTGCAGTTGTATGTTTTTCATATTTTTTGGCATTTCTAAATAGATCCTTTTCACTTTATGAATAGATCCTGTATACTACCAGAGTTGATGATGTTGAGGCCTTGATATGCAGAGCATGATAAATATTTGATATATGTTGTGTAGTGGATAAAAGCATATAAACTATGGAATTCTTTAAAAAATGTATGACATTGGTTTACAACAAGGTGCAGAGTAGGGCGATATTGAATGCACAACACCCAATGCCTCATCCATTATAAAAAATGCAAGATGGGCATGGAACTTCCACCAGTAGATAGAGAGACTTCATAGAAAATATGAATAGACATTGATATCAGAGCATGTTTTAGGAGACCACACTTTTTCCAACCCCACCTTGTAACAATCCAAAATGACAAGTTTAGGATGATGAGCTTAGTAGAGTGGTGAAGTGAGATAGGGTTGGACATAATAGAGATAATACATCTTGATTTCATCCCTTTGTAGGTATCATTGACAACACAACAACAATAAATGCATGTGTAACAATAATAAATGCATGTAACAAAAAATGAATACCTTTTTTTAAAGGTGAATAGTTCTCTTAGACTATCCACATGTTGTAACATATTGCATAAATGTAATATCTCTTAAAGGATTTTATGAATGATATTTGAACCCTACCCCAAGGAATGAGATAAAGCTAGCCATTATTTTAAACATAAATTGAATTTATAAATATTATATAAATAAATAATGTTACTAAAATTATATAAACAAATAATGCAATAGTTTTGAGGTTTATTTGATTGGTTAATAGCTTTAGTACCTTGTTCATGCTTAGAAGAGTCTCTTTAGTCCTCTTTTTACATCTAATTTTTTACATCAACTACCTTTTGACAACTACTTTTATGATGGTGGTCATCTTCAATTATATTACTTTTGTGATGGTGGTCATCCTTTATCCCTTAGTTGGAATATTCTTTTTACCCAAGCTCTTTGTGATTCCCTCGTCTCAGCAAGTAAATGCAAAGAGACTACCCCTTAGGGGACTAGGATGAACTAAGATGATCAAATGCAAGAAAATATTACCCATTGGAGGATCACAAAAGAATTTAAGCAATGCCCAAAAATAATAATATAATGCACATATTCACCAACCACTCTTGTGGTAACATAACCGTTACCATTATGAGAGTGTCCATATATATGGAACAAAATATGTGTCTCATACTAGTATCTAAAAATGATTAATCACCTACAATAATCAAACAAAAATGTATTTTAGGATCACCAATTTAATCTCGTGCCCATATAAGAGAGTTGATGATTGAGTTAAGGAAAGTCCTCTAGGGAATGTAAACTATGTTAATAGATACTCTCTTGCTTTCTTCTTCACATTTTCCCATGTTGGATATAACCCAAATGCACCTTAGATATGTAAAAATATTTGGGTATAACCCATGTTTTTCATACCACCATTTTAGTAGGGATTCCATTCACCCAAGTGTCTTTTCATTAACATCTAAAACCGTTCACCCAAGTTTCCTTTCTCATAAGTTTCTTACATTTGGAATCATCTTACTCAATTACTCAGGGATCTGAATGATCTTCAAAATGAACCTTACTTATTTATTTCACTTAAAATAGTTTGTCTAAAGCTTGATTTCTTGACTATAATCACAATCCTACCAACCCTGCAGATGTATGTAGAATCCAAGCACACATATATTACCTTGAAGGCTCACTAAATTATATATATATATATATATATATATATATATATATATATATATATATATATATATATATATATATATATATATATATATATATATATATATATATATATATATATATATATATATATATATATAACAATCCATTTTTATTGAAGAAGGAACATCACCATTAACACTTATTTTCATTTATGGGGTTGACAGTCATACAAAAATAGTCCATCAAGGGCAGACTGTGTAAACAAGGTAAGGTTGGATATGACTGTGTCCAATTTTTCCAAGAATCCAATATACATTCATGAGGTTATGAGCACTTTCCAAAAGTTAATCTCAAGATCTTAATCTCTTGTAAATGTTGATAAGACATAAACAATTCAATGTCTTTATCCCTTCTCACACTCATTTATTCATTTTGTCTTGAAACATGCAATAGGGTGCCAGTATGTGTAGATAGGGTTCCTTTATTCAAGATTGTTGTATATTATCACTTTGCCATTACCTTATGTATAAAAAAAACTAATCTACTCCTTCAATGACCATTCTTAGTTTATATATCATTCCTTTCATCTAAACCATACACCACTCTGTGAGAAATAACCTTCCACTTTCAAATTGATTGTCATAAGTGAAATAAGGTATAAGGACAGATTTAACTCTTATTTTAGAGTTCTAATGAGGGTAGAGGGTAATTTTCCTTTCCTAACTCACTTACACTATTTTTTTTAGCTTAGAAACTTTTCCTTTCCTTTTCATAAGTTCACATTCCATGCTTAGTTTGTGTTAGGAACCCACGGAAACACCATTGATTACCAAGCAACTTAATATGCAGAAATTAACCAGAATGCACAAGTAACTAGAATTCAGAAATAACACAAAATATGAGAGACAATACACAACTTGTATTAATACTCTTTCAGAAGGAAATACAATAAAGAAGATTGCCATAGTTCTTCTTCTTTACATCTCTAGAGCTCACACACATCTAGAGCATAAACAATAAATCTCTTCAAGAGCTCACTCTCTCTCTTATGGTCCCAACACACAACTCAAACACAGAGTTGGTGTTCACCTCCAACCAGTCAGTATCACTACTGCCAGTACACAAGTGCTCCATGCACTCTACAAGTGCTCCACGCACTCCAAGTACTCAATGTACTCCAAGTAGATCTCCCATGAACTTGTAACAACCTACAACTCAAATGATCTTACTTTAGAAGGAACTACCTTGCCTTCCTCTTTGCTCTCCAACCGAGTACACACCGTACTCCAAGTAGATCCTGCCTGATCTTGCTCCTTGTTGTGTTGCTGTCACCTTGATTCTGCTGCCACCTGCAGATCAACTTGGTTCTGCACACCTGCAAACCTAGACCTTGCACACACATACACCTATAGATCAATGATCTTACTTACCATGCATATCTCCAAACGTGGTCTTGCACACCTGCTGACCAAGATCCTACATACATGAAGAATCCTTTTGATTCTCCAAACCAGCACCCACACTTGGCACTGTGGCACTAGGAGGAACACACCATGCTCTCTTCACTCTGAAGGAGCTAATATTTGCTCTCTTACTCTCTAGCACACATTACAATATAACCCATGAGCCTATTATATAGATCTCATGCAAACAATAATTAGACATCTAATTACAATAATTAGATATGCAGTTTCAAGTCTATAATTGGCCTTCTACATGCAAACACTCAGTTCGTTAACTAACTGTCCATGAACTGGCAGTTCTGGAACCGCATAAGCGATCGACGTCGGTCCCTGTCTGGCTGGAGATGACTGACGTCAGCTAATACCTGACCGATGTCAGTTGTTGTCTTCACTGTATATGACTGACATCGGTTGATCAGACCGACGTCGATTGCCCTGTAACTCAGCAACCCCTCAATAACCTCCTCCATGTCTACATCAGTGAAGCTTTTAGCTCCATAACCTAACAATCTCTCACTTGGAGATAAATAACTACATTGTACCTATACCTGTACCCCGTCTAATCTATTTCCTAGCTTGTATCCCTCTTCAAGCTCAACCTTGAAGACTACCCACCACACAACCTGTGGTGCACCTCCTATCATCCAAGTAACCTGCTGCATCCGCATCTACAAACCCATGTAGAAAAGAACTTGACCCTGCATAGCATGTTGACCTACTGCTGGTCCCTCTTAGATACCTGAGAATCCACTGAACTGCCCTCAAGTGCTTCTTTCCTGGATCGACTCCAAACTTTCTGACAACACCCACTGCTTGGGCAAACTTAGGTCTATACTAGACCTCATGTGATTTCAGACACTAAACTGTCCAGCCCTTGGTGTGCTCCAGTTCTGCATCCTACGTATTGAACCTCGCTAACACCTAATTCACATCAGCTCCCACTGGAGACAAAATCACCCTGTGATCTTCCATGTCTCTGATGCCAAAGAATTTTGCTGCTCCAAATTCCTCATGACATGCCACTGAACTAACCTTACCCTTAGCTCATCAAAACCCTGTATGTATGAACCTGCTAGCTAGCATACCATCCACATATAGTAATAAGATAATGTTGCAATCATCATTCACCTGGTAAGACAAACACAATGGTTACACTGACATTGACTAAAGCCCTGCTTTGTCATCTACCTGTCAAAACCTGTACCACTGTCTTGCAGCTTCCTCAAGACCATATGACCTGGCCTTCCGTCTCACATGTCCATTCTCTCTATTCTTTAACTAAGGTATCCATTCATCTTTCAGTGCTTTCTTCTGGCTGGCAACCCTACCAAATCTCCCATTTGGTTCTGCATCCTGTTCATGCCATGCTCCCACTGTTTCCTGGATCCTTCTTGCTCTGCAGTGAGCAACAAGTATAAATAAGAGGAACAATGAATTTGAAGCTTACTTACACTTTCAGTCTTCCCCATGGGTGTTTGAGACTCCTTGACAGCTTGCTGTCTGCCCAAAATCCATCTCAGTGACTGACCTCGGTCACCACACAGTCTGCATCTGACCGATGTCGATTCCCATGCGACTGTCCTTTCTATCGATGCTGGTTTTTTGACTGACATCAGTCTTACCTAGTTGTCGACATTAGTTTTATGATCGATGTCAGCAGCCACCCTGCCCGACACCACCAGCTCTGGTCTGCACATGATCGACGTCGGCACCTGTCTGTTCGATGCCAATTTCCTTTAACCGACGTCGGTTACTGTGTTTGCCTGTGAGTGATGACTTTTTACCTTTGAGCTCTCCATGGATCAAAACCCTATCTAAACTACCCTGCTTAGAGTTACTTAGTCCCATCTGCTGATCTTTGTCCATCATCTCCTCCAGAAACACCAAGGCTTTCCAGTTCTTAAGTCTGTCAAAGACATTTGACTTCCTCTTAAGAACATGCATCTCCTTCTTGCTCATGTGACCAAGCCTACAAAGCCATGCCTTAGCAACAGAAGAAGAATCAGTAATACAAGTAAGTAGATAAAGAGTACCTGCTTTCTTACGACACGCTAATTCAAGTGTATCCGCTGTGAGAGTTCTTGTGCATCTCTCATCACCC
Source organism: Torreya grandis (assembly GCA_037957365.1). Classification (NCBI taxonomy): domain Eukaryota; kingdom Viridiplantae; phylum Streptophyta; class Pinopsida; order Cupressales; family Taxaceae; genus Torreya; species Torreya grandis. The sequence continues at coordinate 5,176,967 of JARHVA010000474.1, forward strand.
AACTTTCCTAAAGCAATTAGTCGCATCTTCAAGACTGAGACTTGCATGACCTTCTTCAACACTCATGTGTTGGTCACCTACAATTTCAACGTCACTTGCCCTTTGCCAATTCTTTGGCAAGGCACACCAGCCCCTAAATAAATCTTTCCAAAGTCTCCAAAGACCTTAACATGGAAAAATACTCTATTTTAGATTGAATGGAAAGAGGCAACATAATCTATAAAACAAGATTCTAGTTTATCCAAGAAACATCCCAGAGCATCCCATGCAACAACACCTGCAACATCTGCTTCTTCAGTTTCTTCATGCTGATCTACTACCAACCAACAATCTTTTTTTACCTACTCTTCTTTCCATAACACTGTAATTGACCATTCGTGCTTTTCAATTCCTCCATTCTTAGCTTACTTTCTTCTGCCATTGCTATAATCCCACTCAATCAAAAACCCCTGAGAGTGACCTGTAACCAAACACAAAACCTGCTCCCTGCAACCTTAGCTCTGATACCAACTGTTAGGAACCCACAGAAGCACCATTGATTACCAAGCAACTTAATATGCGAAAATTAACCAGAATGCACAAGTAACTAGAATTCAAAAATAACACAAAATATGAGAGGCAATACACAACTTGTATTAATACTCTTCTAAAAGGAAATACAACAAAGAAGATTGCCACAGTTCTTCTTCCTTACATCTCTAGAGCTCACACACATCTAGAGCATAAACAGTAAATCTCTTCAAGAGCTCACTCTCTCTCTTACGGTCCCAACACACAACTCAAACACAGAGTTGGTGTTCACCTCCAACCAGTCAATATCACTACTGCCAGTACACAAGTGCTCCATGCACTCCACAAATGCTCCACGCACTCCAAGTACTCAAAGTACTCCAAGTAGATCTCCCATGAACTTGCAACACCCTGTAACTCAAATGATCTTACTTTGGAAGGAACTACCTTGCCTTCCTCTTTGCTCTCCAACTGAGTACACACCATACTCCAAGTAGATCTTGCCTGATCTTGCTCCTTGTTGTGTTGCTATCACCTTGATTCTGCTGCCACCTGCAGATCAACCTAGTTCTGCACACCTGTAAACCTAGACCTTGCACACACATACACCTACAGATCAATGATCTTACTTACCATGCAGATCTCTAAATGTGGCCTTGCACACCTGCTGACCAAGATCCTACATACATGAAGAATCCTTTTGATTCTCCAAACCAGCACCCACACTTGGCATTGTGGCACTAGGAGGAACACACCATGCTCTCTTCACTCTGAAGGAGCTAATATTTGCTCTCTTACTCTCTAGCACACATTACAATACATCCCATGAGTCTATTATATAGATCTCATGCAAATAATAATTAGACATCTAATTACAATAATTAGATCCGTAGCTTCAAGTCTATAATTGGCCTTCTACATGCAAACACCTGGTTTGTTAACTAACTATCTATGAACTGGCAGTTCTAGAACCGCATAGGTGACCGACGTCAGTCCTTGTCTGGCTAGAGATGACCGACGTCAGCTGATACCTGACCAATGTCGATTACTATCTTCACTGTATATGACCGACATCGGTTGATCAGACCGATGTCAGTTGCCCTGTAACTCAGCAACCTCTCAACAACCTCCTCCATGTCTGCATCAGTGAAGCTTTTAGCTCCATAACCTAACAATCTCCCACTTGGAGATAAACAGCTGCACTGTACCTGTACCCATACCCTATCTAATCTATTTCCTAGCTTGTATCCCTCTTCAAGCTCAACCTTGAAGACCACCCACCACACAACCTCTGGTGCACCTCCTATCATCCAAGTAACCTACCGCATCCGCATCTATAAACCCATGTAGAAAAGAACTTGACCCTGCATAGCATGTCGACCTACTGTTGGTCCCTCTCAGATACCTGAGAATCCACTGAACTGCCCTCCAGTGCTTCTTTCCCAGATCAACTCCAAACTTTTTGACAACACCCACTGCTTGGGCAAACTTAGGTCTATATCAGACCTCATGTGATTTCAGACACTGAACTGTCCAACCCTTGGTGTGCTCCAGTTCTACATCCTATGTATTGAACCTCGCTAACACCTGATTCACATCAGCTCCCACTGGAGACAAAATCACCCTGTGATCTTCCATGTCTCTCATGCCAAAGAATTTTGCTGCTCCAAATTCCTCATGACATGCCACTAAACTAACCTTACCCTTAGCTCAGCAAAACCCTGTATGTACGAACCTGCTAGCTAGCATACCATCCACATATAGTAACAGGATAATGTTGCAATCATCATCCACCTGGTAAGACAAACACAATGGTTACACTGACATTAACTAAAGCCCTGCTTTGTCATCTACCTGTCAAAACCTGTACCACTGTCCTGCAGCTTCCTCAAGACCATATGACCTAGCCTTCTATCTCATGTGTCCATTCTCTCTATTCTTTAACTAAGGTATCCATTCATCTTTTAGTGCTTTCTTTTGGCTGGCAACCCTACCAAATCTCCCGTTTGGTTCTGCATCTTGTTCATGCCATGCTCCCACTGTTTTTTGGATCCTTCTTGCTCTGTAGCGAGCAACAAGTATAAAGAAGAGGAACAACGAATTTGAGGCTTACTTACACTTTCAGTCCTCCCCATGGGTGTTTGAGACTCCTTGATAGCTTTCTGTTTACCCAAAATTCATCTCAGTGATTGACCTCGGTCACCATATAGTCTACATCTGATCGACATCGATTCCCATGCGACTGTCCTTTCTATCGATACAAGTTTTTTGACTAATGTCAGTGTTACCTGGTCATCGACATCGGTTCTATGACCGACATCGACAGCCACCCTACCCGACACCATTAGCTCTGGTCTGCACATGATCGACGTCGACACTTGTCTATTCAACGCTGATTCCCTTTGACCGACGCCGATAATTGTGTTCACCTGTGAGTGATGACTTTTTACCTGTGAGCTCTCCATGGATCAAAACCCTATCCAAACCGCCCTGCTCAGAGTTACTCAATCCCATCCACTGATCTCTATCCATCATCTCCTCTAGAAACACCAAGGCTTTCCAGTTCTTAAGTCTGTCAAAGACATTTGACTTCCTCTTAAGAACATGCATCTCCTTCTTGCTCATATGACCAAGCCTACAAAGCCATGTCTTCACAATAGAAAAAGAATCAATAATACAAGCAAGTAGATAAAGAGTACCTACTTTCTTACCACACGCTAATTCAAGTGTATCCGCTGTGAGAGTTCTTGTGCATCTCTCATCACCCAACTTTCCTAAAGCAATTAGCTGCATCTTCAAGACTGGGACCTGCATGACCTTCTTCAACACCCATGTGTTAGCCGCCTACAATTTTAGCGTCACTTCCCCTTTGCCAATTCTTTGGCAAGGCACACCAGCCCCCAAATAAATCTTTCCAAAGTCTCCAAAGACCTTAACATGGAAAAATACTCTATTTCGAACTGCATGGAAAGAGGCAATAGAATCTATAAAACAAGATTCTACTTTATCCAAGAAACATCCCAGAGCATCCTGTGCAACAACACCTGCAACATCTACTTCTTTAGTTTCTTCATGCTGATCTGCTACCAACCAAAAATCTTTCTTTACCTGCGCTTTCTTTCCATAACACTATAATTGACTATTCGTGCTTTTCAATTCCTCCATTCTTAGCTTACTTTCTTCTACCATTGCTATACTCCCACTCAATCAGAAACCCCTGAGAGTGACCTGTAACCAAACACAAAACCTGCTCCCTACAACTTTAGCTCTGATACCAACTATTAGGAACCCACAGAAGCACCATTGATTACCAAGCAACTTAATATGCAGAAATTAACCAGAATGCACAAGTAACTAGAATTCAAAAATAACACAGAATATAAGAGACAATACACAACTTGTATTAATACTCTTCCAGAAGGAAATACAATAAAGAAGATTACCACAGTTCTTCTTCCTTACATCTCTAGAGCTCACACACATCTAGATCATAAACAATAAATCTCTTCAAGAGCTCACTCTCTCTCTTACGGTCCTAACACACAACTCAAACACAGAGTTGGTGTTCACCTCTAACCAGTCAGTATCACTACTGCCAGTACACAAGTGCTCCACGCACTCCACAAGTGCTCCATGCACTCCAAGTACTCAACGTACTCCAAGTAGATCTCCCATGAACTTGCAACAACCTACAACTCAAATGATCTTACTTTGGAAGGAACTACCTTGCCTTCCTCTTTGCTCTCCAACTGAGTACACACCGTACTCCAAGTAGATCCTGCCTGATCTTGCTCCCTATTGTGTTGCTATCACCTTGATTCTGTTGCCACCTATAGATCAACCTAGTTCTGCACACCTATAAACTTAGACCTTGCACACACATACACTTGCAGATCAATGATCTTACTTACCATGCAGATCTCCAAATGTGGCCTTGCACACTTGCTGACCAAGATCCTACATACATGAAGAATCCTTCTGATTCTCCAAACCAGCACCCACACTTGGCACTGTGGCACTAGGAGGAACACACCATGCTCTCTTCACTCTGAAGGAGCTAATATTTGCTCTCTTACTCTCTAGCACACATTACAATACAACACATGAGTCTATTATATAGATCTCATGTAAACAATAATTAGACATCTAATTACAATAATTAGATCCACATCTTCAAGTCTATAATTGGCCTTCTACATGCAAACACCCGGTTCATTAACTAACTATCCGTGAACTGGCAGTTCTGGAACCACACAGGCGACCGACGTTGGTCTCTATCTGGCTGGAGATGACCGACGTCGGCCGATACCTTACCAATATCGGTTGCTATCTTCACTGTATATGACCGACGTTGGTTTATCAAACTGACTTCAATTGCCCTGCAACTCAACAACCTCTCAACAACCTCCTCCATGTCTGCATCAGTGAAGCTTTTAGCTCCACAACCTAACAGTTTGCCCTGCAAAGTCCCATCTATCTATTGGAATCAAGACCATTTCATATATTATTATTATTATCTTTAGCTTAGAAAAATGTATTTATATTGTATTAGCCTTCCCTATGAGTTCACAAAAACTATTTTAGATCATTTTCAGTCCTTATTCAACTTTCATTGGTTATAACTCACACACTAGTTCCTTCTTAGGCAACCTTGTTAGGTCTTAAGGACCAAAATTAGACTTAGGTTCCAAGGAAACATTCTAAAAGCATGGATGGTCTTTAAGGATCATAATATACATGTATATACCCCTTTTAATTTTTGGATTACCCCTTACCTTTGCATTCTATATACAATCCTTACTTTGTCTTCACAAGGCTTGTAGCCTTTTTTTGGAAATTTATCCTTATTGGTAGTATCTAAAAGACCTTATAAAATAATTGATAACATTTTCAAGGACCATTTTTGGCCATACAACTTATACTTGTCTTTCTTTACACAACTCCCAAGACATAATATACTTCCTTCTTTAAGGCATCCCTCAACTAGCCATGTAAATTGATAAAGCTCCTAGGTTTGGGAAATGTACACATAAACAATTCAAAATATTGACATTTTTAGATACAATTTTGGCTCCCCAATATTAATCAATCATTTCTTACCCTACTCCTTTAGACAAATTTACTTTTCCTTCACTACCCTTACTCTATTAGGTCTTGTAAGCCCTCAACACAACACAATACTCAAAATCCATACTTATAGAGATTGTACAATTTTAAAACTAAGTTATATAATTATATTACCTTCAATATAGTAATATTACAAAATTTCACCATGTTTGGATGGTTGAAACTCATTCTAAACCCCAAACCCTAATACTATAGTTTTCATGCCCTACACAAGCCTGAGAGGTATTGAAATTCATTATCTCAAGTTACACATCACTTAAAAAGATGCAAATTCCATGTTCAGGTATATTTTCAACTCCTCTAACTCTAAAAATAGGATATATTTCTTATACAATCATTTTCATGACTACAATCAAATTGTAGTCAACTATGCATGTTTTCTTTGACAGTGTGTAGGTTTAGACTGATAGTTCACTTTTAAAAGCATTTAAAGATATCTAAATGGGTTATATAATTCATTATTCATCTTTCTCCAATAATATTACAAATCTTCAACACTTATTCATACCTCTCTTTATGCTTTAAACACTTCTTGGCTAGGTTGTATAACCCAAAACATGGCATACATAGTTGTATAAGTTTGTCACTTATTTATCTTCAAAAACATACTTCTCATGAAATATTATAAAATCTTTCTCATTGTCTTAGAATATTAAATAATCTTTGACATCTCCCTCTCTTCCCTCTTTCAAAGAAATTATCCTTTCAATCCCTTCTAAATAGGGTTCATACAATATGCTCAAAGTTTCTTTTATTATGAACAAGGTGATGATTATGTAACACAATTTGATCCTTACAGTAGGGAACTAGGAAACACATGATTGGTATTAACCATATACACACTATTTAATATCACCATATTTCATCTCCATTACAATCATACTTACCTCACTAGAATAACAGATGCTTGCATACCTTAGATGATCAATACTATGAACATGGTTGTAATAATAGACTACTCTCTCTAAGTTTCCTTATTTGAAATGTTCACCAATCACTTTAGAGACCTATAAGGCTCTTAAAACCTTCAAATATCATATACCACAAAGGATTTCCTTTCTCTCAACAAATGGTTTAATCAAATCATGCTTTCTTGATTGTACTCAGTAGTCCTTCTTTACTTGCAGATTACACACCAACATGAATATGGTCATGGCCTCAAGGGCTTGTTCAAAGTAACAATAAACTGGTTCAATCATATACATTGAAATAATAACTCATATATCAATACATATTTATATAATCATAGCATGATGCTCTGTTACAATACAGTCTTATCTTGGACTTGATGTACTTCTTAAGGAGTTTGATTTTCATTCATATTCTTAGAATTTATCTCTTTTCCATTCTTGGAGATATCTCTCCCCTCTCTTTCTCAATCTAAAACCTATATTCTTTGCACTCAACCCTATAAAACACATTATAAACCTACATATGGATTCATGGATCCCTCATTCATAATCAATTTGAAGCAATATTAAATAGAGAAGAGGGTAACAAAACTCATACAAATTTCTTTATTCAATAGTTTATCTTCTCTTTATTCAATAGTTAAGAAGAATGATTAACTACAGTTTGTGAATATTTTTTGAGAATTATCAGTAATTAAATTTTGTAATTATGTGGCAGGTGGCATTAATACTACATGGGAGTGTTGTAGAAATGTGAGAGGAATTCCATAAATTAATATGAAATAAATCAAATGTACTGGAGTAACTCAATGTAGAATGACAAACATTGCACAAAATATCATGTGTGGTGGCTGAGTCCATCAATCAGAGGAGGCTTAGAACCATAACAAATTTTAGGTAGCCTGATGGATGATAATGGGTGAATGTTCTTCTACATTAAAACAGGTGTATCCTACCTACCACATTTTGATGGTGAGCTATGAGTACATGACATTCATAGATAGGCCTGATCATGATTTCTACATACAATAGTCATATGAATGGCCATATGATGATTCCATTTTTCCTGAAGTGTGGGGTACTCTTGGTGTCATTCTAGCATATCTGAGGCCCTTCTTGGAGAAGTTCTTTCTAATGAAGGTGTCTAATGATCTGGATGTCTATGTGCATTTGGATCAAGTACATAATATATTCATTAGTGTCAAAATACCATTCAAAGTGAGTTTTTAACTATATAGTGTTTGAATAACCTCTTTTAGGCCTCTAGTCTTTGTCCGGTGAAACCATTACAACATTATGGAAGAGATACATAATCTCTCATAACACAGATTTTCCTCTCATCCAACTGGGCTGAAGTATTTTAAGAATGAAACCACTATTTTTTTACATGCATGTTTTAGAGGATGAAAGTGATGGTAACTACAATCCCTCTGATTAAAGTGATGGTTCTAAAAGTCAAAAGAATAGTTTTATAAAAATATGTCTCAATATTGATAAACAGTTTAATTTATTGCTAAATATCTGCATATTTATGTATTACATATTTATTGATGGTCTTGATGTTGATGTTAGTTGTTGTTCTTGATATTGACTGATGTAAATAATAAGTTACTTATCTCACACTTTGCCTTGTTATTGATTGCATTTATTTGCAAAATTTCACTAATTCATTGATCACTATGTGGTTTATGGTTCTTCAACATATCTTTAGGTTCAAGGTATCTAAACATGCTCTTTGATTGTGTTTTTAGGACCCGAGGGCATTCAAATTAATCTTACTCTCTTCATGTAGGGTTCAAAATGATTTTCAATTTTCATAAGGTCTATATGATTGCAATACACCTCTTCAATCCATTAGATTTCCACACTTAAGCATCCATTCAACTTTTATATCAAGATCTTTTCCTCACTGTACATTCAGACTCTGTCAACAAGGTTTCTAGGCTCTATCTCAAGGTTTTGACTTCACAATAATGTTTAAAAATGATATAAAACATTTTATATCCTTTTAATAAAATACTTATACCTTTCTAAATGTTGGATTCCATTTATTAATCTTGATTTCCACTATATTATCCACATTATTACCTCTTCTCTGCACATAGTCTCCATTTACTAAATCTATAAGTGACTTCTTGTGAGTTTATATTCATGGTTTTCTAAATATCATTGGTTTATTAAGCCTATGAAGGATATCTAGGCTCATTTCCAATATCAAATATCTTTTTAAAACACTTGATCTTCACTAGAATGCTCCTATACTCCTCTTGATAACTTCCTGGACTTCTCTATTTGCATAATGACTAATTACATGTATGCAATAAATATGTCCCATGCATTTATTTATTTGACTATTTGCATAATATCAAATATCTTTTTAGATTGATGAAGGGATTTACCAACTCTGTTTGAAGGTGATAGGTCCAAAGACACTTTTTGGCAACTTTCAAAATAGTTCCCAACTCCTTTGATATCTCACTTAACCTCTTTTACTGCAATTTGTATACTCATAGCCTAAGTATGCTCTTTCGAAAAGGACTATGCCATCCTCAAACTAGTTAACATAAAAAGTAATAATAGGAATGGTCTCACATATGTTTAATAACATAAACCACGACTCACTAGATTCAAACTAAATTTTAAAAAATAATATACTGTGAATCTTTTCCCTTTAAGCAAACAATAAGCAGTCAGTCTTCATTTCTATGCACAAAAAATAGGGTTATAAACCTATTGTTAAAACTTGAAGTCACCATTCATATTTTTTTGCGTATTTATCCATTATTTTTTTGATTACACATGAAAAACTTATCACAAAACCAAAATTGAACTATTTTTGAAATAAATGTAACTAGCTAAAGTACCTATCAACATTCATTTGCAAGACATTTGGCACCTTGGCACAAGTTCGATGGTTGATTGTCTATACAAGTGACCTATGCATTTATTTAAATGTGTCTATGAAATTTTTATGATTTCAAAATCATTTGATGTTAGTTGATTTTGATGTTAGTTGATATTTGTTTATGATGTTAGTTGATGTAATGAATAAAGAAAAAATTTAGCCATGTAAGTTGATGTTCTTGAACTATATTGATTTGTTGTAAATCATGTATATTTCCCCTGAAGGCCCTTGAGGCCATGTATTTATTCATATTTATGTGGAGTTTTATGTTATTGAATGATTGGTGTAGACAACAAATTTAGGTTGTAGGTTACAATTGTAAAAGGAAGATATTGGAATGTTTGGTTACAGATTAGTGTTGGAGTTTAGTGTGGAAAACATCATTGTATAGGTTGATAAAGTACAAACCTTCAACTATTTGTGATAATATAAATAACAAGGTGGGATTGAGGGTAAATTGGACCATTGAATCCTTAAGGCCTTTTAGACTATTGTCTCCATCTTTTAATGAGGTAATCTTATAGATTTACGACATCAATCAACTATGTGATGAGATGATGATTGAGAGATGAATGTGTGGTCCCTATAGAGGGGAAGATTTGTTACTTGAATATAAGAGAGGTAGTGAGCTTCTATTCATAGTTCACAAAAGGATCAAGTCTATTACATAGTCCATAACCCCTATTTTGGTAGATGTTGGAATGGATATACATTAGGAGAGAGGTAAGATTATTATGTTATCAATTTATTGATGTGAATAACAAGGAGAGAAGATCTTAATAATAATTATTGAAAGCAAGAGATCCCAGAATGGAAGTTGACAGTATACATGCCCTATTTCTATATTTGCATTATTGTTTCAAGACTACAAGGATTGATCTTTAAGAGAATCCACATGATCAGTGAGTTATTGGATTCTAAAACATGTTGGTAAGTTCACTGTGGAGGTTTGAAGTGGTTTATAATCTCTCTTTGGTTGAAACATTATTGTTGATTGTCTAACAGGGACACAGTCCTATAGGAAACCCTTGTAAGTTGCACAGTCCAAGGGAAATTGAGTTAGAATGTGTGAACAAAGGATTGGATTTTGGTTTTCAAAGGTTGGAGGAGCTGTATTCAGGTAAGACCATCTTTATGTATTCAGGACAAACATACCATATTTTATGAACATTCATAAATAATCCAACCTATATGTTATAGGATCAAGAAAGTTTGTAATTAACATAAAAATGTCATGGATCCAAAAATGCCTATAAACTATGTAATTACCACTTGTTTTTGCTCAATTTACATTTAAAAATAAAAAATAAGCCACATGATTAGAAGAAGCTGAAAAAATAAGTTAGGAAGCCACTCGAGGGACTTTAAAATCCATGATGACATAAACCATATGGTTATCTATAAGATGACATAGCAAATTTTCATAAGAAGTCATGTATTTTTTTTTGGTTAAGCAACTTTTAAACATAGTCATCCATTCGTTCATAAAGGACTTAAATACACAAGATGAAGTAAGCAACTGGTGGAAAATAAACATTGATTTTATAGATTAAAATGTGAATAAGCATGTGTTTTAATTGATTTCCATCCAAATTCATTGTTTATGTATGGAATGCCACATCTATTAGGAGACTTCCCATTGGCTTTTGCAAATAAGATATCAAACTCTACCTTCAAAATCTATAGCTACTACTCATATATGTCAACTATTCCTTTATGCTTCATTTGCATGGCCTGCACAGTCTCTGCCCTTGCATCATAGAGTGTTTTTGTGTAGGCATGGGTAGCTTGTAGATTGACAAACTTTATTTCAATGTCCATATTCTCATCCCTCAGTGTGAGAAGTGCACAGTGCAACTTATTGACCTCTTTGGTCTTGTTAGCCAACATAATTTCCAACTTGAAAACCTTTGCCCTTACACCATCAAGAAGCTCAGTCAAAAACTAGTTTTCCCTCTCAAGTGATTATTTTTTGTAGCCATTAGTGATAGTTGCAAACCAAGATGTTCTTCTGCACCCATTACATTCTAGGATCTCATCCTTGCGAGAAGTTCTTCCATGTCCTTAGGTAATTGGGTAACCACATTATCTTCTAGATTTGGGATTTTGTTTGTAAAAAATATGATAACGTGAAATTCAATGATAGCATTCAATATTTTCAGCATTGAAAAGCTAAAAAAGGTAGACATAAACGAGGGTCCATGAGAATATTCAAAATCTAAGAACATCTAATTTTTTATAATTACAAATAGTTTCCTTACACAAAGAGTTTTCTAGCTTAAATGAAAAAAATGAAAACATTATATTAGAGTATGAAATATTTACCTATGGCATGGTCATTTTGATGTATTAGAGTGTTACCCCATTCCTTCTCACACCTCCTCCCCTACCTTGAACAATGGGCCATAGTCATCAACAATTTTTGTGTCAATTACTTGAATAGACAAACACATGATATGAGAACAAAATGTCAGAGAGATAAGCCATGCATACAAATCTTATATTTCACTCTTCTCCACCATGGTTATTTTTATATAGACATAAAACATGCAAACATGTGTAATTTGTCACCAACATGTGAAAGAATGAAAGGAAAATAAGGTATACATGTGAAGACGATATATCAATAGTCAAAAACATCACATACCATACATTAAAAAATAATCTGAGTAAATAGGAAAATATTGCATCATCGAACCTTGCATGATTGTGTAATACATCAGTAAATGCAAATTAACCACCAAACCATTGCTTGAATTGTATATAAACAAAAAACTACGTATCCAACATAAACCAAATATGAAACACTTGTATTCAAATCTCTTGTCATATAACATATGTTTGGCTACACATCAAACATGTCATACATATTATGCCAAAATATATGTATATAAATAATAGTTTCCAATGTAATAGACGCAAGGCAATATCAATGTTCATGCCATTGCCTTTAGGCCTTTGGAAATGGACAAAAAAGTGGAAGTGATGAACCACATAAATGCACGCATATGCATGTCACCTTGGACACCTAAATTTAAAAATGTTTAGTTTATAAATCTTGACAAAATGCAAGAATAAGACATCAACACAAAGAATAAACTTGTTGGTTTTGGTAAATAAGAAGCAACTATCATACCTCCTAAACATGGTCCATCCATGCCTATGACTACACCAAATCATCTCCACCAAAATTGTATATGTAATAACAATATACATCACTATCAAAATATATAATGGTAGGGTTGAAAGAAAGGTACAATGAATAAATAAGAGTGCATATAATACATAGTCATCTTAATAAGTATAATATCAATTTGTGAGGTAACCTATCATGCACACTTTAATTTGTTATTCCCCCTCGATGAACATATCTACCATTTTACAAATGCATTTCTCTCAAATGAATGTGATCTTCATCACTAGAATGGGCTTGAGGGTCATCCTTCTATAATCGAAACAATGACTGTTGCAAAAATATCAATGTTAATATTGAGTAATATGAATTAAACTTAACATTAAATTCATGAAAACCAATGAACATAATGTATTTAACTTAAGGTCTATTATTGTATGCACCTTTTTGTTTCTCCACCCATTTTATTTCTCACTCCATTTGTCAATGATATTCTCTTTACTGAATGTAGGCTTCCCTTCTCCATGCCTAATTTTCACTTGAATTATATGTAGCCATCTCATCTTTGATAGAATTTGAGGTTATCTCACTGAGTAACATAACTCAAACACATCCTCCCTAGCCATCCACTATATTTCTAACCTATCTCTCTTATTGATGCTCTGATTTTTCAAGAGTCAGTCTATTGGCCTCCTTTCTATTTACCTTTTGTTGATTTTTCTTCCCTTAGGCATACATTTCCCCCTTCTAGAACACTCAGAGGGCCTATTTGGAATGGGTTGCCGACCATGAATCTTATGATGGTGAGTGTTAAGTCTATCTCATGACCAAAATGGATGGCTACCATTAGCTCTAAATATGTCACATGGCCTTAATAAGCGAAGGTGAACATTCTACCTCATAATACCCTAATCCTCAATTCTGTACTCACTTGCATAATGTCATTCAACAAGGAAGAGATGTGAGGTTAAAATCACAAATAAATAAACAAAATATAATGTCATCAAATGCAATATCATGTGAAAAGCATAAAATAATAAACATAAGATAACATTGTTGGGTGAATATTTTGTCTCCAGCTAACTGATGAGCAAAGTAGGTGATTTCAACCACAACATAAGGAGATTGGTCAGCGAGATGTGTAGGTTTACCACATCAAAAGGGGACAAATCTCTCCTCTCATCAAGGGGAGGTTCCCTGTAACTATGAGGAGCTATATACTATATATATATGCAGAAAATAACACTCAGGGGTAGGACAACACCATCCATCTCTCTTCTTTCAGAGATGATGTTCACAAACAAAGGAGAAATCCAAGCTAGAAACACTGAAGGCACTTCTCTTTTTTCAGAAGTGGTCTTGCAGCAAACAACATGAATCCTTTCTGGCAGTGATAAGTAACAGGTAACAAGGGCGCAGTAACTAGCAGAATGAAGTGTAGCACAAAGTCTCCACCTCAACTGCCCAAGAGTGAAATACGAAGGATAATGGGAGCACAAAGTCATCCCAAGATCCTTTACATAGAAATAAACTAAACACACACACACACTAAAGACAATTATGGCAGCACAAAGTCTCTCCACAGTTGGCTTCAGAACACCTTCTTGATTACTTCTACTAGTTCTACTTATTTCATTAAAATAGACAAAAACACATTCAAGAAACAGACATAAGAAAAATCCCCTAAATGACACAAGCTATAACATCACAAAGTCTGAAAGTAACCTACTTTCGCATTCAAACAAAGAAATATGATCAACAATCTGAGCTCAAAGTCTCAGTAATCACCTTTCAATTTTGGTAGAGTTTTGCTTGTATAATCCAAAAGATCTCCTTGGTGAAAAGAAGATATTTACAATATATAGTGGCCAAGAAATGCTTGGCACTTTGTTTCATGAAATGGCCCATTTTGTATTTAATGCCTTGAATGCCTTTTCCATTTTGTCAAGGGGCCATGCTGGAACATGATGCCTGCCTTAACTGTGGCGTGTCAATTCATCTCAAAATATCTTCTCCTCTACATGGGTCATCTAATCTTTCTCCCAATAGGTACGCAACTATCTCCTCACTTTCTTGTAATTTGAGCTCTTGGGCTATCTTTTCCCTTTCTACTGGCTCTTTCAGCTGGTCACTAAGTTTATTTTTAACTTTTATCTTTTTCCAGCTTTGTCTCTTCCTGGTTTTGTCTTTTCCTAGAATTTGAGCTCTTGGGGCTATCTTCCTTTTGGCCTTAAGGCCTTTGAATGCATTTGGGTCCGCACTCAAGCCTTTAAAGATCAATAGTTATTTCATTGCTGTAAAGATGACATTCGCACACCCATCACCATTTGAAAGCCAACAGCTAGTTTATTGCCCTAAATTTGATGATTTTGGGGACGTCACCAGATGTCTAGATTCCAATGGCTAGTTCATGGCACCCAACTTTGACATCTGCAGGCCCGTCACCCCTTGGTCAATTCTTTTGACTTGATTTCCTTTGGATTTCCTTTGACCAAACTTAGTCTTTGAATCCTTTCAAAGGATACCTACCCTTTAGGGTCTTGACAAAGGTTGATTTCTTAGTCATCGAGAGCCCCTCACAAGGGTACTTGCCCGTTAGGGTTCTTCGAGTGGCCTTCTTCTTTAAATCCTTCATCTTTCCTGCTAATTACCTTAGGCTTTTTTCTTTCAGGTGAATTCCTTCAAACAAAAGTCTGAAGGAATTTCGTCAGAATTTTTATCTGAAAGAATTTAGCTTGTCTTTTGCCTTGAACAAATCTGAAGGAATTCTAACTTTTCTGCCTTGTTGACTTTTCCAAAGAAAACATTACCCTTTCGGCCTTTTGCAATGGTCCATTTTGCTCATCACTTGCCCTCTGCAAGGGCTGTTTGATCTCCAAAATTGCCTTTCAGAAAAGTTACAAAGGTCCTTTTGGCACCTAATTGCCCTCTACAAGAGCACTTTTCCTTCGGGCTCTTTGTCAGGCCTTTGATCATTCCTTTGGACATTTTGTCTGAAAGATTTTACTTGTAAAATTCTACCATAGAAAAACCCTCTGAAAGATATCCTTTTGTTCCATTTTCCCTCTGCAAGCGTACTTACCCTTCGAGCTTTGGGACACCTTCCTTTGAACCTTTCGATTTAACCAAATGATTGAAATTTCCTAAGTGTTGGGAAATTGTTTCTTTCCCATAGAGTCTATAGAAAATAGCTTGCAGAGTTTGTAGAAACAAGCCTGCAGAGTCCATAGAAATCAGCGTGCAGAGTCCATAAAAACAAGCCTACGGAGTTCATAGAAACAAGCCTGTGGAGTCCATAGAAATAAGCCTGTGGAGTCCATAGAAATAAGCCTACAGACTCTGTAGAAATTAGCCTGTGGAGTCTGTAGAAATAAGCCTATAGAGTCTATAGAAACAAGCCTACAGAGTTCATAGAAACAAGCTTGCAGAGTTCGTAGAAATAAGCCTGTAGAGTCTGTAGAAATAAGCATGCAGGTTTCATAAAAATTTGAAATAGCTTGAATAATGGAGAATTTAAATACTCAGAACAATTTTTTGAGAAGGAAAAAGAGAATTTTGGTCGGCAGGACCAAAATAGTTCATATGTTGTCCCAAAAATGAGTGACAGATTTTGGGAACAACAGCTGGCTCTAGTTGGGGAACTTCCTTTAGTTGAAATTTTGAAACAGTTGACGGGAGTAGAAACCAAAATCTCCAGTGCCTTCAAGTATGCCATTGGGCTATGGAGTCATGTTACCCAAAAAATAAAGGTGCCAAAAATGAAAATGAAAAGCACAAAATAAAACTAAAGACTATATAAATATACATATGTACAGATGATCTTATTTGATACTTCAAGAATTGAAGTGCTTCAGATGCCGTGCACTATGAGACAATGAAAATGGCATTCCATCCTGATAAACCAACAAGAAACCATTTTCTCCCTAGAATCAGTGATGGGCAAATGAAACTCTCCACCAGGAATCATATTTTTTGTGCACTCCTTTTGGTTCTCTCCTCTTACCCCATGGCAAGACGTGGTCTCCAATCTAAAAACCATAAATCCTTGCTCTCTTGGCGAAGAATTCCTTTTCCTGACTTTGGGGCGCAGTAGTATGGTCCACTATTATAGCTTGTTGTTCTTTTGGTTTAGTCCAGCACATAATTTGATTGTCCCCCTCAAATACCTGCCAATGATTGGCATTGTCAGGCACATTTGGTCACAAGACCAATTTGATAGTGTACCTATTATCTTTGAAATTGAGGTGAGGAACCATGAAGTCTATAGGGACATCTAATGAATTTGCATGATTATGAGGGTCTTTGGGCACTACAAAAATATTGAAAGCTTCAAAACTTTCAATTTGATCCCATACCAGATTGCGATAATGTCGTAATCTTTTGTTATTAGTTTGATGCAGGTTCCTCACCTGACAAACCACTAGTTCAACATCTCCTTTGGCATGAAGGAGATTGATGCCTCTATCTTGAGCAACCTTCAATCCAAGCAGTAGAGATTCATACTCAGCAGTGTTGTTGGTGTTGCTGAACTGCAACTTGTATGAAGAAGGAAAAATATCTCCTTGAGGAGATATCAACATAATCCCAACTCCTAAACTGGTAGAGGAACAACTGCCATCAAATTATAGTATCCATACATCATCAAAAGCTGACCTTACCTTAGATTTTTCTTCATTTGGAGGGGAGGATTCTTTTGCACTTATACCGCGTTCTACCAATCCTTCTGCTATTCCGTCTGAATCAATTTTTAGATTGTCATTTACAAGACTTTCATCTGCTAAAACATGAACATCCTCTGTGGTCAAGAAAAAATTACCCATTCCTAAAGACTCAAACAAAGTTTGAGCTTCATGGGCCGATATTTGAGTGACCACATATTTTACCTCCTTTTTAGGAAGCAACCTCTACATAATACCTTTAACTAGGATCCTTGCCTCAGACAGGTCCATACTTAATTTGTCACCAACGTCCTTGCAAAAATTTTTCCCAAGAAGAATGCCGTATGAGGCTAGAACGTCATCCACCAAGACTATCATCTTGATCCTTTTATCTGAGAATTTTGCAAATGCAAATTGGGCATCCTTGATTTATCCTAGTAGTGGCACTTGTTTGTTCTCCATGGAAAAACATCTCCCAAATTTCTTGGTCAGTGTGAGACCAAGGGATTCAGCTACTTTGGCAGGCATGACATGTCAGATGCACCTGAGTCTATGATACAATTATTCAACTGGTGTCCATTTATCAATAGAGAGACATAAAATGGTTCTATCCTCCTAGGAGTAGTAAGAGGAGTAATCACAAGGTTATTCCAGGTGGATGTGTTCTTGGGGGGACTAGGAGTTACTTTCGAAACTGCTTTTCCTATAGGGATGGTTTTATCCATCATACATTCCACTAATCTATCTAACTATTCAGGGTTGGATTGTAGGAATTCAAATTCAGTCATTTGAATTTTAGTCTTCTTGACATGGTTGACTATGTCAAATGATTGAAATGGACTAGGAACAGAGGAAGGAAGTTCATCCTTCTAGTTTTTTTTTTGGGGGGGGAGGACTGATCTGTGAAATTGAAGTTGAAGGTGCAGAAATGTTTGGGGTACTTACTTTTTTAGCAATCATCGGGTCCTTTGGCTGGAAAGTTAGAGAAGTTCCTTGTTTGGCAATTGAAATTGCAATCTGAGCTCACTCCTCTATTTTTTCTTTATCAGCTTGATGGGTTGACTAATTCTTGGATCGGGTGAACACAACGTATGATCCCTCAACTGCTTTACCTTCACTTCTGGGTTCATCCTGGTAATTCAAGAAACTAATGTTGGAGTCGCCAGCTAATTCTTCTTCTCTCTCTATGAAGAGATTAGCGTCATCTTCTTGGTTCAATTTAAGCTGGAAAGAGAAATTAGATTCTATTTCCAGATATCCAACTGTTGAGTTGGCTAGTGCTACTTTAATGGCAAGTTTCCCCTGTGGGGGAGGCAGATGATTTGGTTTCCCTTGACTTCTGGTAGCATTGCCTTGATATGACTAGTTTTGAAATGTCCTCCTTGGCATATCTCGATAAGGAAGAGCAGACATACCTTGGGCCATTTGTCTTTTCAAGGCTAGCAATTCATTTGCCAGCTTTTATACCATTTGATCTGTGGTGCCTGTAGATGGATATTTAGAGGATGAAGAATATTTACCTCTATTAGGATCTCTCCTTATATTTCCTACCAAGATAAGATCATCTTCCACCTCAGTAGCCAAGTCTTGAGCAGTAGCAAGGTCTATGTGGCCAACACATCTCAGTAGAAAACTCACATTAGGTAGCTGTGAGTTAATGAAGAAACATTTAAGGTTCTCAGGTGTTGGCTGATTAATTGTAGGAATCTTGTTCCTCAGCTTGTCAAATTTGGCAATGAAGTCCTCATAGGTTCATGAGGTTCTTTCTTCATCTGTGTGAGTTGGGCCAGTAGGGCATGTGCATCTTCTACAATCTTGAACCTTGCTTTGAACTTAGCTTTGAGAGTGTTCCAGTCAGTCATAGTTTGGGCCTACAGATGATAGAACCAGTCTGCAGTAGCACCTTTCAATGTTTCTACAAATAGCCTGACTGCTATGTCTTCATACTCCATGCTTATTACACCACAGGCTATGCTAAAAGCTATAATGTGTTCATCAAGATGAACTCTCCCATCACCAAAGAATTTGGGGAAATTCTTCTTTGAACTGCATGCTAGCTCATGTAGAGGTGGAGTTAAATTGAGTGGGCCAAAAGAGTTTCCCCAAGGGCCTTGAACCACCATGATTTGATTATGGAAAGTGGGGATAACAAATCTGGGTGGAGTATGTATAGGCAAAGCTCTACTAATAGTAGAAAAAGAAGCTCTACCTTGTATTGGTGACATGGTGTTGATAGGAGAAAGACTCTTAGTTCATTGAACTTGAAGTTGTGGAAGAAACAAATCAAAATTACCCTGCTATACCAACTCAAAAATAGGGTCAACAACACCTTGGGCTCTCTAGCTTCTAGTATAGCGTGGAGTTGCCAAATTATAGAATAAAAATGGAAAAGTACTAGCCCTACTTCAGATTGAAGCTTAAGGCTTCAAACTGTTCATTCTTCCCTAGCAGCTCTGGTTCACAGACCAGATTAGAAAATGGAAATGGATAAGGCTATAATGATGATGGATAAGACATAGGTGATGCTTCATTCTAAAGCTTGAGGCTTCAAATTGTGCAAAATTGATTTGTCTACAATAGAGTAAATGGATATTGGAAAAGAACTAAAACTACTCGTTCTTCTCCAGCAGAGTCGCCAAAAACTGTTGAGTGAATATTTTGTCACCAGCTAACTAATGAAAAAAATATGTGATTTCAACCATAGCATAAGGAGATTGGTCAGCCAAATGTGCAGGTTTACCACATCAAAAGGGGACAAATCTCTCCTCTCATCAAGGGGAGGTTCCCTGTAACTATGAGAAGCTATATATATATGCAAAATATAACACTCAAGGGTAGGACAACACCATCCATCTCTCTTCTTTTAGAAATGATGTTCACAAACAAAGGAGAAATCCAGGCTAGAAACGCTGAAGGCACTTCTCTTTTTTCAAAAGTGATCTTGTAGCAAATAATAGGAATCCTTTCTGGCAGTGATAAGTAATAGGTAACAAGGGCGTAGTAACCAGTACAATGAAGTGTAGCACAAATTCTCCACCTCAACTGCCTATTAAGTTGTGGAGCTAAAAGCTTCACCAGAATGCAAACAGGAGAAGTTACGGAGGATGCAGAGTTGCGGGGAGTTGCAGAATCAGTTGCAAGAAAAATGGCATTGGTCTGATCAACTGACGTCGGTCAGATAGTAAAGAGGAAGCAACCGGCGTCGATCACCAGTCGGCTGACATCGGTCATGGAAGCATAGACGTCGGTAGCCTGTGCGAGAACAGGCAGTTTGCATGACGAATCTGGGAGAGTCTATTTTTGGACTATTAGTTTGCATGTTGAAGGCTAGTCATAGTCTTGAGTTGCGAGTCTAATTATTGTAATTAGGTTAGTCTAATTATTGTAAGCATGAGATCTATATATGGACTCATGGGTTGTATTGTAAACGTGTGCTAGAAATCCATTGGGCTTGTAGAGTGAGCTAGTGTAGTTCCTCCTAGCTACCAAATAGGGGTACTGAGAGTGTATGATCAGAGAGAGTTGCACGTGTGCAAGTTCTTGGAGAAGATCCACCGGGGTACTGGTTGAAGAATCATAAGGACTTGGTGAGGCAAGGACAAGGGTTCTTCAGGTGTGTAGAAAGACATCTACATGGTGAGTATGATCTAGTGATTTGCAGGTAGCAGCAGAGAGCAGGGGATCTACTTGAAGTACAGTTGTGTACTTGGTGAACTGGCAGCGTGTTACTGACCAGTTGGAGAGGTGAACATCAATTTTGTATTGGAATTGATTGTTGTGACCAAGAGAGAGAGGGAAGAAGGTCTTGAGGAGTGGCGAACCTTTGAGGTGGAGGAAGAAGTGGCATCTTCCTTATTGTATATTCTTCTGAGTGATTATTAATACAATTGTGTATTGTATCCAATTCCTGTGTTGTTTCATATTTCTAGTTACTTTATATTTCTGGTTAAATTTCGTGATTAGTTGCTAATACGAGAAGTAATCATATGTGCTCTAATTGGTAGAGCAAGATCCTGACAAGTGGTATCAAAGCTTTTGGTTGGGTTGACTAACAGGTGGTTTCAGATCTGGTAGTGTTTATTGATTACAGGTCACTCACAAGGGTTTCAGATTGAGTGGGAGTATAGTAATGGAAGAAGAAAGTAAGCTACGAATGGAGAAACTGAATAACATGAATGGTCTAATTGATGGAAAGAAAGAGCAGGTAAAAAGAGATCGTTGGTCGGTAGAAGATTAGCTTGTGGAAGCATATGTTGCAGGTAATATTGCACAGGATGTTTTGGATAAAGTGGAATCTTTGTTTACAGATTCTTTTGCCTCTTTCCATGCAGCCCGAAATAGAGCATCTTTTCATGGGTATGTCTTTGGAGACTTTGGAGAGATTTATTTAGGGGTTGGAGAGCCTTGTCAGATGATTGACGAAGGGGAAGTGAAGCCGAAATTGCAGACAGATGACACACAGTGGTTGAAGGAAGTCATGCAGGTACCAGTCTTGGAGATGAGTCTAATTTCTTCAGGAAATTTGGGTGATGAGAGATGCACTGTAACTCTCACAGCGGATACACTTGAATTAGATGGTGGTAAGAAAGTAGGTATCCTTTATCTATCTACTTATATTGTTGATTCATCTTCTGTTGCAGAGATGTGGCTTCATAGGCTTAGTCACATATGTAGGAGGAGAATGCAGGTTCTAAAGCAGAAGTCAGATGTCTTTGACAAGCTAAAGAACTAGAAAGCCTTAGTGTTCATGGAGGAGATGACGGACATAGATCAGGTGAGGAGACTGAATTATTCTAAGCAGAGCAAGGTTGATTTGATTAGGATTTTGATCCATGGAGAGCTCGTGGATAAAAAGTTATCACTCATAGACGAACACAGGTACCAGCATCGGTTATACAGTAACCAACATCGGCAACAGGAAGACCGATGTCGGTCATGAAGGAACCGACATCGGCAGGAGGGACACCGGCGTCAGCCAAGGAAACGACGTCGACAGTCAGGTTCAGTACAGGGAACTGACATCGGTCGAAAATAAACTGAGAAATGGCTGAGATCGGTCGCTGGTACGGATAGTGGGCAGACAACAAGTCTCAAATGCTCATGTCGAGGTTAGAAAGGGTAAGTGAACCTCATATTCATTATTCACCTTCTTTATATTGCTTTTCTGATAGTCAGGAACCAGGAAGATGGAAGAGGCAATGCACGTAGAGTCCAGATACAGTGGGAGCTTGACATGGATGAGGAGTGTGAGTCCTTGGAGAAGAACCAAACAGGGATTTGTTGGTAAAGTTGTCAGCTGGAAGTAAGCACTGAGAGACGGAATGGATTCCCAAGTTAAAGAAGAGAGTGGACGGATACATGAGACAGAAGGCCAAGGCATATGGTCTTGAAGAAGCTACAGGGCAGTGGTACAGGTTTTGACAGGTGGATGACTAAGCATGGCTTCAGTCAACGTCAGTGTAACTATTGTGGTTTTGTCTTACCAGGTGGATGATGAGTCATGACATCATTCTGTTGCTATATGTGGATGGTATATTTGCTAGCAGGTTTTGTACATACAGGGATTTGCTGAGCTAAGGGTAAGGTTAGTTCAGAGGTGTGTCAAGAAGAATTTGGAGCAGCAAAATTCTTTGGCATAAGAGACATGGAGATTTGATCTCCAGTGGGAGCTGATGTGAAGACGGTGTTGGCGGGGTTCATGATGTAGGATGCAGAATCGAAAAGCACACCAAGGGCTGGACAGTTCAAGCTTAGCTTGAAACAGGGTTCAAAATCACATGAGGTCTAGTGTAGACCTGAGTTTTCCCAAGCAGTGGGGGTTGTCAGAAAGTATAGAGCCAATTCGGGGAAGGAGTACTGGAGGGCAGTTCAGTGGGACCAGCAGAAGGGATTCTTGTTATGCAGGGTCAAGTTCTTCACTACATGGATATGTAGGTTCGGATGTGGCAGGTTACTTGAATGACAGGTGTAGCATCACAGGTTGTGTGGTGGTTGGTCTTCAAGGTTGATCTTGAAGAGGAATACAAGCCAGGGAATAATTTAGACAGTGTACAGGTACAGGTACAGGTGCAGCTATTTATCTCCAAGTGGGATATTGTTAAGTTGTGGAGCTAAAAGCTTCACCAGGATGCAAACAGGAAAAGTTACGGAGGATGCAGAGTTGCAGAATCAGTTGCAGGAAAAATGGCGTCAGTCTGATCAATCGACGTCGATCAGATAGCAAAGAAGAAGCAACCGGTGTCGGTCACCAGTCGGTCGACATCGGTCATGGAAGCACCGACGTCGGCAGCTTGTGCGAGAACAGGTAGTTTGCATGATGAATCTGGGAGAGTCTATTTTTGGACTGTTAATTTGCATGTTGAAGGCTAGTCGTAGTCTTGAGTTGCGAGTCTAATTATTGTAATTAGGTTAGTCTAATTATTGTAAGCATGAGATCTATATATGGACTCATGGGCTGTATTGTAAACGTGTGCTAGAAAGCCATTGGGCTTGTAGAGTGAGCTAGTGTAGTTCCTCCTAACTACCAACTAGGGGTACTGAGAGTGTATGATCAGAGAGAGTTGCACGTGTGCAAGTTCTTGGAGAAGATCCATCGGGGTACTGGTTGAAGAATCATAAGGACTTGGTGAGGCAAGGACAAGGGTTCTTCAGGTGTGTAGAAAGACATCTACATGGTGAGTATGATCTAGTGATTTGCAGGTAGCAGCAGAGAGCAGGGGATCTACTTGAAGTACAGTTGTGTACTTGGTGAATTGGTAGCGTGTTACTGACCGGTTGGAGAGGTGAACATCAATTCTGTATTGGAATTGATTGTTGTGACCAAGAGAGAGAGGGAAGAAGGTCCTGAGGAGTGGCGAACCTTTGAGGTGGAGGAAGAAGTGGCATCTTCCTTATTGTATATTCTTCTGAGTGATTATTAATACAATTGTGTATTGTCTCTCAATTCCTGTGTTGTTTCATATTTCTAGTTACTTTATATTTCTAGTTAAATTCCGTGATTAGTTGCTAATACGAGAAGTAATCATATGTGCTCTAATTGGTATAGCAAGATCCTGACACTGCCCAAGAGTGAAATACGAAGGATAATGGGGGCACAAATTCATCCCAAGATCCTTTACACAGAAATAAACTAAACACACACACACACTAAAGACAATTGTGGCAACACAAAGTCTCTCCATAGTTGGCTTCAGGACACCTTCTTGATTACTTCCAGTAGCTCTACTTATTTCATTAAAATGGAAAAGAACACATTTAGGAAACAAATATAAGAACAATCCCCTAAATGACACAAGCTATAACAGCACAAAGTTTGAAAGTATCCTACTTTCTCATTCAAACAAAGAAATATGATCAACAATCTAAGCTCAAAGTCTCAGTAATCGCCTTTCAATTTTGGTAGAGTTTTGCTTCTATAACCCAAAAGATCTCCTTGGTGAAAAGAAGAGATTTATAATATATAATAGCCAAGAAAGACTTGGTGCTTTATTTCATGCAATGGCCCATGCTGTATTCAATGCCTTGAATGCATTTTCCATTTTGTCAATGGGCCATACTGGAACAGGATGCCTACCTTAATTATGGTGTGTCAATTCATCTCAAAATATCTTCTCCTCTACATGGGTCATCTGATCTTTCTCCCAATAGGTACGCAACTATCCCCTCACTTTCCTATTACAATTTGAACTCTTAGGCTATCTTTTCCCTTTTTGCTAGCTCTTTCAGCGCCCTCTTCAGCTGGTCACTGAGTTTGTTTTTAACTTTTGTCTTTTTCTAGCTTTGTCTCTTCCTGATTTTGTCTTTTCCTAGAATTTGAGCTCTCGGGGCTATCTTCCTTTTGGCCTTAAGGCCTTTGAATGCATTAGGGTTTGTACTCAAGCCTTTAAAGATCAATGGTTATTTCATTGCCATAAAGATGACCTTCACACACCCGTCACCATTTGAAAGCCAATGGCTAGTTTATTGTCCTAAATTTGATATTTTTTGGGACATCACCAGACATCTGGATTCCAACAGCTAGTTCATGGCGACCAACTTTGATGTCCGTGGGCCCATCACCCCTTGGTCAATTCCTTTGGCTTTATTTCCTTCAAATTTCCTTTGACCAAACTTAGTCTTTGAATCCTTTCGAAGGGTACCTGCCCTTTAGGGTCTTGAGAAAGATTGATTTCCTAGTCACCGAGAGCCCCCCACAAGGGTACCTACCCTTTGGGGTTCTTCAAGCGGCCTTCTTCTTCAAATCCTTCATCTTTCCCACTTATTCTCTCAGGGTTTTTTCTTTTAGGTGAATTCCTTTGGACAAAAGGCCAAAGGAATTCCTTTGGACTTTTTGTCTGAAATAATTCATCTTGTATTTCACCTTAAATAAATCTGAAGGAATTCTAACTTTTCTGCCTTATTCACTTTTTTGAATAAAACCTTACCCTTTTGGCCTTTTGCAACGGTCTATTTTCCTCATCACCTGCCCTCTGCAAGGGCTGTTTGATTTCCAAAATTGCCTTTTGGAAAAGTTACAAAGGTCTTTTTGGCACCTAAGTGGCCTCCATAAGGGCACTTGACCTTCAGGATCTGTGTTGGGCCTTTGATCATTCCTTCAGACAAACCAAAGCTCGAAGGGCAAGTACCCTTGCGGAGGGAAATGGAAAAAAAGGATATCTTTTAGAGTGATTATCCATGGCAAAATTTTACAAGTAAAATCCTTCGGACATTTTGTCTGAAGGATTTTCTTGTAAAATTTTGCTATGGAAAATCCCTCTGAAAGATATCCTTTTTTTCCATTTACCCTCCGCAAGGGTACTTGCCCTTCGAGCTTTGGGACACCTTCCTTTGAACCTTTCGATTGAACCAACCGATTGAAATTGCCTAAGTGTTGGGAACTTGTTTCTTTCTTGTAGAGTCTGTAGAAAACAACCTATAGAGTCCATAGAAACAAGCCTGCAGAGTCCATAGAAATCAACATGTGGAGTCTGTAGAAACAAGCCTGCGGAGTCCGTAGAAACAAGCTTGTAGAGTCTATAGAAATAAGCCTATGAAGTCTGTAGAAATAAGCCTACAGAGTCTATAGAAATTATCCCGTGGAGTCCATAGAAATAAGCTTGTAAAGTCTATAGAAATGAGCCTGCAGAGTCTGTAGAAATCAGCCTGCAGAGTCCGTAGAAATAAGCCTGCAGAGTCCATAGAAATAAGCCTGCAGAGTCCGTAAAAATCTGAAAAATCTTGAATAATGGAGAATTTGAATACTCAGAACAATTTTTTGAGAAGGGAAAAGAGAATTTTGGCCTGCAAGACAAAAATAGTTCATATGTTGTCCCAAAAATGAGTGACAGATTTTGGGAACAACAAACATCATCAAAGATAATCAAATGTTATTACAACATTTATTTCCTCATCCATTTTAGATTGTGAAGCATAAAAAATCCAATCACCATCATCATCAACATCCTTATCATTGTTATCATTGAGGTCATATGAATCCACCTCCTCCTACCACATAAGTGAATATATATATGTGAGTCCATCTCTAAACATATATGAAACAACAAACATGGGGCTATGAGCATGTCAAATGAAAGAGAGACTAGAAAAAATACACAAATTTTTAGGGATGGAGTCTTTTTTTAGGTGACTATCAACCATGTCCACATGGCTCCACTCCACCCCTTCTAGCTAAAACACAAAACAAAAAACAACATAGAAACATGCATTGCATGTCAAGAGATTTCTAATCTTGATTATTGTAATAAGGAAGAAAGAAACATTACTTAATATGAGGAGAAATCAAACATTAAGAGAAGCCAAAGGTTCTCATACATCTCTTGAGAAATAGTCATTGGATACTTCGTGGACACCTTCTTCACCTTCGGTCTATTCAATTCCTCCTCCTACAATATTAAAAAATATACAACATATAAAAATAGGTATGCATGGTTAAAAATTATTGAGCATGGCAAATGAAAGAGAGAGTAAAAAAATATGCACATTTGTAGGGGCATAGTCATTATGCATGTGACTATCAACCATGTCCACGTGGCTCCACTCCACCCCTCCCAACTAAAACACAAAACAAAAACAACATAGAAAAATGCATGGTGTGTCAGTCAAACATATTATAATTTTGATTGTTGTAAGAGGGAAGAAAGAAACATTATTTAACATGAGGAGAAATAAAAAATTAAGCATAGCCAATGGTTCCCATACATCTCTTGAGAAATAGTTATTGGGCACTTTGAGAACACCCTCTTCACCTTTGGGCTGCTCTACCCCCTCCTCCTATAGTATTAAAAAAGGGCAATGTAATAAATCAAAAAAGGGATGCATGGTTTTCAAATATTGAGAATTTTACATATGTGACAAGAATATTAAATTAAGTATTGAAAATACATGGACCATTAATAAAATTACCTGTGTTATCCCCTTATTTGCATCTTTATTCAGTAAAGATTCCATCTCACACTGGGATCGTACCCCTGGTTATTCACAGGAAAGGGATGGTTGTCTCATAACAGTGGGAATACGTTCCCCAATTGTTGATCCTCCATATAGTTTCCTCCTTTTATCTCCAAGGGGGTGAGGGGAATGTCTAAACTAAGCACTTGCATGCAATGAGGACTTCTGACTGACTTATTTCTCATAACACAATGCATGTCACAATAGATTAGCATCAACTAAAAAATCATACAACTCAAATTTATGTTTGAGTACAATAGTTGGAAATGCATACCATTTGTTCAGTCTCAGCATAAAGTTTTTTGAGGTAATCATATAATTCCCATTGATCCATATCAAATCTATAGTATTTAATATTCATAGTATTTGTTTCCAACAAACAATAACTTACATTCAAATAATTTATGAATATGCTTTACAACACTAACCCTTACCAATGAAATGCTTATAGAAATCACTATAAAGGTCACCATGAGAGTACAATGGTGTGCCAGCTGCTAGAGTAATCCGACTAGTTGGAAACATAATGTAACATCATAGAATAATTAGGCCAACCACTATTCATGAAATTGACACCCTTTATTGAAAGTATATATTACAAGCCTCCAACAAGGAAATGTACATATGAGAAGGCATTACATTTCTATAGATAGTGTAACGTTCCAAAGGAGAGATTGTCTTTCCACATTATACAAACTTAACATACCAATTCATTTGGAAATAATCTATATAATATGGCAATGCCTCATGTGGTGATTCAAGGACAAGCTAAACGAACCTTTGTATGTACTAGATGAGATAGACAAAATGTAATGGATACATTACATTTTGAAAACTTTAAAAGAACCAAAACATGCCTGTTGTAAATTTCAAAGGTTAGTAATAATATTTTTGAATCTTGAAATATGATGTCCATGGAGATTATATGCAAAAAATTTAATTTTAATTATAGATTCTATGAAAGACATTGATGACAATATTTAATAATCTCACTGAACATTATGAATAAAGAAGTCAACAATCATAAGTATACATTGCATAATACAATGGGAGTACTACAAACACAAACATGGATTCACAGACTCTTACTTTGTGGAACTCTGCATAAACACATGAAATATGATAATAATAACACTTAAATGTACTTAAAAGTACCCATACATGATGACCACATCACAAAGAATAGAGTACATTTAGGCACTTGCAAACATAAATACACAAGAAATGGTGAATAAACACATAAGAATTAAAAATAGAGCTCAAGAAATTAAAGCTTGGAAAATACTATAGAGGCTCTTATATACCCTACAATGGGAGAAAACAAACATGGATTCACACACTCTTACTTTGTGGAAGTATGCACAAACACATGAAATATGATAAGAGTAACACTTTCAATGTAATTAAAAGCACACATACATGATGACCCCATCACAAATAATATATTACATTTAGGCACTTACAAGAATAAATACACATGAAATGGTGAATAAAAACACATGAATTAAAAATAGAGGTGAAGATATTAAAGCTTTGAAAATACTAGAGAGGCTCCTATACACCCTGTTCTACCCTACTGAATAACTCTCTTCCTCTAAATTCATAGTGCATATGACCCTGCATATAAGAGCTTGTCCTTATGTATAAAAATAACTTATTAACAAAGACAAAATCCTGGGTGAGCTTAGCCTTATGTATAGTGGGTCTCTGGCAAGGAGAAATAGGGCCCGGGAAATAGTAGGTATAGGTAAATTGAAGACAGATGTCCTTTTAAAGGATTTATTACAATCTTCCCTAATTTTATTTGCATTTTCATCTAAATAATTTATGCAAAGGAGGCTTATGAACACATTGTGAACGTGCTTATCTGAAGCTTTTTCCTTTTTTCCCCATACCTATTCTTGCTTCCTATGTTTTGGATTTTATTTGTGTTAATAAGTTACGCATTCAATTTTTTTCACATTCATAAAAAAAATTGGTATTTCTTTCCTTGTTCTACTTATTCAATAACCACTTTCCCTTCTATGATCACAAATATGAATGACTCTATCCTAAATAAGTTAGGGATTTGGTTTTATGTAGGGTCATATGCACTGTCATTTTAATAAGGTAATATTGAGCTTTGCTTTCTTTTATCATTTAAAATGACCAACTATTAAAGAATATTCTATGTTTGAATAATACAATACTATTTCCTATGAGGAGGATTGAGTATGTGTTTTTTAATGAGAAGAACAACTTATAAACTACGTGGAAACTCAAGAACACTAGTTATAAACATATTTCCCATTATTTAAGGTGTTTGTAGATATTTAAGTGTTTGAAGTTGTGTAGAGTTCATAATCATGTTTACCACTGTGTGTTAAGACACTCTATAGAGAAGCAAGGGTAACCTTGAATAGGGGTATATGGAACCCTCAAATAGAATGAAATAGTCACTTGACTCTATGAAAATAATAAAAACTTCCATAATTAACCTCAATGTTTGACTCGTGTAAAACTTGGGATTGAACACCAATTCCTTTGCTCTTGTTTGGACCGTCTCCACTTGAGTTATCTCCCTCCACCTTGGATCTAGTAGTGAGTGAATGGTGAAGGACATATGTTTGGCCTTTAGGCTTGGCATTACCTGATTCATAGTATGACATATGAGATTAAGGAAATGCTAAGAAGACATGATTATCAACATGTTAGGCCATGATAATCTGACATTACCATCAAATGATTTGCATGCCATACTGGGTCCATGCCACGTGATAAGTTCAGTGACACCTGCATAGTCACAGTTTGCAGTTGGGTCGATAGTGATTGTCAATTGGTGGTGACTATGGTGGGGATAGTTAGAATGAAGTGAAGGTGTTACCATCAATTTAACTATGGTTTTGACCATTTTAATTGTGGTTAGTCATAAGCAAAGACTAACCCCTTGATGACCACTGATGACTAGCCCCCAATGATCGGTGACGACCAGCCTGCATCGAGAGTTGGCATGTATTGGTTAAACTCTATCATATTAAACACTTAAAACTGGTCCATATGTATTTATTACTTGTTAAATTGTATAATTTTGATGTTTTTATTTATTTTTTTGATAATTAGTTTGATATTATCATTATATTTGTTATATTTCTTATAGTTTTATTTTTCCTCCTCTCTTTATTTAAGTATTAATACATATTGTTCAGAGCATTCTCAATGTTTTTCACTTTGTTTAAAACTTGTGACACTAAAAAAATCATTTTTTAGGTCTTTTTAAGTTAAGAGGCACCTACTTATTTCACCCTAGATTTTTCATCTTTCAATCTTTCACTCTTAGTTTGGTACCAAAAAAATCTTAATTTGAATTTAATTTTTTAAAAATACAAAAATATTATAGTTCATTAAATCTAAAAAATCATAGATAAATTACATAAGGTATTGTTAGAGCATTCAAAGGCATTCTAGACAAATAAAGTAATCATTAGAGCCTTCATCATCATTTAAAGATAGTATTTTCCATTAAATAGTTTTGATGCTTGACCTAGGGCTTTGTAAGTTACTGGAACTATTTTCAATTATAGAATTTACTATTTTTTGATATATCATTATGGCTTAAGAGCCTGATACTTATAGGATTCTTAGAAACCCAAATAATTCATAACATAGGCCCATAAATAGTCATTGTTTTGATTAAATTTTAAATATTATTTTCAATCTAGGGAAATAAGTATAAAATGTTTATTTTGGAGGTCACATACATATTAAGATACGAATATCAAAGTGATGAATTTTAAAATCAAGATCTACCAAGCACAACCATCAAATCAGTTCTGGGCATGTTTGTCCTTTGTTCGAACTACATGAGACACTTTGTATTTATCAATAGTATGCAAGATATTTCAAACAACTATCCTCGATCATTGTCAAAATTTTGGGTGAGATCAATATCACTTATAGGCATACATTTTTGCATTCATATTTGATGTAGGATCACCCAAGGTATATGGGAATCTTGCATCACTAAAAAAAAATGTCAACTAAAATTTTGGTTGCATTTATTTGTGTATGCATTTTGTCAAACACTAGACATACACATGGTGATGGTTTGACATCTTTGGGCACCTTGGCCCAACCAAATACTATTTTTTTAGGTTTTCTATGTAGATGGTGTGGTAAGATTTGTTTGGAACAATACAAAGCAAATTGAGAGTTCAAAACACAAGTGAATATTACAAAAAATGGCCTAAAAAGAAGCCAAAAATGTTTTTGATGATGGTTGTTCATATTTCATGATTATAGGAGTCTAAGGGATGCCCAAGGCTGCTATAAAAATGAAGGAAAGAAGAGATTTAAGGGCATAAACAAGGAAAATAAAAAACAAAGACCAAAAGGTGTGTTTTTGGGGGTGTGCAAAGTAGAGAGAATGATCTATCCATTCTAAAATATAAATCAATATTTTATATTTTTTCGTACAAGGTGTAGGGAAAACATCTTGGGATATTTTCTCTTCAATAGTTATATTTTGAGTTGTCAAAATCTATGTAAATGTTTGACCTAAAAGCATTGTTTTATTGTTGTAATTGAAGAAAAGAGTTTTTGAGTGTGTAGTAGATCATTTTGAAGTGTATGTGGCCTAAAAATTGTGTAATAATATAATTAAATTCATTTCATAAAAATAATTAGTTATTTTGTGTATGTGTGCATGCTTGGGAAGGCTTAAATATTGTATTTCAACCAAAATAACAATCCTGATTTTGTATAAGATTCATTAAAGTTTTATAATATATTAATATATGTTTTGATATTCATTTTTATTACTCATACCCCCTATATCCTCTCTCATTCATATATATTTTGAGTTTACAACAATTTTACTTGTTTACTAGTTAAAATTTTCCATTAAAAGACATAAATTTTACTTTCATGCAAATGGGCACCAAAATGGGTGGGATAACATGAATTTGGTAAGATAACAATGGATAACTTGTGTTTGTGCTACTAAAAATCAATTTCATTTTATTTGGCCCCCAACCTAGATTACATCAATATTCAAACAATTATTACTAGATCTCATGATATTAAAGATACATGTATAAACATTATGTAAATGTCATAGTTCTAGACTTAAAAAATATCAAAGAGGTATTATTAGTTTTTTTACATATTTTTTATTCATATTTAAAATTAATTAGGTTATTTGTGTTACACTTAGATGTAATGTATTTATCTCTAATACATTTTTGTGAACTCAAACTATCTTGCATGCTTCTTAAACCCATAGGTTTAGATATAGTTCATATTATGCTAGAGTTAAATAATAATTTTTATAGAGTTATTGTGTTATATGTAAAAGACTCTATCTTCTATTTTACTTGATTTTATTGATCACAAGCCCTAGGTTAATTTTTTTTTTTAAACCTCAAACCCTAGCGTACTTCTATGGTGTAAATTTTGTATGTTTGATATCATCTTATGCTACATTAATTACACACACACACACACATGTCATTAAAACTAAAAAAAATTCAACACTTAGTTAATAACCCATAGATTTTATTGAAATGTGTTTGAAAAATATTTGGTCAAGTTTGAAAAATAAAATAAAATATTGAAATATGTCTAATGGTGCTAAATTTAATTAGGTTTATTTAATAAAAGATATGAATGATATATCTTTTCAAAATGCCAATGTGTTTCCTTAAAATTCCAATGATGAAAATGTTATGAATGGTAATGGATCAAAATATATTCATGTAAGGAATTTATGATATAGATGGAGATATAAGAAACTTTCAAGAATCATTATGAACTCACCTTGATGAAATACTTAGTTTCATGAATGTCATACAAAAATATGCATGTTATAATGAGCCTCTTATTGTAGTCATTTCTCAATCCTCTTCTCCCTTTATTGATGTTCAACCCCCTATTTTTAATGTTTCTTCTATTTCTTCTCAATATGATTCTATTTTTCCTCAACCTATGTCTATTTCCTCTCAAAATGTTTTTATTCCTTCAAGAAACATGTTTCTATTTCTCAAACTACTATTCCTTCTATTTATAAACAATGATTTGCTCATAATATTTTTGTTTATTCTTAATATGGTGTTGATCCTTTAATTTTTCAAAATTAATATATTTCAAGTTGTTTTTTTTGTCTACCTTCTAAACCTACTCAAACTCCTAAAATGTCTACTATTATTTATACTTTGTGTCCCATTCAAACTCAAATTTAAACCCTCAGTCAAAGGTCTCATAGGTCAAATGATATTCTATAGAACCCTTTAGCCTATGAAGTGATTTTGCATCATTTTTAAATAGGTTTTATAACTCCAAATTTTTATTTGTTCAATGTAAAAGGAGATCCTTCACCTCATATTATATCATTTTATGATCCTTACTTATATTTAACTCATAATGAAAAATTATTGGCTAATCCATTTTTAAAAAGTTGAAAGGATTTTGCTCTTGATTATCTATGCTTTAGTGAGTGGATCATTGCATACCAAGTTACTAAGTTGGTTGATGATTAATTAGTTCCCTTTCAAATCAAAATTGAAGTGAAATTGAATTATCTACAATTAGATCAACTTAGATAAGGATAAAAGGAAACCATTACTGATTTGTTTTCTTAGATTTAAGACTATGTGATTACTACTAATAACTGAGTTGAACCAAATGCAATATTAGTCACAACATGTAACAACATATAAAATGCATGTGATATGTTTGACAAACTAACATAATGATAATAGTATATATCTTGGCACCGTAATCCATCCATGTATATTTTATATAGGGTAGATGCAAGATAATGGCAAATAAAGGGGGAGGGGGCAGTTTAAAGTTACATTTTTTTTTGAAAATAACAATAGTTGAACTAGGAGAGAATTTTAGAGACACTTGGAAAGATAATTTGACAATGATGCATGAATATGAATTGTGGAATTTTCAATTTAGTTTCTAAATATATAATTTTTTTAAATACCTAGATGACAAAAATGTGTGAAATGGATGCATTTATGAAAATGGATTGACATTTTTTTGTGAAAAGATAAGGAGATTGCATGTGTATGAACACTTATTTTGAGTAAATGAATAAATTATTGTATGAAATTTCATATATGGATAGGTGAAATGTCTAAGATTGTTGAGAACATTTTTTTTTTAATATATATATTTATTAAATAATTTTACAAGTCAAGATAGCTGGAAAATTGAAATTGCAAGTGTAAATACACAAATTTTTGACCTTAACTACATGAAAATCAATTTTTTTAAATAATAACTAATGATGTGTAGATTATTGATATATAAATTTTATTAACTTTTGATTAACAGTCAAAAATTTATAAAGATATTTGTCATGATATATATATAGTCCATAATGAGGTATGTTGTGTATAAATTAAGTAATAATTAAAAATTGAAAAAAATTATATATTAAAAAACTACATTCTTCCCTCTATAAACCCATATCATTTTTTTTAAATAATAAAATATCTCCAATTAGATGTGATAGCAAAGATATAAAATACACATAAGTTTCCAAAAAATCATATGGGTTAGTCCATGAAAGGGTTTAGGCTAGGTTCAAACCCCCCTAGCCTAAAATCAGGCCAAATTTGAAGGGAAAATGGAAAATCAAAATATTATAAATATACAAAAGGTGTACACCCTATGAAATGCCGTGTTTTGGAAGGAAGAGAAAAAAATTGAAAATTTTGAGGTAAAAGGCATATGCCCTTTGGTAAATAACATACGCCATATGTAGTACAAAGGGTGTATGCCCTTTAACAAAGGGCATACACCTTTTGGTCTATAGTATTTTTTATGTTGGTTTTTGTTTGTGTGTATTAAGATATATTTAGTAAAATAAATGTAAGTATAAGATTATTAATATTAAATTTTATATTATTATACTTTAAATTTATTTTGCTAAATATAAAAAATTAATGCCACTTTGAATCTTATGAAATCAATTCAAGAGCTGTAGGAGTTATCATTAAAAATTTATTCTTTCAAAATCCATTCTAGTCAATACTTAGTTTTTAAAATTTTAGGATTAGAAGATATAATGAGAAATGAAGTTTAGAATAATTTTAAATATGTAATATATCTATATCATTTAGGATTACATTCATAATTTAACTTATTGAGTATACCTTACCTACTTTAACTACTTGAGTATGCCCTACTTGAATGAATAATTAAGCCATATGTTGATCTTGAGTATGCCATACCTAAATACTTGAACCATATCTTGACATTGAATATTCCATACCTACTTTATTGTACTTAAGTATGCCCTACCTATTTTATGTACTTCAGTACATGTCATACCCAATTGAATATCAGAGCCATATCTTGATCTTGAGTATGCCCTACCTAAATACTTGAGCCATATTTTTTTCTTGATTATTCCCTAACTATGTTCTTGTACTTGAGTATGCCCTACCTCCTTTACCTACTTAAGTATTCCCTACCTACATATCCTTCTTTCCTTACCTACTTGAGTTACCTAATTGAGTATGTCCTACCTAATTAAGTATGCCCACCTGATTGAAACCCAAGTCATATCTTGATCTTGAATACCCACATCTGATCCTTATTGTATATATATTAACCAAGACATATCCTAAATACCTGATACCCAATTGAATACTCAAGCTATATCTTAAAAGGAGTGGGGGAATTATCATGATTTAAAATCAGTAGAGGAAGCATTATAGGATCAAGGGATAAATGAGAGGGGTTATTATTAAGGGATGCTTGAAAATTAGGAGAGAGGAATTTATCACCTATATAGATAAAGGAGAGGGGGAATTAACTGAGCCATATATTAAAAATATAGGGGGAATTCTCTTCTAGATATATAGAAAAGAGTGACTAGGGACGATCGGGTAAAAGTCTTAAAGTAAGATTCAGGATGAATTCCTAAATAGTTTATGGGATTTTTTATCAATGGGTTTATCGATATGCATACGTGATTAGCCTGTATCATGTGAACTATAATAGTAATGATACATTAACTCATACATGACATATATCACATACTTAGTACTACATGTACGTATGCAGTCACTTGTACATGAAATCTACTTATAGTCATGATATAGTCACTCATACCAGACATGAATGTAGATAATCACCCTAATATAATCCATTAATAATAAAAGGAATAAAACACCATTAAAGAGTCATCATAAAAATATACCATTAAATTCAAAACAAATGTTAGATAGATGGGTCAATCCATGCATGTTTCAATTCCAATTTCATTCATGCATGACCTAACTAATTTATTTCAAACTCCCATAGAGCATAACTATATTTTATCATTAAAAACTCACATAAGACACTAAAACTACCACAATAACCACCACTACTATTTGGGGTAGATGGAAATTGTTTAGAACCCTAGTTTCTTGGGCTCAGATATCAAAATCACTCTTATTGTTATTTCCCTCTCCCCAAACCATATGGAAAAAGGGGGTTAAGATCATCAATCATCATTCATCATCATAATCACCCTCTCATCATTCACCATTGTATCTCATCCATATCTCATCAACCTTCATTATCCCTCATCATCCCTCATTGTCCATAATGACATAAACATTGGTCCTCATAATCCCTCATCATCCCTAGTCACTCCTTTATTAGCCCTTATTTTTCGTCATTCATCCCTGATCACTCCCTCATCATCCCTCATTATCCCTAATCACTCCCTCATCAACCCTCATCACCCATAATTATCTTTAGGCACTCCATCATCCCTAATCACTCTCTCAATGGCCTTCATTATTCCTAATCACACCTTCATCAACCTCATCATGCCTGATCATCCCTAATCACTCTATCATCATCCATCATTACCCCTCATCATCCCTAATCATTCCCTCATCAACCCACACCATCATTAATCACTCCATCATCATACCTCATAATCCCTTATCATCCCTAGTCACTCCCTCATCAACGCTCATTATCCCTCATAAGCCCTTTTCATCCTTCATCATACCTAATCACTCCTTTATCAACCTACATTATCCTTAATCATCCATAGTCACTCTCTCATCATCCCTTATCATAACTAATCATCCCAAATCACTCCATTATCCCTCATTATCCCTAATCACACCCTCATTGACCCTCATCATTCCTAATCACTCATTCATCATCCCTCATTGTTCTTCATCATCCTTAATCACTCCCTCATCAATCCTAATTATCCCTAATCACTTCATCATCTACTCTCATCTTCCTTATTCAAATCTTCATTATACCTCATTATCCCTCATCATCCTTGATCACTCCCTCATTGACCCTCAACATCCCTAATCACTCCCTCATCATCTATCATTATCCCTAGTCACTCCATCATCATCTACCATCATCTCTAATAATTCCCTCCTCATTTTAGGTTTTTATTTTAAGGGGTTTTAGTGTTATGGGTTATAGGTTAGGGCTTTGGGTTTTAGGTTTAAGTGTTGTAAATTTTACAATTTATAAGTTAGGGGTTAGGGGTTAGGATTGTAAATTATGGGTAGGGGTTATGGTTAGGGAGTATGGATTATAGGTTATAGGTTATGATTTATGGTTTTGGGT
Source organism: Torreya grandis (assembly GCA_037957365.1). Lineage (NCBI taxonomy): Eukaryota > Viridiplantae > Streptophyta > Pinopsida > Cupressales > Taxaceae > Torreya > Torreya grandis. Next base: position 5,215,247 of record JARHVA010000474.1, read on the forward strand.
TTTGGTTTTTAGGGTTTTGAGGAGTTAGTGTTAGGGTTTAAGGTTTAGGGGCTTAGGGTTTAAAGGTTTAGGATTTAAGAATTAGGCTTAGGTATTAGAATTAGGGTTAGGGTTTAAGGGTTTAAGGGTTAAGATTTTAGGGATTATGGGATTTAGGGTTTTAGGGTTTAGAGTAAAGGGTTTGGATTTTAAGGTTTAGGGTTTCAAGGTGTAGGGTTTATATTTTAGTGTTTAGGTTATATGTTCTAAGTGTTTCAGGTTTAATGGTTTATGTTTTAACGGTTTAATTTTTAGGCTTTAACATTTAATTTTTTAGGAGTTAAGATTTTTGGGTTAAGGGTTTAGGGTTTAGGTTTTGGGTTTTATTGTTCAAGGTTTTAATGTTTTAGGTTATGGATTTAGATTTTGGATTTTTATGGTTTAGGGTTTGTGTTATAATATCATTCCATCCCGCCTTTTTTTATTATGTTCTTCTTCTTAACCCTTTGTATGGTGCCACTTTGTTTGTCAAAATGGGTGCTCATTATTGGAAATTATATGATAACAAGGCCTTATCTATTCTTATACCTAGATTGAGACTCTTTTACCCATTAGGGAACCATAATATACCCTCCTTAAACTTTTTGAATAGTCTCTTCAAAGGTATAAGGTAGATTGATACCTAGGGGTAGCATTGAGGCATTTATTTGGATAGGAATGTGGAAAGTGTTTAAACAAAAATACCAATGCTTTCATCATTCCTCTATGGTGTGGTATCCACCATGTATGTTAGTTTTCCTGAATTTCTTGAAATGGTCATAGTGGAGGACTAAATAGGAGTGGATTATAGAAATGACACTACTAGTTGAAGGGATGGCCTTGAAAGGGAATGTGGTCTTGAAGGGGATGGCTATGCCATTCATGTGCAAAGGTTTAAATATTTGGAGCATGTGTTGAAACTATAAAGGAGTAACTTAAAAGCATGGGACTTGTGACCTCAACATAACTATGAATTTTTCCGTGAGTAGGGATTACTAGTTTTAAGTCTGCATCATAGTTTAGTGCCTTATCTTCTTTCTTGTCTTATTCTTCTAGCATATTTTTTATTACAAATCTAACCTATTTTGTTTTTATTTATTCTAACTCTTCCTCTTCAATTTTATCAACCTGAGCCTTTTTCCCCACCTCTTCTTTTGATTATCCCAAGATTTTAGTTTCTTTATATTCTTTCCCTTATTCCTCATATTCCTCAAAAAGAGGGCCTTGTTTAGAAAATAAACCAATTTTAGGTCCTACTTTATTCACATCCTTGGGAGAGGATGTATGGGTCATGGGGTTTATTTGATAAAAAGGGGGTGTTTTTGAGAAGAGGGGAATTGGCTTCGCCAAAAAGGGTGGAATGGGAGGTGATAGGGAAACAATAGTGGTAGGAGGGGGAATTGATAATGAAACAAAAGTAGATGGTCTAACCTCCTCAAGTGAAACAAGAGATTTAATTTTTTGTGTTGGAGGTTGAGACTGAAGTTTTAGCCATTGGTGACTAGAGAGTTGTAGGTACCTTTCAGACACATCCCCAAAAATATATGCTAATATATTGTTATGTAATCTATAATGAATACAATCCCCATGCATATCATTGGCCAAAATATCACTCATGGTTGAGTAGATTGGTAATTATTATTAAATTCAAAAGTGGATGGTTGATCTAGGGTTTGGTCCACCTAGGGTACTTCTCAAGCGTGAGGTTGATGTACATGGCCCATCCCAAATGCCTGACTAGATTTTATCCTAGTGTGATTGAAACTATGTGATTGAGGAATATATTCATGTATTCTAAAGTATCAAGTTGAATAGAAATTACTGTCTTAATTGACTACATACCAACCATTTTACTATGCATCAATGTGGTCACATCATTGATTGTATTTGAGCACATAAATGTATATAGTTATTTATGATCAAGCGATAGTTAAATACTTATGGTTTATGGTCCCACTTTTGAGGTCTTATACTAGGAAGATATCACTATCTACCAAAATAAATCTATAGGAAGGGGATTCAGTTTCCCAATCTGAGAGTTGAGCCAATTCAAGAGTTGAGCCAATCCCAAATGTAGCCATTGATGAAAACTATTAGTGGGATGATTGATTACCTTATTTAGGGGTCATTAAAGGATATGTATTGAAATTAATTAAGAGATTAGATCCATATTATAATGGATCACCATATAGATAGATAGGTGGTCAACAACATCTAGAACCAAGTATAATCTAGCTAATAAAGTCCAACATCTAAACATGGTACTCACTATACGTAAGAATAGTTTTTAGGCATTGTAAATAATTATACTTAGACATAATGTTGTATAATGGAGATTCTAATTTCAATATTATAATAGATTCATATGTGAATTAGTTATTAATATATATTTATTACTTGTGAACCCTAATAAGCTAAGGTGTTAAAAAAATACTAGTCATTATCCCAGTAATAAGAAGTGTTTAAGGGTTCCCTTATGCATACAAACTTTGATGCATTTTAAAAATTCCTAGAAACCTTAAACCTAAACCTTAAATCCTAACCCTAACCTTAAACTCTAAAACCTAAATCCTAAACAAATAAACCCATAAACCCCAAAACCCCAAACTCAAAACACCAAACCTAAAAAAAACATATATCCAAAACCCTAAATCCAAAAATCTAAAACCCTAAAACCTTAAACTCTAAACCCTTAAAGCTTAAACACTAGACACTTGACCTTAAACCCTAGACCAAGACACAAGACATAAGACCCAACACTTAAGATGCAAGACCCTACACCGTGTACCCTAAAACCCTAAACACTTAAAACCTTAATCCTAATTTTTAAATCCTAAAACTTGAACCCTAAAAAACCTAAATCCTAAGTTACTTAAACCCAAAGCATAAAAATAAAAAACCCTACAACCCTAAAATCCTAAAACCTAAACCCTAAACCCCATAAATTATAAACCCAATACCCTTACTCCATACCCTAAACCATGAACCCCAAGCCCCATAACCCTAAAACTTTAAAGCCAAAAAAATTTAAATGATAAAACCATAAAATCCTAAATCCTACAAAATTAAACCTTTTAACCACAAACCCAAAACCATAAACCCCTAAATCCAAAAACTCTAAACCCTTTAACCCTTAAATCCTAAACCCTATACCCTATACTCTAGACCCTAGACCACTCTAAACCCTAAACCCTAAACCCTTAAACTCTAGATCCAAAACCCATAAAACATAAATGGTAATCCCATAAACCATAAAATAATAAATAATAAAACCCTAAACTCTTGAACCCTAATCTATATACCTAAAACCCTAACACCTACCCTAAACCTCAAAACTATAAAACCATAAACCATAAAATTATAAACCCTAAACCTCAAACCCCTAATCCCTAACCCATAAACCCTTACACCCTTACTATAAAACCCTAAAATCCTTAACCCTTAAAACCTAAGCCCTTAAAATTAAAACCCAAATCTTTGGTATCACTCTAATCACATCTACACATAAAATTCACTATAGGGTAATTCTTGTGTCTATAGTAGGTAGACTACACGCATTTTATTAATAATCAAAATAGGTACATAGAAAGGGTGTCAATATGCCATTAAACATTTTACACACACAAACATGAATATAAAGGTTTTCACCTATGATCGGTAAAAATCAACCAGCTAATTAACCAACTCTCTAAGGGAATTTAACCTGTAAGTTAGTTTTATTATTAACTCAAAACATAAAACCAAACTAAGTAAATATGACCATTTATTTAAGGAGGTGATCATGATGTAGAATGCACTAGTTCATCTTGCCATCAAGGTTAATGGGTCCAACAAAATCAATATCCCATTTTTCAAATGGTTTATGAGAAAAGATTGGATGAAGAGGAATTTTATCCCTATAGTTTTATTTGCCTATGCTCTGATAGATATCATATTGGCATGCATAAGATTTAACATTCTTGAATAATGTGGGCCACCACAAGCTAGCTAGGATCACCTTTCATGTCATTGCATCACCAACATAATATCCTCTAGCAACACCATCATGGACTTATCAAATAATTTACTTGCATTCATGTTGCATGACACATCTACATAACACCTCACCCCTTCCCAATTTCTATAGATTTTTACCAATAAGATGGAAAGGTGAAACATGTACATCTAGTTGATTTTTCTCTTCAGTGATAAGATGGGCTAGCATTGACCCTATTATAAGGAAAACAAATATTTATTCTAATTATTCAAGCATGCATATAACTTTAAAAATTTATAAAACAGGTAAATCATCCTCTATACCATGTGTTGACTCACTATAGCTGACACATGAGAGGTGGTCGAGACCAAAATTCACTTTACCAGTTTCTACAACCACAAAGAATTAGAACTCCTAGAACATAAAAATCCACTGGTAGATGCATTCATGAAACACTAATTTATTCACAAGGTACTTGAGTGCCTTATGATTTGTAAAGAAGGTGAAAGTAGTGGCTCTCAAGTACTATTAGAACTTTGGAAGTGTATATACAATGGATAATGATTCTCATTTTGTAGTAGAGTAATTCCTCTTTATCAATGTTAGTTTATGACTAGAAAAATATGTGGGATGGCCCAGATTCCATTCATTAGGTTGTGTAAATATGATACCCATTGTCATTCCAGAAGCATCGATGTGTACATGAAATGGTGTCATCCACTATGGAATCTAGAGGATGGGTGCACTTACCAAATTTTCCTTTAAGGTCTTAAATGCCTACTGATGTCATTTGGTCCAGAGGAAAAGTCCATTTTATTTGACCAATGCTTATAATGAGTTGCTAATTTAGCATAACTATGAATGAACTTACAATAATAGCCTGTGTGACCAAAGAAGGCGTAGACCTCACAATAAATAGGAGGTGAGAGTTGAACAATGACCAAAAAATTAGTTAGATCCATGAGAAATCCATTATGATAAATGATGTGCCTTAATAGTGTCCCAAAATGTGTGATAAAGATACTTTTCCAAGTTTAAGGAAATATGAAGTTGTTGACAGTGCTTAAGCATGAGGCACAAATTAGCACAAAGTTTGTGCACCAAGCCATACATGGTCCAATCATTCAAATAGAATTGAAGGAACTTGTGGATGAAATATTTAAAGGCTTCTACCACAATATGAGAGAAGATTTTTGGTGTGTTATTTAAGCCAAAATCCATAACATTGTATCGAAAGGGCCCCCATTAAGTGGAAAAAGTAATTTTTGCTTTATATTCCTTAGCAATTTATACCTGATGATAGCTTTAAAATTCATTAGTAAAGGTATAGATTTCACAACCAAATACACCTTCCAAAATCTCCTCTATGAATGGTGTTTGGAATGGGTCCATGACACCTAAAACATTTAACTATCTATAATCCAAGTAAATACAAATGTAACCATATTTTTTATACTAATTATCATGGGGCTAACCCATTCAGATTCATCAATGGGTGTGATAACCCTGACGTGCAACATGTCATCAATTTCTTCTTTAATATGTGCACATAGATTAGGATTCATTTGATATGGGTACTCCCTGACTGGGCAAGTGTCCTCAACCAGTTTTACATGCATTTTTCCCAGAGTTGGATGCACTCCTTTCATCTCTATATAATTATGTAGGAATATGTTTGCATTCTCTTTTAGAATTTTAAATATTTTATTTAATTCTACTTTAGATCAATAAATTCCTATAGTGGTAATCTTGGGTGCATCTTCTATGCCAATATTATACTGAACCATATAGAGTGGTAGAAAATATGGTTTTTACTCAGATTTTATATTATCTCTCACCTCTCATGCTCCGTATTTTATAGGCAAGTTTAAGTGGTCAAATGATGGTTCTAGATGATTAATGCTAGTACCCTCATCAACTTGACATACAACCTTATGCTTACCCTTATCAATATTTTCCCTATGGTTATATTTGGATTGTAAGTTAGATTTCAATCAAGTCCTTTTAGGAGTATCAAGCTCTTGGAAAATGGCTAAGTCATCCACAATTTCACCATACATGGTTTGTATTCTATCTTAAATTGGTGCTTGGTCATCTACTACTACTTGATGAATCACTTGTAAGGATAAATTCAAATTTAATCAGGGTGAAGAAAATGCAAAGGTGGTGAGAAGACCATGTTTGATGAATTCATAGGTATCTATATCTAGGTGCATCTCTTAATGAACATACCATGATCTATTCTGAGTGATTAGAGTGACATAAAATGCATGTATCCATAAGGATTCTAGAAAATGTCTTATCAACATTTGAAATATCCTCACAAGTGGCTAGATGGTCACCTGGGGACTCAATACCATTATCACTAAATGTGGTGTGAACCCAGTTATCATGGTAAAAGTGATGATGTAGCACAACACATACTTGTTCCCATGTTATCAACTTATATTGATGAGTATCCCACTAATGAGTAGTTGTGCCTTGGAGTACAGTAGGGATTACATGCAGATGTTCATCTTCAAAAACATAGTAACCCTTTAATTATTGTATGTACTCCTAGACCTTAATTTGGCTATGAAACCTAGGGGCTTTATCTAACCAAAAAAATGGTGCATTCATTAGGTTTCCACCAATGACTCAAACAAACTTATAACACTTAGTCAGGTTATGTGGAGCATGTATTTATCAACCAACTATAACACAACCTTGTCTTGTTAGTTCATATTCTCTATATGCCCAGTGTTCACAAGTAATGCTAGTGGTGTCAGAGATGGATTGTGTGTCTTTGCATTGAAGCAGACCATCAAGAGTAGGATATACATGTTCATTTCCTTGCATCATGATGTTTTAAATGTGTTTGAGGTCCTCATTAGCATCAAATAATTCTATAAAAGGGAGGCCTTGATCATCAATAAGAAAAATGACTATGCACTGGGTGTCATTCTCAAAGTTGTTGTAGCACAACTTAAAATCATAAGTCAACATTAGTGGCATCACACCATGGTCAACCCAATAGAGTTGGAAAATCATCAACTTTGGCTAATTTAATTACTTTAAAATCACCTTTGAAAGAGATACCCATAATGTTAATGGTGGCATCCTTTAGAAATCCTATAGGCAGCACTCAAGTCTTATTGGCCATAAATAGAACATGCAGGGGGGTTGCAAAGTGGGGCTCCCCATCTTTTTCCAAGCATCCCTCATGAGAACATTAACTTCCATGTCAGTATCCACTAGCATATCTTAGATCATCCACCAATAAATGGATGCATTTACAATGATTGCCTTGTCACATATGGCATCTGGTTGGATATAATTTTTTTCTCAATGTACATGGTTCAAATGATGATCTATAGGAGTCTTGGTTGTCCATTATCATAACCAGTTATTCAAGAGGGGATGGATGTTTTCATTAAGGATTAGTTTTCATAACTCTTAAAATTCAACCTACCCAAATTCTATTAGGATAGTTACTTTTTGCATTTTAACATGCATGGTTACATCCTTCCCCTTCAAAAACTCAATTTCACCTTGTAAATCATGTACCAAGGCCATTGTGTTATATAATACCGATTTGTTATTTTGATCATCTGGGTAGTGTTGAAGAAGTGATTCTTCACACAAAAGCTTCTCTGCAGGTGAAATTGAAATGGGTTGTGAATGAGCACCACTTCATGTCATAATATTTACTTTAGGTCCCATTGGTGGCGTGGTAGGGCATGATTTCCACTAAGCACTTGGAGTTTTTACAACATGAATCATCTGAGCATTCTTCTCATTATATAGTGATAGCCATAGATAAGTCGATCCATTCTTCCAAATGATGTTCATTCTTACAAAAGGCACAAGTTGGGTAAACCATGTAATCACACTGATAGTGGTGTGATGATCCATATTTGTAACAGGTCCTAGGTGTAAAATGACAACCCCCACACCCATTGCCTCATCCTTGACCCTAAAAAGATTGACCTCCACTAGAATATTGATTATTAGCAACATAAGTTTGGTGATTCCCTCTTGTGCATGATTCATGTATCTCATTGATGACTTATCAGTAATTATTATCATACATGTATGCATCACATATTTTATAGTATAGTGACACTTTAGCTTGGGTAGCACAATAGAGTAAGGGATAATTCCTTACATCATGATCTTCTTGGCTGATCTCATAAGATTGTTTTGTTATGGTGTGAACATTCCTCTGTGGGCAATTATTCCTAGTATGGCCTTCTACTTTGTATTCAACACACCATATGCCATTACATGTGTCATGAACATTATTGGTCATTAGCTTCTCTAGTTGAGAGGCCATAGTAGCAATCTAAGCCTCCATAAAAAGGTTGATCCCTATATTTATACTTCCCATAGCTTTGGAATGAAAATTAGCTTCTAGTGACTCATACAGGTTGGTAAAGGTCTTTTAGGATAGAGCTCAATGAAATGGAAGCAATATCCCTCCCATAAACCATTGAGAATGTTGTGTTGAGTTAATCTCAAATGATAATTTTAAAAGAATCATTTTGAAACATGCAAAATATTTACACACACTCTTAGTGAGCTCTTGCTTTATGTCCTTTAAGGCAGTGATGCCTTACTACTCAAACTCAGGTATGTCAAACTCCTAAAGGAATGCCATTTCCAATGTTTCATAACTCATAACTACTTATTGAGGGTCAAATTTATGGTACCATTTGTGCATGTAATCAAATAAAGTAGTGTCAAACTAAGTAGCCTTCATTTTGAATAAGTGATACCTTATACTCACCAAATGAGTTCACACTTATGAACATGTTTTATCACATTTTTGACACCTCGATATTCACAAAGATAAAGCATCATCTCATAGCATACCATAGTCCACTTGGTGGTTTTAGTGGACCTTATTGTGGTATTCCTCTAGTTCCTTTTGAGTGTTATGGTGGAGGTTTGCTAACACGTCTAACTCCGATTCCTAATCCTCCTCCAATAGAACCACCATCGATGCTTCCTCCTACACCTCCTGTAATAATAGGTATACTAAAATTAATGAGTGCTAAATAAGGTTGAGATATGGCTGGGCCTATAGTTTTCCCACTATTTATATTAGGTCCACTTGGCATTCTAAGTTGAGCCATAGGTGGTATTTGTAATGGAAAATTCAATGTTAAAGGTAGATTATTATGTTAAACTTGTATTCCCAAAGAATCCTCTACTAGCTCGACTTCATATTCTTCATATTTCACATTGTTAATATCCCAATTTCTTATAAGAATTTCATCAAACTCAAATGCATGAGCATGCAATGTGGTTGGGAAATTAGATCTATTTGGATTGGGTTCTTGTATCAATGCTTGTCCTTGTTATCCTATGCATACCTACACTAATAAAAGGCAAAAACCTATGGTTAAGGGTTACTCCTTATGCCTTTTCATTCTCATATGGATTCCCATGACACTTCTAGTATCCTCCCATTGACCCTCTGGCTCATTTCCTCTTATATCCCTACACCTAGCCTCAACATACTTTTGATTATGTGTTCCCACTAGCCAACTTCTATGTTGAACTCTTAGTCTCATGCTAATTCATACCCATCCATTTCCCCACTAGTTATGTTGTTCATGCGTGAGAGAGTGTATCCATCCATAAAAAATTTCTCATGTCTAGATCAACTATAAACCTTTTAATTTCTAAAGGATAATTTTTTATAGACCTTTCACATGGATCTCAAGAGGAAATTGAATTATGATTCATCTAGGCAAGAATATGTAGAGACTGTGTATTCCAAAATATAGATTTTAAGTTGTCCTTTCCACCATTTGTCCATTGCACATATCTAAATAGTTTTTAACTTAGCCAAGGCCACATGATGCTCTACTAACCAAGAAACCTTCTATCCATAATTCTTGAATGGTTTTGTGCATACATTGAAATCCAAGCATGTAAATGCACATGAAATTCTACAAATAATGATTGATATATAAAATCATATAGATTTTGCTCTACCTATGTACATGCATAAATTCTTAGTTCAAGATATTAGAGTGCAAAGTTTACTTCTACTATACCAATCCAGTGATCGATATTCTCTAAATTAAGTTGCACAACCATTTTTATACCATCATGTTAATAAGTATAGTGGGTCCCAACAATATAACCAAAATATTGGGTTCTTTTCCTTTAGTTTAGCATTAATTTCCCTAGTCATGCATGTAAAGAGGATAATAGGTCCAACTAGCTAGCATGTTGGCTTATCACATGAGAAATGGTCTCACATGCTCACCCAAAACACGTGACCTAAGATTAGTTCACGTCATTTCTATCATGTGATGGGTGTATACATTGGGATTTATATACTATGAATGCTTGAACAAGCACATAAATATAACTAAAGATATTATAGTTAATCTAATTCACACAATCCAATCATTCCATACTTAAGCTATTTATTAAAATTGTAAATCAAGAAAAAGAGTAGTAGTACCACTAGTTCCATTACAATTTTACATGTATTTCAATAGCATGAGTATTACATATTATTATATGTCAATTATCACCATACATAAGTCTTGATGCATATCAAGAGCATGAATAAGCTCAAGATTACATTTACCATTATACGACAATAACCAATAACATCAATCCCCTTCTAAGTAAAACTAGGGGTATTTATACATGATTCTACCTTGATCATTCATCTACAAAATCAATTAAAAAGTGATGACTTTCCAATAACCATTAATAAAAATGAGTCATGGCATGTCATTACATTGAATTTCTATTGATACATGCTTAACTGCCCCAATATAACAGTTATATGCTAGATATATGATGTTGTGCACCTATCTTCTCATGGGCCACTGTTAGATCTGTGCTTGAATTATTCTCCTCTGATGTTCACACAAACCATTCCCTTAACCATTTCTACCTTTTTCACCCTTTTCCAATTCATACACTAATTTCTTGAGGCTTACAACGTTGGTTTCTCTGTGTTTCCTGCATCTTGTTCTTTGTGACTTGCTTCTTCCATGCCAAGATCTACCACACCTTAGCTTGATTCTATGCCCATTTCTCCAAAAAAATACTTAGAATAAATTGATATGAAATTTAGGATCCAAAAGTGAATTAAAACCTATGTGGTTTTTATCAACATACTAATAAATGTTAAGTATTGCAAATGCACGCATCATCGAACATGGCACTTCGTTTCATATTAATGACACATAGTAATTCATGTTGTGCCTAACTTCACATAATTTGAAGCCATAGCTAAAATAATGTGTTTGTTTGAAAATTATCATTAGTTATAATTTCAAACTTGATCATTTAAATTTGTGTTCTCATGTTAGCTCACTAGATTGGCTAAGATAGGGACAAACAAACCGTGGCCTTACTTGTGATACAAGTATACAAGATAAATGTTGTAGGTAAGGAAACATATATGTGTTTCAGATAGAAAAACACATACATTAATTTATAAACATTTAAATTTTGATACTAGAAAAGAACATGAAATAAAATGTTTAGTAATTTGTAATATGTCAACAACACTTATGGGAAAGAATATTTGTATCTTAGAAAAAGTAAATGAATAACACAATGACATTAATTGACATGAACATATGAGTAACACATCAACAATAATTCATATAAGGGTTTGGTTTGCTACATCTAAGTCAACATTTACTATAATGGGAATGAAAGTATAAATTTTGATTAAAAAACTAATAACATGTACTCATATGTGAATGGAAGCCATCAGGCACTCCATCCACATACCTATAAATGTTCATTAACACATTGAATATTTAAAGTTGTTTAAGGCAGCTGACATTTAATCCCTTTGACATTAAACAAAACATATGATTGTTCACTTAATGGGAGAATTAAAATATATCCTATAAATAAGGAATTTATAAATCTTATCCACTATTATAATTTAAATTTCAATGTTCCTTGTAGTGAAGGTCCTTCAAGGCTTCCATCCACATATTAGTGATTGTTTAGTCTTCAAACAATAACATTTACCAGTATGTGAATGAATGCCTTGATGACCATCATGACCATACCAACAAAAGTTCAATCATATGAGAAGGCCCATTGTGGGTTCATTTACACCAATGAAGGTGGTGTCTTCTAACCTATGACATGTATGGAAATAGAAATGCAACACAGATATGAAGCACATAACAACACGAATTCAGAAAACCTCTAGGGCTCAATTTAAAAAACAACAAATTTAGAGTCAGATGTGAATGAAAACATGCCAACTATGTGGGTTCAAATATGGGTAACATTCCATCCCTCCAATGAGTTTATTCTAACATGGGCATGTAAGGAACATTAATAATAACATGCACATGATAATAAAATTAACACAGTTGTGGTTTCATTTATAGGCAACACAAGTGTTTTTAGTTGTGGGTTTTTTTTACAATTTTAGTATACAAGAATTTAATCCCAACAATTAGTCCAAATAAAAGCATTCACTTTAGGAAGGCCATATTTGAACCAAATTTGAGAAGTTACAAAATCATGAATGTCCTAATTGTTCATGACCATAGGAATTCTATATCCATCTTTCACATTGTAACTGCAACTTGAGGAGCCCATCCAAATTTACTTATCTTCCAACTTTAAAAAATGAAAGGAGCAAAGAATACTTAGAAGGGTATACTTTTCATCCAAAATATGTCCTCGTAATTGAAAATATATCCAACCATCTTTGTCTAAGTTGAAGTAATCTTTGACAAAAAATCCAACATGTTCCATGCACCAAACAGACAGGCATGAATATTATGTATACTACTTAAAGGGTAAGAATTGATCCAAGAATATGCATAGAATTTGGCATTATTTTCTTTTCCTACATTCCATCTTAAAAAATATTTGATTATGGAGGGAATTTTAACCATTAGGATCCAAGTATGAGAACCATGCTTATGAGTGTGGACTGTAAAAATTATTTTAGGAAGCATATTATACAGGGATTTTCATATAAGAAATGATGTTCCAAAGAGAGTGATTTTCAGAGTAAAGTCTCCAAATTAACTTGTCTCCCAAAGTAATATTCGTATTTTTATTTATCCAAAAACCAAGGCCTCCCCACTCATGAAGGAGATAGATTTTATTCCATTTGACAAGAGGAAGTTTTCTAACTTCATTGGTTCCACCCAAAACAAATCTGATTTGGATAGATCTCGTGCATTTTTTAATGTTAGAGGGGATGGGTAGAATTTACATCATGCAAATAGGCATAGCTTGCATGCAAGATTTGAGGAGTTGAATTCTACCTAAAAATGAAATCCATTTACCTTTCCAACCTTCCAACTTCTAAAGATTTTGATAAATCGTTGATTTCTAAAGCTCAATAGAGTTTCTCCCAACAAAAAGAGGAATCCCTAAGTAGGATCAAGGGAGAACACCAAGATTAATGTCAATAATTCTATAGATGGTAGTTTGCGCATACCTATTTATTTTAAAAAATAAAACCTTGTACTTTTATTTATTAACCTACTTACCAAAAGCATGCTCATATAAGTTTAGTGTTTTTTTGAAGGCGCAATCTTCCTCAATAGAGGCAACACCAACAAGACCAATGTTGTCAACAAATTGAAGATGGGTAATTTTGGGTGCATCTAAAGCCATAATGACACCATTAAAAACAATCTAGTTTTTAAGATGGGAAATCCATCTACTTAAGTAATTTACAATAAGTGTGAACAAATAAAGGGATAAAGGGTCACCTTGGCGAAGACTTATAAAAGCTCCAAAAAATAACAAGCTCATAGTTAATTAAGACTGATAATTTTAGGGTGTTGATACAACTAAAAATTCAATCCTTCTAATTATTATCAAAGCCAAATTTCTCTATAATGCTAATAATGATATCCCAATTAACCATGTCAAGTGCTTTATTCATATCGCACTCTATCAACATGTTACTTTGATTCTGGGAAGAAAAAAGTGAACTATCTCATGAGTAATGATGATGCCATCAAAAATTTATATGCCAATGACAAATCTCCCTTGTTATATGGAAATGATTTTGGGCATCATCTTTTTCAACTGTTGGCCATGACATTTGCAATGATTTTGTAACTAAAAATGTAGAGAGAAATTGGCATATAGGAATCAAAGTAACTAACATAATTATTTTTAGAATCACCACTATGAATGTGGAATTTATCTACTTTATAACCTTCTTGGAAATAGTAGATTATTTATTAGCAACAATGCCATCTTTTCCAACAATATCACAGTAAGTTTGATAAAAACCTATAGGGAAGCCATCTAGGCTAGCAACCTTGTTTGGATTGAAGGAGAAAACATTTGATTTGACTTCTTCTCCAGAGATTAGAGCATTAAGGGAAAGATTCTTAACAATAAGGATAAGGGGAGGGATTTGGCAAATGATTTCCTCCCTAACAACATACCTATCGATTCCCAAGTCCAAAAAAAGATATTTGAATAAATTTCTATCTTCCTCTTTGATTTTACAATTATCAATGAGAGTTTTTCCACCAAGCATGATAATTTTGGAAATTATGTTATAGTTCCTCCTTATTACAATGGTCTTGTGAAAAAATCATGTGTTCATATCTCTTTGTTTAACCATTTGATTCTAGATTGTTATTTCCAATAGTTTTCTAATTGAAGGGGTAATCTATTCCAATAACACATGAATTTATCTTCATTTGTCTGTAGGTCATCTATCATTCCATTCAAAATTATACTATTTTATAAATCTCAAATCTTTTTTTGTAGATTTGAATTTTTATCTGAAATCTTACCCAAAAAATTGTTCCAAACTTTATGTTGATATTTGACTATTTTCAACTTTTGTACTAGTATGTGCTTGTTTGTCCCAATAAATGAGAAATCCCACCAATCTTTGATTTTTTTAAAAAAGGTCTGATCTTTGGTCTACATTAGTTCAAATTTGAAGAGCCCAAATCATGGAGGAGTAGCCTCAAAGATAATCAAACTAATGAGCCAGTGATAAGATATGGGTTCAATCAAAATCTCTAATTCAAAAAACAATACCGATAGATCCAATCAATGCTTAAGAGGAATCTATCATGTCTTTCAGTAATAAAGGCATCTCCAATTCTATGATTCAACCAAGTATATGATCCTTATTTGGGTTTAACATCAAAATCATAGGTGTCTTCAATGAATTGGGCCAAGTTGGAAGCAGATGGGGAGAGAGTTTCAGAGCCTCTATATTTTTACAAAGGAGAGATGATTGTGTTGAAAATATACTCCAAGAACCCACTTTTCATTAGCATATAAGCTTTATACGTTTTTTAAGAATAACCCAAAAAGACTCTTTTCAAAACTAAAAATTGGCGCATAGATAAAGATTTATTTTGACCCAATTATATCGAACCTAACTACTTTCCATTGGATACAATCATCCAAAAAAGAACTAGAAATCATGAAAGGGTTCCAAAGAATGGCAATTCCTCTAGAGGAACCAAGCGAGTCTTTTATTAAAAATTTACAATTTCTCCATATGCCTTTGATACAATCAAAGTGAAGAGAAGTGTCCATTTTGTTTCTTAAATACGGAGTAAATCAGGGTTTTTCAAAAGAATAAATTATTTTAGCAGCCATTGTTTATGCGGGGCATTAAGCCCCAATAATTTCTAAGAAATAATCAACATTGAGGGGGTTTGGACCCAATGATATTATGGGTAAGAGGATTATGCCCCATTAGGTGTTAATCTTTTTTTTTTATCAGATTTAATTACAGATTGGGATCCTTCCCCATTTTCCCCCTTTCATCCTCCTCATGAAAGTTAGGATTCTAATTTTCATTGGGGAATGCCTCTTGGGTTTTAGGAAGCATTTCATAAATTTGTTTATGACTCCCTTTTCCAATGTTAATTTGAGCTTACAAGTTTCTATAATTGGAGTGAGGAGGCATTTATGACTTGATTTTGCCACATTGAATAGATTTTATAGCAAGATTAGAAATTTCAAGATTGGACATACTAGGATTGTTAAGTAGATGTTTAATCTAATCTTGTGATAATCTATCCAAGAATTTCATAGGCTACCCATCTTCCTCCATATCATCATTTTCTCTATTCATTTCCTCTTCTTCAAGAATCCTTAGCTGAGCTTCAGGGCAAAGTGGATGATCTAAACACTTGAACCCCTCCAAAATCTAATCAAGGCCTTGAATGTTACGAGGTTAAAGATTAGTTTATTTGACTAGGGTGTCCCTAATGAACTTGGTGCAATTTTATGTTTCAACATCAACGTCCATCTCTTGAATAAGATTAAATTTGTTGATAGTTTGTGCCCTATTTATTTCCTTTAACCTCTTTTGGCTTCCAAGCTTTATAATTTTTCCCTTGTTTTTTTTCTTAGGTTCAATGAAGATATCATCTCAATTATCCTAATTTGGAACTTGGATTGGACAATTGAAATAAAAAATCCATGTAAATGACAATTTTTGCATCTAAAAGGAACATTTTGATAGTCCAATTCTTGAAATCATTCCTTGATTTCATATTTGAATTGAATTGCCATGGGTATTGGTTTGGAAATATCCATGTTGACACATATTCTAGCGTAAACTACTAAAAGTCCAACCTCGATTGATTTTATCACACCATGTATATGTATTATCCCAATTGATCTCCAACCTATTTAAAATTTTCCTTTTTCCATAACTTAGAAGGAAGCCCATAAAATCGAGTCCAAATAAGGACTTTGTTTAATTCCATTAATTTAATGTTATAGCTTTCTTTCCAATGTTTCATAAACAGAATAATGCACGTGGATATTGTTTGGATGGGTACTTGAAGTAGTTCCACACTTGCATGATTATTATTGTGTGCACCCACTGTCGAATTTGACATGAAGATTCTATATTGTATATAGTAAAATGTTTTCTTTGGTATCTTAATGTATATCAATGATCATAAATATGACGATGCAATGATTAGAAGGATAAATTAATAGATGTACATAATAGTTAATATTACCATTGTATATTATCTCTACATTATAAAGTTATGAACTGTGGTTATGCTCTACTTGGCTCTATTTTTTGAGGGTGGATAGCAAAAACATACCTTCAAGATCAACTTTGTTTGCAAGTATTTCAAGAATCACTTCATGGTCAAATTCATGAACTTTCCACAAAGTTCTATTTTGAGGTTTTTCATGATATTTGATCATTTGAATATTTGTAGGAATAACTAGATTTTAATAAAGAAGCACCACCTTGTGTGTTTCAAAGTCCTCAAATAATAATTTTTTTATTTTTTTATGATAGTACTTATGAAATCATGTTCATGTAACCACTACGGTTCTAGTAGGATAAATTAGCTCTTCTCTATCCATAACATTTGTGGTTAATTTTTTTTGCCTCTACACAATAACATAAGTTGTAGTTTGATCCCTCATCATTGTTTTAAGGTGCAATGACTGCAAAAAAATGCCCTACATTTAAATTATAATCAAATTGTAAACACATCTAGAAAAAAATAAAGATATCACTAATATCCAACTAAGATTGTATATTTAATTAAATAATAAATTATACTTGGTTGCACAAGATCTGAGATGTGGTCAAATTCAACTGATGATGCCATTTCATGATCTGTCAATTGCTGGAGTGAATGGCTACACTATACAAGTGATATGGGTCTATAATACCATTCAACCAATTCTTTTGACTCACAATCATTCCAATTAAATTTCATATATGTGGAACAAAAACATGCCATATCCCTAGTTTTAATAGTCCATGAACTTGAATTTGATCTTTGAATAGAGTGAAGAACACTTGATCCAGGTACTGTACTATAATCTTTATACATTGACTTGTGTTTTTCCTCTATTAACCAAAAGTATCTTTGCACATGAGAATATTTATTTGATCCATGACAAATATTTTTATCACACCAAGTCATAATACTTACAGCATCAATTAAATTAACATTATCTTTGTGCTTTGCATGTTCTCTTTTAAGGGCTCTTTTACATATGCACTTGCACCATCATGTTCCTCTTTTCCATGCCCAGCCTCAAATAAACTCTAAAAATATTGAGTACCATTCTTATTATGAAATCTACTTAACCAGTAAAACATTCAAGAATTCCTAAATTGCCTAGCACAATTATCTGATCAAAGGTATTGTGTATCAAACATGATTTCTCTTGCATTCATATTTATATAAACTATCTCAAAATAATCCTAGACAAACTCTAGAGAATGTGATATGTCATCGCTCATATAAAAGTGGTACTCCCTCAAAATATTTTTCTTGTCATTAGTGCTATTAGGTGCATGTCTTAATATAATATGAAAATAAATTCTAACTCGAATTGAATTATAGTATTGTGATTGAACCTCATTATATAGGTGTAATGTGTAGTTCTTAGTAAATTCTACAACTGAAACAATGGTGCTAGCTAAGAATTTGTCCTTGCATACCTTGAATTTATTATCTAACCATTTTGATTTGTGTGTGTGTATTGCATATTGGTAGATAGTATTCTTCTTGAATTCAAACATGAAATTAGATACAAATTTTTTGGTCATAACAATTCATATCTTGATGACTCTTTTTTATCTTTTAACACATACTTTACAAATTTGTACTTATTATAATCAACTAGTTACTTTCTAAATTCATGTGAAATTTCTTCATGCATGCAACTCATCAAATTCGACAAACCATCACAACTGTTACATGTTCCATCTAAACATTGTTTGGAAAAAAAATTGTCCCTCAAGTATTTGATAGAAATAACTTTGGATTAATTCTCTTGATGTCTTAGGTGGGGAAGACACTATACATTCTTTAAAAATCACATCGACATGTAAAGTACAATGTATATGATGAAAACCATCAAAATACATAGCAAATTAAACATGTACCCTATAACAACATGTGATGTGTAACAACATGTGATGTCTGTTTGGTTGATTTTAACATAGAAAGGCTTGCACATCTCAAATGACCTTTAGCTAATTATCAATTAGCCATTAAATTTTTCAATAAATTTTTTATAAAATTTTGTTTGGGTCATGTCTAAGAAATATTTTGCATGTGGCTCACAGTTTGTTGATTTTTTTTTCTTTTAACAATGTTTTTTATATTAGATGAGACCTTTGTATTGTCGTGGTAAAAATTTTCAATCAAATATCTTGTTCCTTCAACTAATACTTTATATTTTCATAAGAGTCTACTACTAAACACCCAACAATCCATGATTGAAGGGTCATCAAGCCTTGTTCTTCTTTTTATGAAATTTATTAGATTTTTTCTATTTAAGTTCAAGGTTTTACTTATTTTACTAATAATTTGAGCTTTAGATGTTGACTTACTCACTATAGATTCTATTATTACTCATCTTGCCACATTATTATATTTTTTTTCAACTTTTATTGCCTATTGCCTTAAATGCATTAAATAGATTCTTTATTATTGCACTATTTTTTTATCTACATTGAATGTTATTAACCCCAAATTATGCATCACAAGACATATTTTTTGCATTTTTATTAATTGAACAAATTATTGATATCATTTTGTATGGTTTTTATTCTTAAATGCATAGTCCCATACACATTAAACATGACGTTGAACAAATATTTTTGATATTTTATCTTCCATAGATTATATTATTTTCTCATCTATTTCAACCAAATACCTTGGTGTTCACCATATTATCCTTGGAGGTGTGGGTGTATGAGCTATATTTTGTATTAAATTGGGTGGTGTTACCACTTCAACCATTGTAGGGAGAGTATAGGGTTGACTATCTTCATTAGACCCTACAAGTGAATTGAATTTCTCTTCATTAGGAGACACATGATTTGGGGTTATTACTTTATGTTGATTATCATCATACTCAAAAAAATCATTACGAATGGATGTTTCATTATAATGTGTTTATCCATATATTTCATCACTCATTATAAATTCATTACTTACATGCTTTAAATTTTGAATAACATCATGTAACAAAGATTGATTGAGTTCTCTTATCTCATTTAAAGACCTATCTAAACTAAATTCTATAGAATTGGATATGTAATTTTCATTTGAAATATTACTTGGTGTGGAGGAAGCAGCTTCACCTT
Organism: Torreya grandis; assembly: GCA_037957365.1. Taxonomy (NCBI): domain Eukaryota; kingdom Viridiplantae; phylum Streptophyta; class Pinopsida; order Cupressales; family Taxaceae; genus Torreya; species Torreya grandis. Next base: position 5,235,334 of record JARHVA010000474.1, read on the forward strand.
GCTTAGAAGCCCTTATGGATGCTCTCTTATCTGCTCATCTTTTTCTCTTTTTTCTTCAATTTCCTCATTTTTTAGCTCTTTGATTGGTCTTTTACGATGACTTTCTGACCTCATTATTTATCTTTAGTACCAAAATAAGACAATTGTAGAATTAAACTTGAATAATTTGTAGTGATTCAAACAAAATGAAGAATTTACCAAATTCGCATGGTTATAATAGAAAAACTAGTTTATAATTTGCAAGAACAAAGCCAATGAGCAAATTTCATGAGAAAGCCAAGAGAAAATCATGAATCGAAAAGGACATGCATGCTTTTGAAAGAATGCATGCCTTTTTAATCTATGAAAAAATGAGTAAAAATAATAAATGCATAAAAATTTGGTTTATTTAGGGTGTATGCCTTTTGCAAGTTTTCAAAAAAAATTGGCCACTGTCCCTTCAAAATTGCTTCAATTTTAGGTCTGTGGGTCCTAAATCTAGTCCAAACTCTATCATGAACCAGTCAAAAAGATTTATAAGAAATTTAAGAGCTTTTTCATCTTTGTCGACACATATGATCAGACAACTTTTATTATTTAAAAAAATTATATGGGTTTGTAGAGAGGAAAGCGTAGTTTTAGAATATATAATATTTTTTAATGTTAGAATGTTATTTATAATTATTATTCAAATTTTACATAACATATCTCATTATGAACTATAAACATATCACCACAAATTTTCTTATAACTTTCTGAATATTAATCAAATGTTTATAAAATTTATATCTTAATAATCTACACATTGTCAATTATGCTTTTAAAAAATTAATTTTTATGAAGTTAAGGTCAAAAAATTGTGTTCGTACAGTTGTAGTTTTCATTTTACAGCTATCTTGACTTGTAAAATTATTTAAAAATTATATATATATATATAATAAAAAATTAATAAAAAATATTTTCAACAATCTTTGACACTTTACCTATCTATATATGAATTTTTATACAAAAATTCATTTATTTACTCAAAAAAATATGTTCGTACACATGCAATCTCCTTATCTTTTCTCAAAAAATGATCAATCTATTGTCATAAATGCATATATTTCATACACTTTTATCATCTTGAGTATTGGAAAAAATTATATAATTAGAAACTACATTCAAAATACCACAATTCATGTTCTTGTGTCATTGTTAAATTTCTTTTTGATGTGTCTCTAACATTCTCTCCAAGTTCAACTATTATTATTTTAAGAAAAAAAGTGTTGCTTTATACCCCTCCCCCTTTTTTGTCTCCCATTATCCTGCATCCACCCCTAAGAGGAAAGAGCTTTTTTATATCAATGTCCAACTTTTGGAAGAGAGCCATAAGTCTTGCATACCAATAAGATTTGCATCCTTGTTTGGAAAGCTGCATAGAATATTAAAGTGCAAGTTACAGATACATATTTTGAATAGAGAAAGGATTTATAATGCATCAAAGTTTATACGACATAGTGATATTGTGGAAAATTAAAGAGATAAAAAGGAGACATATCTCAAACTTTGAAAAAATAATTGAGCGAGGAAATTTTTTCTAGCTTGAATGTTCTTTGAGAACATGGAGATGAAAACTCTGTCCCTACATTTAAAATCATTGTCTCAAATATGGCTCAAGCCTCACAATCATACAATAGTGTGGGAGTAACTAACGTATGAAAATTTTGAATCTTTGTTTGGATGCTTTGAAATTGGCCTTGTAAATATTATCTTTCTAATCATGTCAATGTTGTATATTCTTTACTATTATTTTTATTATAAATATAAGATTGAAAAAACCTCACCTAAATAAGTATACGAATGCGACAATTCGACTTGTTACACTTTATATATCAAATTGATTGTAAATGCTATTTTCTTAATTACATTGAATATTATTTTTATATTTTTACAAGATCATTTTTAACACAAGAATTGTTTCAACACATCAATTTATTCAGATACATATGATCTGTCGTGTGAACTCATACCCGGTTTTCTCATTCAAATAAATGTAAAGAGGTTACGATTGTCTTTTCAACGAAAACAATGAAAAGCCACCACACGTTGGCCAACAATTCACGCAAGTGAGGTAAGTAGCCATAAAATAAATGTCAATTCTGAAAAGATCTCAAACAAAAGTAAATAATTTTAAAATGGGTTAAGAATATAAAGGTTAGGGAGATGTCAATTTATATCAGTGTAATGTGGAACAGTTTTTTAGAAGAGAATAATCAGAAAGAATTATTAAAATTTTAAAGGTAATACATCTTCAAACTAATAAAATATATATTGTTTTATAAATTTAGATTATGTTATTTTTATTTATGGGTTTTTAATAGGTTTTAAAATTTATTGTTGGGAAGCAAAAAATGATATTAGTATAATTATTTGTATGTGCAAATTTTAATTTAAATGTTCTCTTTAAAAATTGAAGTGCTACTATCTTATAGATAAACAAAGTTAAATTTATTTATTCCTTATTTTAAATGAACGTTTTTAAGGATCCATGAAAATATTTAAAAATGAATAAACATTAGAATTTCTAAAAACTTATCTTAAATCTTTATTTGTTTGAGGATCTATTCTAACTTTACACACAATAAATTTGATAGCTTCAAAAACATCTTGCATCCTCCTAAATTCTATAAATGATGATGCATATAAAGAAGTACCATTTAATATCTTTAAAATAAGAATAAAAAGATTTTCTCCATTTAAAAATGATTTTTTGAAAAATAATATTATATAATCTCCATAAATCCAATAAGACTTAAAAAAACCTTTACTCCAAATCACTGAAAGTTTCCATTGAGACAAGGCCTCTACAACTTATCTTAGATTTGGGAAATTCTTAAGAATATCTATAGTTTCCAATTCTTTATCCGAGCCTCCTTTAAAATTAACCCAAATATAAAACATTAAAACATTGTTAAACCCCTTACCGGTACTTCATAAAAAGAATGTTAAAAAGCTTACTTATAAAGAATGAAGTAACTTCCAATTTTAATGTGATTTCATAATCCATTTCCATGCATTCAATTTTTAAAATCCCCTCAATGGATTTTTTCACTTCCTTGAAAAAGGTATTCTATAAACAATTCTTAGAAATAGAAGTTTTAAAATTAGTTATTATCCTATTAGCATGAAGAGAGAATTTTAGGGTTACGAGGTAATTTTCAAATGCCACATTCCTTGACCAAGAAAGAAACATGAACTTGGTTTTAGTGAAAAGATAAAAATTGTTGTTATGATAAATGACATAACGAATTATTTATTAAAAAAAATAGACTTTACAAAACCTTTAAATCATTAATTATATAATAATTAAATCAACATTATTGTAAAATTAAAAATATTTTAAACTTATTTTAAATGATATTTTCATTTGAAAAATCATGATATGAATTATATGTATTATTGAAATGTCTTATATTATATTAAAAAATAAAAATATAATATAGAAGGTTATATAGTAACGTGGTCGGATAAATCACGGTCCAAATTCTACGTCAGATAAAGAAACCGGTTCAAAATATTAGCAAGTAGCTAAATAAAATACGACTAAAGTAACTATAAATAACTAGAATGATTTTCAAGCACATGCTACCATCCTAGGAGGTGGAGGCAGAGGGTCATCCTTGAGAAGCACTGACCAAGCAGGGGGTTCCACGTTTGGGATCTGTTGACCCAATTTTGCCCCTCAGGCAAAACCCCGGTCACCTCCTACCCCTGCTTTGCATGGCCAGTCATTTCGGGTTGCAAGGTCCGTCTTCAGGGTTCGACAGTTCTGTTTCAGAGCATTGGTTCATCGGCCTAGTTCGTTGGCGTTCATGGTAGTGAAAGGCAGAGTCTTCGAACGTTCACGCAAGGAGTGAAGAAGGGAAAAAATCGAGACGTTTAACACTTAGGCAAAAAAGGAAGGGCAGACAAAATGCAGAGGGCGACAAAATCACCACCCATAACACGGGCAGAGAAAAAGAGACCCCCTACACACAATGCAGAGGGCGGCAAAATCGCCGCCCACAACGCCGGCGAAGAAAAAGAGGCCACTAACATCGGTCGACGTCGGCAAAACTACCACCGTCGGTAGCTTACATAGGCCGACGTCGACAAAACCGCCGCGGTCGGCATCTTATCGGCCGACGTCGGCAGAAGTCCTACATGCAGTCCACAGCAGCGGGCGGCAAATTCACCGCTCACAACATGAGGCAGCAAAAAACACTTGCAGAACACAGGAAAAAGCCCACCCAGCCGCCAGAGGAGAAGACCAGCACACAAAATGAGGCAGAAAGCATGGTCCCAGCAGACTTGTGATGTCAGCTACAGTGTTTTTCACTCTTCCCAATGAGACTTCTCTTGGCTCTTCTAATATAAATGGGCAGACTTGTTCATTTATGAGAATCTTCTCGACCTTTGTAAAGAGCACTGCTCTGCATTTTCCCCACCTGAATCAATAAATACAGTTTTTACCTCTTTCTTGGATGGATACTCTGTGTATGTTCTATGTTTAATTTGTGCTCAGTCATTTCCTTTTAAATGCTCTCACAGGTTTTAAATACCAATGTACCAGCTATCTACAGAATGTCAGTTTGCAGCTTACAGGTGAAGAGTTCTATTTGGGGTGCAGAAACAGAGGAGGTCACTTACAATATGCATTCCATAGCATCTTGGTGAGTCCTTGTTTCTTGTATCTTTCACTAGAACCTCCCCATCATCCCAGCAACTTGGTCTTTTCTGCCAAGTTTTAGTGTATGTATGTTACATTTCCTTGATTCTGAGAGTAGATGTGGAAGGTCAACCTTTATTTTGGTGTATCACCTCTTTTAGAGTAGGTTGTTTGCTTTCTTGCATTTTCTTCCCTTTTCATCCCCCCCAGTATATCTATATCTATATTTTCGCACTGCCTAGAACAAACAAGATACATCAGAGGGAACTAGCCCATACCTAGAGACTCTCCTCTCCTGCTTCGCCGTCCCACAGGCGAGAGAGGGGTTTCCATGTTGCGGGGAGAGGGCAGGAATCTGTTTTCCTACCACAAGGTGCACTTTCCAGCGTCAACAGTTTTGGCACGCCCAGTGGGACAAAATTGTTGACGCTGGAAAGTGCACCCTGCGACAGGAAAATAGATTCTTGCCCTCTCCCCACAACATGGAATCCCCTCTCTCGCCTGTGGGATGGCAAAGCAGGAGAGGAGAGTCTCTAGGTATGGGCTAGTTCCCTCTTATGTATCTTGTTTGTTTCAGGCAGTGCAAAAATATAGATATACAGCTATATACTGGGGGGATGAAAAGGGAAGAAAATGCAAGAAAGCAAACATCCTACTTTAAAAGAGGTGATACACCAAAAATGAAAGCGACCTTCCCACATCCACACTCAGGATCAAGCAAAAACACACATACACTCAGATCTGGCAAAAAAGACCAGGTCTCTAAGATGATAGGGAGGTTCTTATGGATGGCACAAGAAACAGGGACTCACCAAGGTGCTGAGAAATACACACTGTAAGTGACCTCACCTGTTCTATACCTCCAAAACAGAACTCTACTCCTGACAGTAGCACACAGTGGCGCTTTGTAGATCACAGGTTTGCTGGTGTTGAACCTGTGAGAGCATCAAGAGACAATGACTGGACACAGATTAACATTCAATGCATACACAGAAAGATCCATCCAAATAGAGGTAAAACCGTCTTTTATTGAATCAGGTGGAGAATTTGGAGAGCAGTGCTCTTTACAAAAGTGGGGAAGATTCTCATAAATGAACAAGTCTACCCATTTATATTAGAAGAGCCAAGAGAAGTCTCATTGGGAAGAGTGAAAAACACTATAGCTGACATCACAAGTCTGTTGGGACCATGCTTTTTGCCTCGTTTTGCGTGCTGGTCTTCTTAATGACAGGTAAGGGAGCAATTGTGAGAGCGACAGCCTGAATTGGGGGCAACGGTTCTGGAAAAAGTGGCATATGTGGCCTAGGGGCAATTTTTCTGGCTTGAATCAAGTAATTTTCGGCCGCAATGGCAATGTCATACACATCCGGTAGTATATGTCCTCCCATAGATTGGATCATCATAGCAATGTCACTATTTAATGCTTTTAAATAGTACAAGAAAGTGTAACTGGGGGTTGGCCTTACCAGGATGGGAATTCTATCCCAAGTCTTTTGAAACCGCGTATTGAAGTCCTGCATGTACTCGTGCGGAGCTCTTTTTATAGTTGTCAGCTGCTCAACAAGAGAGAGGCCGTCACTTTTCTCTCCAAAATGATCAGTCAAATGGGTGCCCAATTCATTCCAGGAATGTATGGAATTCACAGGCAAGGTGCCGTACCAATCGAGAGCTTTCCCTTTCAGAGACAAGGCTAACAATCTGATGGCAATGTTTTCTTCTGTTATATTGTGAATATTGCAAAAGTTGGCAATATTCTTGATATGCTCAACAACTGTAATAGGTCCCACTCCATCAAAATAAGGCACATTTTTTAGAGCTGTTCTAGGGATCAGATCATAGCGTGGGAGGTTTAAGGGGCTCTCACCACGAAAAGCTGCAAAAGGCAATGCCATGGCTAGAATAGGCTGCAACTGTGGTTGAGCTAGATTGATGTTCCTATCAACAAGTCTAGGAGGATTTACTAGTGGATAAGGGCGAGTTCTTCCAAACATGAGCCTTTTAGCAGAGTTTAAAGGCAGCTCAATGAAAACAAAAGGGACCCCTCTTGAAGCTGACCTTGTGGTAACTTTTGGCATAGAAGTTTAAGTGATTGGTCTTAAAATAAAGAACTGAGCTCTTACCAGTGGAGTCACCAGATGCTGAAAAATCTTTGAAATGACTGTAGCAGGACTAGCATCAATCCTGAAATACTACTGTGTTGAAAAATACAGTCCCACCGGGCATGCCAAAACTGTTGATGCTGGAAAGTGCACCCTGCGATAGGAAAATAGATTCCTGCCCTCTCCCCGTAACATGGAAACCCCTCTCTCGCCTATGGGATGGCGAAGCAGGAGAGGAGAGTCTCTAGGTATGGGCTAGTTCCCTCTGATGTATCTTGTTTGTTTTAGGCAGTGCGAAAATATAGATATAAATATACTGGGGGGGATGAAAAGGGAAGAAAATGCAAGAAAGCAAACAGCCTACTCTAAAAGAGGTGATACACCAAAATAAAGGTTGACCTTCCACATCCACTCTCAGAATCAAGGAAATGTAACATACATACACTTAAACTTGGCAGAAAAGACCAGGTTGCTGGGATGACGGAGAGGTTCTAGTGAAAGATACAGGAAACAGGGACTCACCAAGATGCTGTGGAATGCATACTGTAAGTGACCTCCTCTGTTTCTGCACCCCAGATAGAACTCTTCACCTGTAAGCTGCAAACTGACATTCTGTAGATAGCTGGTACATTGGTATTTAAAACCTGTGAGAGCATTTAAAAGGAAATGACTGAGCACAAATTAAACACATAGAACATACACAGAGTATCCATCCAAGAAAGAGGTAAAAACTATATTTATTGATTCAGGTGGGGAAAATGCAGAGCAGTGCTCTTTACAAAGGTCGAGAAGATTCTCATAAATGAACAAGTCTGCCCATTTATATTAGAAGAGCCAAGAGAAGTCTCATTGGGAAGAGTGAAAAACACTGTAGCTGACATCACAAGTCTGCTGGGACCATGCTTTTTGCCTCATTTTGCGTGTTGGTCTTCTCCTCTGGCAGTTGGGTGGGCTTTTTCCTATGTTCTGCAAGTGTTTTTTGCCGCCTCATGTTGTGGGCGGTGAATTTGCCACCCGCTGTTGTGGACTGCATGTAGGACTTCTGCCGACGTCGGCTGATAAGATGCCGACCACAGCAGTTTTGCCGACGTCGATCGATGTTAGTGGCCTCTTTTTCTCTATCGACATTGTGGGCGGCGATTTTGCTGCCCTCTGCATTGCGTGTAGGGGGTCTCTTTTTCTCCGCCTGTGTTATGGGCAGCGATTTTGCCACCCTCTGCATTTTGTTTGCCCTTCTTTTTTTACCTAAGTGTTAAACGTCCTAATTTTTTCCCTTCTTCTCTCCTTGCATGAACGTTCGAAGACTCTGCCTTTCACTACCGTGAATGCCAACGAACTAGGCCGATGAACCAATGCTCTAAAATGGAACTGTCGAACCCTGAAGACGGACCTTGCAACCCGAAATGACTGGCCATGCAAAGCAGGTGTAGGAGGTGACCGGGGTTTTGCCTTAGGGGCAAAATTGGGTCAACAAATTTTCCTTTCGATCCAGGAGGGATGTGAACATTCTTGGTTAGTTGTATATAATAGTTTGCTTTCAGTTGTTTTTCCTATTTTCCTTAAGTGCAGTTTGCACAGTTAGTTGTTTTTAGCTTTGTGTGTTTCCCTTTGTTTGGGGGTAAATTCTGTGTATTTTGATTCTGGGATTATCAACGCTGTTGTGAACTCTCTTCAAAGCCACCATCTGACTCCGCACCCAATGGATATGCAAGGCAACTAGTTATAAGCATAGCAGGCACGCTTCCCCTGTGAGTCGCCAATTTGTTGACCCAATTTTGCCCCTCAGGGAAAACCCCAGTCACCTCCTACACCTGCTTTGCATGGCCAGTCATTTCAGGTTGCAAGGTTCATCTTCAGGGTTCGACAGTTTCGTTTCAGAGCATTGGTTCATTGGCCTAGTTCGTTGGCATTCACGGTAGTGAAAGGCAGAGTCTTCAAACGTTCACGCAAGGAGAGAAGAAGGGAAAAAATTAGGACGTTTAACACTTAGGCAAAAAAGGAAGGGCAGACAAAATGCAGAGGGCGGCAAAATTGCCGCCCATAACACAGGCAGAGAAAAAGAGACCCCCTACACGCAATGCAGAGGGCGGCAAAATCATCGCCCACAATGCCGACAGAGAAAAAGAGGCCACTAACATCGGCTGACGTCGGCAAAACTGCCACCATCGGTAGCTTACATAGGCTGACATTGGCAAAACTACTGTGGTCAGCATCTTATCGATCGACGTCGACAAAAGTCCTACATGCAGTCCACAGTAGCGAGTAGCAAATTCACCGCCCACAACATGAGGCGACAAAAAACACTTGCAGAACACAAGAAAAAGCCCGCCCAGCTGCTAGAGGAGAAGAGCAGCACACAAAACGAGGCAAAAAGCATGGTCCCAACAGACTTGTGATGTCAGCTACATTGTTTTTCACTCTTTCCAATGAGACTTCTCTTGGCTCTTCTAATATAAATGGGCAGACTTGTTCATTTATGAGAATCTTCTCGACCTTTGTAAAGAGCACTGCTCTGCATTTTCCCCACTTGAATCAATAAATACAGTTTTTACCTTTTTCTTGGATGGATACTTTGTGTATGTTCTATGTGTTTAATTTGTGCTCAGTCATTTCCTTTTAAATGCTCTCATAGGTTTTAAATACCAATGTACCAGCTATCTACAGAATGTTAGTTTGCAGCTTACAGGTGAAGAGTTCTATTTGGGGTGCAAAAACAGAGGAGGTCACTTACAGTATGCATTCCACAGCATCTTGGTGAGTCCCTATTTCCTATATCTTTCACTAGAACCTCCCCATCATCCCAGCAACCTGGTCTTTTCTGCCAAGTTTCAGTGTATGTATGTTACATTTCCTTGATTCTGAGAGTGGATGTGGAAGGTCAACCTTTATTTTGGTGTATCACCTCTTTTAGAGTAGGCTGTTTGCTTTCTTGCATTTTCTTCCCTTTTCATCCCCCCCAGTATATCTATATCTATATTTTCGCACTGCCTAGAACAAACAAAATACATCAGAGGGAACTAGCCCATACCTAGAGACTCTCCTCTCTTGCTTCGCCATCCCACAGGCGAGAGAGGGGTTTCCATGTTGCGGGGAGAGGGCAGGAATCTATTTTCTTGGCGCAGGGTGCACTTTCCAGCATCAACAGGATCTCTAGAGCAGTCTAGCCATCCATGGGGTTATCATATATAGCAATCATCCAACCATCAATGGGCTGATTAAGAACAACAACAGTCATCAGAGACCAATGTGTAGGACCAACATCAAATTTCCCATAAACACTCCAACCACCTCATATGGGAAGGTAAGGTGAGAAGTGGCCCCTTCTGCGAGACTGAATTTTACTTTGACATCTCCTAGAAGGAGGTGGTGGGGGCCTACAGGGTGGGCCATCTGGTGGAACTCTGCTCATAGTGCATAGGGCACTCCCCAAGTAGTTGAGGAGCACCTGCAAGTGGTGGAGGTCCAACACAATCTTCTCCACCTAAGCTTGGATCTCCAAGTAAATTGAGGAAATAATAATAAACTTTTCATTAACAGAGAATGAAATTTCACAGTCCTCGTGATTAAAAATAGCATTATTTTTGGCTTTACAAAGCAAAAAAATGATGATAGCATGAAAATTTTACTAGATAAAATCAATAGAAGCTATCCAATTTGAATAGTCCCCAAAAAGTGCTTGCCCCCAAGAAAAGGGCTCAAGATGAATGGGTTGAAATAGGGAGTGAATCCAACGTCAAGCATATTAAGCTTTAGGACAAAACTAGAACAAATGCTTGAAATATTTAGGCCGCTTGCAATCCAAACAAAAGAGTTAGGGAATGCAGAGGTGAAGCAACCTCTCATTGAGTGGGAACCCTTGGTAGATTAAACACCAAATAAAATGAGCCTATTTGGGCTCCAAATTAGGATGCCACACATGTTTCAAATGGGCCAGCCAAGTCATAGGAGAGAACTGAAGGCCCCAACATTTGTTGAGTTATTGAGAGCTAGGGAGAAAGGATTCATCACCTGATAAAGAAGCCCATGAGAGTAGGATTTGAAATAGTATCAAAGTTTCACTTCTAGTCTTTCCACCATGCCCTAGGAGGTTGAAGGCTAATCTTATGGATCATAACATCAGGGAGTAATTTTTGGATGCGAAGGATGGAAGGTAAGTCAACATTATTTAATTAAATTTTGATTTTCAAATCAAGCCATGGGATCCAGTCTCTAGAAGTAAAAAAAATCATGGATAGTGTGAATTATTTTACGAAATAATCATAGCACTTTAACACTAGCCAATTCAGCAAGGGGAATAAAAGAACTAGTGAGAATAGGAAACCACCATAACTATGATCATTAAAAGATAACCCTATATGAAATCCATCCCCTGCCCACTTCAACTAGGGTTTGACTGCTTCAAAAGCCTTCCAAAGACTTTTGACCACAAAAGAACTTGTAAACTTGGCAGGCGCATTAGTGATGAGAAGGGATTGAAAGCCAATATTCTACCAACTAGTTTTTTCATAGGGAAGACCTGAAGAGATACAATGGTAGAGGAGGATTTTTCAAGACTCATTTCCCTCAATGGCTCGAACAACCCATTTAACGTATAAGGCCATACTTTTTTGATAAGTTTCAATTATGCCCATTCCACCTTTATCATGAGGAAGGAAACAAATATCCAAGGCCACTCGATGAAAACCCTAGGCCTTGTTAGAATTGGTCCAGAGGAAATCATGGAGAAGCTTGGCTAGATTATCATAAGAGGTTTTAGAGGGGGCCCAACAAGAGGAGTAGTAGACATGAATGGCCACCAAAATCTTGGTGCAAATCTAAAACTTGCCTACCAGAGAGAGGGGCTTAGTGATAAAATATTCAATTATCCTTTCAATCCTATTGAGGACATTCTGCCAAATCTTGGAAGGTGAGATGTCAAAAACAAAGGGGATGCCCAAGAACTTAAATTGTTCCCCCCAAGCAATCAACTAATAATTAAAATTTTTAATCCACTCAAGCACGGGCATCATAATTTGTTGAAAGTATAGGATTTTCTTCCATTGAAGGTTGGAGCCTGAAGCTAGACAAAAGGTATCTAGGTGCCTCTTTCTCTTCAAGCATGAAAAAGGTGTCATCTACAAAGTGGCCAATGATAAGTTGAGAGGTGCAATCAGGAAACACAATGACATGTACAAGCCCCTACAAGGCCTTAGAAGCCAAAAGTTACCCTAATGCTTTAGTGGCAAAAAAATAGAGCACTGGAGCAAGGAGACACCCTTGTTGAATAGACAATTAGAGCTCAATCCTCAGGGTTTGATAACCATTAATAGTGATGTTGGAGGAGGCATCATGAAGTAAGGTCTACACAACATCGATAAAATAGGGACCAAAGTCAATAGCTTTTAGCATGGCAAGAATAAAACACAAATTGATCTTTTCATAAGCCTTTTTGAAATCCATCTTTAGAAAAATAATTCTTTACAAAGAGGAATGTGCCTAGGCTATGCCCTCCTAGATGACAATAATATTGTATAATATATACCTCCCTCTAAGAAAACATGTTTATTCTGGTCTAAAAATGGCAAGTAAGATTATCTAGACATGGTTGGTGAGGCTTTGGTGAGGATTGTGGAAGAGATATTTATTAGGGTTATCAGCCTCTAGCTAGTGAGAAGCTCAGGATCTATGGCTTTGGCCATAAATTTTATATTGTCTTGATTGATCATGGGGCCAAGAGACTGATTTGTTATGGATTTTTTGTAGACCTGTAACAAGTCAGGGTCAGTGAACTCCCAAGTGGCTTTGTAAAACTCGTAAGGGAAGCCATCAAGGTTGGGGGCTTTGTCATTGCTCATATAGTTAAAGCCTCTGTAAGCTCCTACAGGGTGAGTGAGGCATCACATAATCATTGATCTACAGGCTTGAGCTTGTAAGGCACCACTTTGAGGTAATTCTGAAGAGCATGGGACCACTTAGTCATAAAGGTTTGGGCATGAAAAACCTACTTATAATGCTCTATAAAGGTCGAGGAGATATCATCCTAATATGGATTAGATTTTATTTAATGCCAAAATGTTATTACTATAACAACATCCTTCACCTAAAAGAATCATTCCAAACATGTGGTACTTCAAAAATAAATATAATTGTAAATCTTAAATTATTAATTACCTAAAAAAAGACACTTTAAATATCAATGATCAATTCATCATTCTTCATTACATACGTAATATTTATGTATCTACACATTGATACATTTTCAGATTGAAAAATCTTCTTCAACCACTTGTCATCTCTTGTACCCTACCCGTCCCATCTGACTCCAATTGTTCCATCCATGTGACATGAATTATTTTCCATTTAGTTTCCTTAATCATCCATCTATAACATAGATAAGGCATAGAATCAATAGTTACACACACATTTGGTGGTTTGTCTATTATGTACAGTATAAATTTGAAGACATGTCATTTTTATCCCCATTCAGTATGTAAATCCATACTATAGAGTTACAATTTATACAATGTCTAGATCATGTTTCCAACTATAGAATAATCAAACAACGACTAGGTGTATCTATTTTCATATCTCTTCACTTTTATTTCAATTTCATTACTTGTTCAATAACTTTCCATACTTTATTTACTATTTTTTGGTTTAAGTTAAATTTGATTGTTATAGGTTACTATTAGATTTTACATCTATCTTGAGCCAATATTTTAGCCTGTTTTGCATAAATTAATTACCTTTGTGCCATAAATAGTTAAAATAGGTGCCTACCCCTCCAAAATTGCATGCGATTAGTAATTTAGATATTAATATATAATAGAAGCGAAGAATGGCCAACTATATTGAAAAAGATATTACATCGATCCAATACATGAAGGGAGTATCAAATGCATCTCCAAAAGATATAAAGAGAACGAAATAAAGCAAAAAAATTGAGAAAAAATCAATGAGAAATAACTATTAGAATTTTGAAGGCAATAAATCTTGAAAAAAATAAAATATATATTGCCTTATAGATCTAGAATATGTTATTTGTATACTATTTTTTTAAATTCTTGAAGTCCATTATTTGGAAGTAAGAATTGATATTCCTATAATTATTTGTATGTACAAACTTTAATTTGAATGTTCTCTATCAAAGTTGAAGTGCCACTATCTTATGGATAAACAAAGTTAAACTTTTTTATTCTTCATTCTAAATGAATGCCCTCAAGGATCTATAGGAATATCTAAAAATACAATGGTATCTTCCACAAATCTTGTAGTAGATAAAGCACTTGAATACAAAATGCTCTTCGTTTTTTGGTTCTAGAAAGCACAATTTACATATATACGGTCTTTTTGTGGGAGGTCATGGTCATATTCCATCCAAAAGAAACCCAAAATTAATTTAAATGGATTATTAAGTAGGATGGCAATGTCTTCTTCATATACTTGGGAACTTGAATTTGATCTTCATAGAAGTATGCTTCAAAGTAGAAATAATGAAGAAGTTTTAGTTTCAAAGGCTTTTTTGGATAAATCCATGTGACTTTCAAAGAAGTTTTATGGATTTATTTATAAATACATTTTTTAATTTTTTATTGACTCCGTTGATGAGCATTAATAGAAAACCTAAGAGAGAGCCTTTTCATATCAATATTCAACTTTTGGAAGAGAGCCATTAGTCTTGCATACCAATAAGATTTGTACCTTTGTTTGGTATGTTACACAAAAGATTGAAGTGCAAACTGCAAATACCTGTTTTGAATAAAGGGTTTATAATGTTTTAGAGTCTATGCAACATAGTGATAATATGGAAAACTAAAGAGATAAAGATGAGACATATCCCAAACTTTGCAATAATAATTGAATGATGAATTTTTTTTAGATCGAATGTTCTTTGAGAATATGGAGATGAAATCTCTTTCCATACATTTAAAATCATTGTCTCAAGTAAGAACCCGAACCTCATAACCATATAATAATGTAGGAGTAACTAACGTATGAAAATTTTGAATCTTTGTTTGGATATTTTTTAAATTAGTATTATAAATGGTCTTTCTAAATATGTCAATGTTATATATTCATTATTATTGTTTTTATTGTAGGAATAAGACTAAAAGGTAATATAGAAAAAACCTTACCTCAATAAATATTATAAGAGTGCAACACTTTAATATATTATATTTTATATATCTGATTGTAATTAATATTTTTTTAATTATATTAAATACTATTTTTTTATTTATTTTTTTAAAATCATTTTTAATATAAAAATTACTCAATACATCAAATTAATTTTGAAAAATATGTAATTAAATATAAAAGTAAAACAATATCATTTACAAACAGTAAAATAATAATACAAATAACCTAATGATCATATTTAGATAACAAAGTAAAACAATATCATATGTAGATATATATAATGATCAAATAACATAATTAAATATAAAAGTAAAAAACAATATCATATTTAGATATAAATAATGATGATATCGTATGAAGTCATGCCCTCTTCTCCAATTCAAATAATCTAAATATGTTACGATAGTCTTTTCAATAAAGACAACGAAAAATCGCCACACGTTGGAATGCCTCTATATGTTTTGCGTTTTTCAAAAATTAATATTGACTTGGCAAGCGAGCGTGCGGTGCGTTCTAAGTATAAGTTAGGCAGGTAAGCGTGCTTACGTCACACATTCTTTCAATAAAGTCATAAAAAAGGATTTAAAAAGAATATAAAGGAATGGGAGAAGTCAATTTAGATCCATAAATTACGGCTTAGTTTTTTAAAGATACTTTTACAATAATAATTAAAAAATGTTAATAATTTAAAATGGGTTTTAAAAGAATAAAATGGTTAAGGTGATGTGAATTTACATCTGTAAATTGTGCAGCAGTTTTTTAAAGTAGATATAGAAAATAATGATTTAAAATAATAATAATTTAAAAACAGATTTATAAGGAATAAAAAATATTTTTTATTTCAAAAATCTTTGAAAAGTTTGGAATAATTAATATAATTGTTTTCATAAATGTAATTAAAATTATTTCATTTTAATTTATCAATATATATAATTCATATATATGTTTTATTATTATTGATTATATTTATAAATAAAAATTTTATGCTGATTTTTATTAAGAATTTGATTTTTTATTAAAAAATTGATTTTTCTATGCTCTGCCATATGTACCCCACCATATCTTTCGTCACTCCTTCCCCTTCCATTTCCACTTATTATTCCGGTCAACGGGTCCGTCCTATTTATAATACGAATCACAGACGCACATTTCATTGAAACAAAATGAAGCAGACGTTGATGTCAGTGCTAGCGCTACTAATAATATTTGTCGTCGCCCCGCCTGAGGCAACAGCCGCAGCAGGAGTATGTCCCATGAATATTACCGCAGAATTGGATGCGCATACATGGATGCTGCAGCAATGTTTTTATCCGGACCCGTCTCATTGCTGCGAAGGCATCCTCGACTTGATCAAAATCCTGCGCTTTTCATGGCTTTACGCCACCGGCTCCTTTCTCTTGCCCAACAACGGCACGGCCGGTACTTGCGATAATGAATTCCAGGAGCAGCTCATAGGTCGGGGGATCGACTCCAAACTCTTGTCAACTTGCAAACTGGAAGTCGATAATTTCATCAGCGATTCGGGTACCTGCAACAATATTACTGATTTACGAAGCTTCGAGAAATCGGTGAACGTGACCAGATTGAATCATAACTGCAACGCGTCGAGTCCGACGGAAGGTTTTGTGTGTAAGGACTGTATAACTGCCATGGGCAGGGCGCTTAATTCCTTATACCAAATCCCCGACGGAGGGAAATCGAATTGCCCGGCGTTCGTGATAATCTACGTGGCAAGCGGCATCAATTCCTACGATGCCCTCGGCCCCAACGCCGCTTATTGCATTCTCAGCGTCTCTAATTTGTCTGCCGTGGCAGCCACTAGGACGACTCCTCCCGGCAAACACGACCGCCCTCTGAACGCAGTTACCAAGACGGTTATTGTGACGCTTGTTCCTTCGCTGGCGGTACTCATTCTTGTTCTGCTGGGCGTGTTTGGATACTTTCGAAGGCTTCGCAGTGTGAAGGAAATCCAACATAGGAAGCTGATCCGTCGATATGAAATCCTGAGCGAGAGCACGGGATTGACTTTCTTCAACATGTCGGAGATAAAGCAATCCACGCGAAATTTCTCAGGGTCGAACCTCATCGGCGAGGGTGGGTTCGGAATGGTGTACAGAGGCACTCTCGCAGACGGAAGGAAAATAGCCGTGAAGCGGTTCAAAGACTTTAGCAAGAGAGCGGACGAGGAATTCAGCCACGAGGTGCAGGTCATCAGCAGCACCAAGCACCGCAACTTGCTGCCTCTGAAGGGCTACAGCTTGGGGATTATCGACCAGGCGCACGAGCAGCTCTTGGTCTACGACCTCATGGAGAACGGCAGCCTGGCGGATTATTTATTCAGCACAACCCGGCCGTGCCTGACGTGGCCTCAGCGGTACAAGATCGCGGTGGGCATAGCTCGGGGGCTGGCTTATCTGCACCAAGACACGAAGCCGGCCATCATTCACAGGGACGTGAAGGCGGCGAACGTGTTGCTGGACGAGAACCTCAGTCCTCTGGTGGCTGACTTCGGGATGGCCAAGTTTAAGACGGGTGACCAGACGCACTACACCACACGGACGGTAGGTACGCTGGGCTACGTGGCTCCCGAGTATGCGCTGTACGGCCACCTTAACGACAAGAGCGACGTCTTCAGTTTCGGCGTCGTCGTGCTGGAACTGTTAACCGGGCGCAGGGCTTTCGACACGCGGACTGCGTGTCTGGAGCATGTTCTCATTTCCGACTGGGTGGTGGACATGACTCTCAAGGGTCGGTCTGCGGAGATAATGGACAGGAGGATACGGGATTCGAGTTGCAAGCAGAGCATGGAGAGGGTGTTGTTGGTGGCACTGCAGTGCGCCCACCCGAGAGTCGTGTGCCGCCCGTCCATATCGCAGGCGCTTGTGATCCTCGAAGCCATCGATGAGCCAGTACCTGACGTCATATCTGCACTGCAGAGCATGGAGTTTGACCTGGAATCTTCGTGCAACAGTAGAGGTGACTTTACATGGCTCATATCTCCCGAGGGCGACAATGACCGGTCTTCATCGAATAGTAGTTTTTCATTCAACTCTCGCTAATTTCCAGTATTCTCGAAGAGAACGGCTTCTTGCAAGTGGCATGTCGTTAGTTTTGGCGTGTAGAGTTGGACTCCACTTTGTTATTTACACAAACGACGTCATAAGGTTCTGAAAAAGATAGTGGCGGTTGAGCCATCGACCCACTATTTTTAGGTGAGTCGGGTCCCGCCAGATGCTTTCCACCAACGGGCTACCAAACATATTGACTAAGATACGCCGCCTCGTTGGTATCAGAGTTCCTGTGAGGCGTAGTTGGTATCAATCAACTGTATTTTTCTATATCTATTTTAACAGACGTAGAAAGCAACTTATGTGATATTGCACAATTCTCCAATAAAGAGAAATCATATTCAATCGCAAAAAAAGTTTGTTACAACACTTCTTAAACAATTTTAAGAAGAATATCGACAAGTTGCTATGGGAATGTATCAAACACATTAAAAAGGGTTTTTATGTATTTATTAGTTGTTAAATAGCATGATTATGGTGTGTTTGTTTATTTGTTTGATAATTGGTTTGGTTGTATCATTATATATTTTTCATTTTTTTTTTAATTTTATTTTCTTTTTTCTCCTTCTTTTAAATTTTTAGATATATTATTTCAAGTATTTTCGAGATCCTTAGTTCTATTTAAAGCGTCCATGACGTTATAAGATTTATATTTGAAGTCTTTCTAACTTAAGATGCATCTACTCCTTTCATCTTAGATTTTTTACATTTTATTGTTTTCATTGTGAATTTGGTATCAAAAGAGTCATAATTTAAATTCAATTTATTTATAAATCCACAAATTTTATAGTTTATCAACATTTAAAGAATCATAGAAAGCATAATAAAGAAATAATATACAATATTGTTAAAGTATTAAAAAATATTTTAGATAAATAAAATAATCATTAAATCATCTATCATTGTTTAAAGATAGTATTTTTTATTAAATGATTTTGACACATAACCTAGAACTTTGTATGTTATATGTTATTGGAATTGTTTTCAATTATAGAATTTACTATTTTTATTTATATTATTATGGTTTAGGGACCCAATAATTATAAGATGCTTCAAACCCTAACTAACCTGCAACATAAATCGTTTGATATTCATTGTTTTCCATAAATTTCAAATATTGTTGCCAATCTAGGGAATGAGGAGTAAAATGTTTGTTTAAGAGATTATATTTATCAAAACACAAACATCAAAGTCAAGGATTTGAAGATCAAGACTTAGTAAACACAATCATCAAATCAATTTTGATTATGTTTGTCATTTGTTCGAACCACAAAAAACATTTTGTATTTTTCAAGTGCATGTAAGATGCTTTAGACAACAAATGCAAAAACACCCAACAAGTTTCATTCACCCCTTTTGCATGCTGTGACATCTAAGATGTCGTCAAATTTAATTAGGTGAAAAGTGCTACTATTCATTTTAAATTTAGAGGTACTTTTGGATGATGTCACTTCCACATCAATCACATCAATCAAAAGAGGGAAGGGGAGCACCCACAAAATCTCTTAGCCCATAGTCATATGAGAAATAAGCCTTTGGTCACTTCCAACCCAAAAGTACTTAACTTTTACTCTAAAGGGCCTTATATTTTTTTTAAGGAAATTGATTCACAATTTTTTCAAGTTTTTTCTCCAAGGAAAAGTTGATTCAAAATATTTTTCACCACTATTTGCCACGAAAAGTTTCATGCGAGCATATTTTCAAACAAGCCATAACTTTTGATTGGTAGTTCAAATTTGAGTTATGCCTTCTTCAAAATACTTTTTTCATGATCTATGCATTAGTGGTAATATTGAGCTCACTATTGTACACTCTTGGATGCATTATCAGTTGAGATCGATGTCTCTCTAGTTCTTTTTACTTACACACTAATCATTCATGACGTAATTTTATTTGTGTATGAAATCTATATGAGTGTGTTTATATTTAAAAATTTAAGGGGGGGTATTGATAGTTCTGAGTGGGTATTGTGTGGTGTTGTACATTAGTTGGTGTCTCATCTACACATTCTCTTTTTTTGTATTGTGTCAGTTCTTACACTTACTACTCATTTGGATGCATTCTTGATTGTGTTCGATGTCCTCTTCATGAGCATGTATTATTTTTGTAACTAGAGATCATTTCAATTGTTTTGTGTAGTCTTTCACTTCTTTGGTGTCTTCTCTCAGTCATTTTGACTTCACTTGAGAGACACTCATGGGGGAAAGTTTATTCTACACCATTGGTTCTTCTTGGAAAAACCAACTATGCTTCTTGGGGTGTTTATATGGAACACTTTCTAATGATAAATAATCATTCTCCATTCCTTTATGGAAAAATCTATACCCCTTTTGACTCAAATCAGTTCAATAAATGGGCTAATACTTGTCACAAGGTTTTTGGCACTTTACTGTTACATGTTTCCATGGATCTTCATTTCCATGTGGAACATACAACATGTCCCTACACTATTTATAGCATTATTTTGTCTCTTTTGAGAGATCTTACTAAGATTTATATCACTTTCCTCCTCCACTTCCTAATTTTTCTTTGAAAACTATTTTAATTTCAAATCCTACTCCTATTTCTTGTGATGACACATACATGGTAGATAATGCACTTCCTTCTGTTGAGCCAACACTACAGGACAAGATTCTACCTAACCTTACCTATCATATTACATATTCTATTTCAATTCCTATGCATAATGTTATTCTTTTAAAGCCATCACATAATGGTATTTTGGAGGACTCTGTTATTTCTAATGAGGGTACACCTTTTGAGATCATCAATGACTCTTGTCCTCCTATGGATATTTAGTATGTTGATTTGAGTGATTCATTTATAGTCTCTTATTCAACTTCAAGTGTTGGTGAGTTATGCTCTCCACTTCACATGGGCATTCCTTTAATCAATGATCTATGCCATTCTTCTTCATTAGGCTCACCTTTACTTGATGACACTTTTGAGCCTAAGTACATCTTTGACATTGATTATTCTTATTCTAGCATAAACGACTAGAGTAGTGATGGGGACACACCTCTACCATCTCCTTATCAACTTCTAGATATTTGAAGTTAGTTCTTAATCCACCTACCTATTAAGTTGTGGAGCTAAAAGCTTCACTGATGTAAATGGAGGAGGTTGTTGATTTGCAGAGCAACCGACGTTAGTCAGGCCAATCGACGACGGTCATCTTCAATGTACGCAGTAACTGACATCGGTTAGGGAGTCAATCGTCATTGGTCAGACAGGAACCGACGTCGACAACCTGTGTGTGCATGTGTTTGCGTGCGCTTCCAGAACTGGTCTAATTTTAGATGGACAGTCAGTTTGCATGTAAAAGACTAATTTTAGTCTTGAGTCTGCATTTCTAATTATTGTAATTAGGAAGTCTAATTATTGTTTGTATGGGATCTATTTAAGAGACCCATGGGGCTATATTGTAAAGTGAAGGATCAAAAGGACTTGCAAAGGCAAGGACAAGGGTTATTCCAAGGTGTGTAAGATCTAGAGGGTCTGCAAGTGTGCATGACCAGGTTGATCTACAGGTTGTGCAAGATCAGGTAGAAGATCTACATGGTAAGTAAGGTCAGTTGATCTGTAGGTGTGTGTGTGTAAGGTCAAAGGAGATTTGTGGGGTAGCAAAATCAAGGAGATCTGCAACACAACAAGGATCAAGATCAGGGAGATCTACTTAGAGTACTTTGAGTACTTGGTGGATTGGAAGTAGGCAACAATGGTTGAGTTTATTGTCACTTAATGGTGGAAACAACAACTCGGTTATTGAGTTGATTATGTTTGTAATTGAGAGAGAGAGAACTCTTGAGGGAGAATTACTGGTACGCCCAAGAGGTGTGGGAAGAGTGTTATTTCTTCATTGTATTTCCTTCTGAAAGAGTGTTAATACAAGATTGTATTGTCTCTCATATTCTGTGCTATTTTTGAATTTTAGTTACATATTACTTCTGGTTTAATTATGTGTTTAGTTGCTTATACAAAGTTAATCAAGTGTACTCTTAAGGAGTAGGATCCTGACAATTGATATCAGAGCAGGTTCTTCAGAGCTCAGTTTAGAGCTTGGTTCACTAACACCTTGGTTTCAGAGTGTGTTAAGTGTTTATTGATTACAGGTCACTCTTAAGGGTTTTTGATTGAGTGGGAGTAAAGCAATGGCAAAAGAAAGTACACTAAGAATGGAGAAATTCAAAGGCAATAATGATCAATTATGGAATTGTGAAAAGAAAGGGCAGGTAAAGAAAGATTGTTGGTTGGTAGAAGATCAGCATGAAGAAAATAAAGAAGCAAATGATGCAGGTATTGTTGCACGGGATGCTCTTATATGTTCCTTGGATAAATTAGAATCTTGGGTTTTAGATTCTATTGCCTCTTTCCATGCAACCTCAAATAGAGTATTTTTCCATGATTATGTCCATGGAGACTTTGGAAAGATTTATTTAGGAGTTGGTGAGCCTTGTCAAATTGTTGGCAAAGGGGAAGTGCAGCTGAAATTACAGACGGGCAACACATGGGTGTTGAAGGAGGTCATGCATGTCCCAATCCTGAAGAGGAGTCTAATTTCTGCAGGAAAGTTGGGTGATGAGGGTTGCACAGTTACTCTCACAATGGAATCTTGGAAAGTTTCCAAGGGTGCACTTGAATTAGCATGTGGTAAGAAAGTAGGTACTCTTTATCTATCTACTTGTATTACTGATTCTCCTTCTATTTTATCTACTTCAGATGTAGATGCAAAGATGTGGCTCTGTAGGCTTGGTCACATGAGTGAGAAGGGGATGCATGTTCTTGAGTCAAAAGGTAAGAGTTCAGATTCGGAAAGCATAGATTGAGATTTCTATAAGCAACAGAAGAAAGTGTGGTTTCTTGTTACTGATGCTACAAGAAAGGATCGAGTTTATTGCATAAAGAGGAAATCTAATGTTTTTGACAAAGTGAAGAACTGGAAAGCCTTGGTTTTTAAGGAGAAGATGATAGACAGAGATCAGCTCAAGGGGATAAATAATTTTGAGCAGTGCAGTGTTGATTTGGACAAGGTTATGATCTAAAATGAGCTCACGGGTAAAAATCATCACATACAAGAAAACACAGTTACCGACGTCGGTTAGGTGAGAATCAGTGTCCAATAGGTAGGAATTGACGTCGGTCATGTGCAAACCAAAGTCAGTGATGTCGGGCAAGTGGACACCGATGTCATTCAGGGAAACGACGTCGATAGTCAGGTCGGTCACATGGAACCAACATCAGTCGGGTGTAGACTGAGAGGTGACCAAGATCGGTCACTGTCAGAACAGATTTTGGGCAGACAACAAGCTGTCAAGGAGTCTTAAACGCCCATGAGGAGGACTGAAAGGGTAAGTAAGCCTCAAATTCATTATTCCCCTTTTTTACACTACTTTTTACTCACTGATGGTCAAGAACCAGGAAGTTTTGAAGAGGCAATGCAGGTAGAATCCAGGAAACAGTGGAAGCATGGCATGAATTCTTTGGAAGAGAACCAAACGTGGGATTTGGTAGAGTTGCCAGCTGGGATGAAAGCACTGAAAGATGAATGGATTCCTAGGTTAAAGAAAGGAGAGAATGGACACATGAGACAGAAGGCCAGGTTATATGGTCTTGAGCAAGCTCCATGATAGTGGTATAGGTTTGATAGGTTTATGACAAAGCATGGCTTTAGTCAATGTCAATGTAATCACTGTGTTTATTTTACCAGGTTAGATAATGGTCATGACATTATCCTGTTACTGTATATGGATGATATGCTTCTTGCAGGTTCATACATGCAGGTATTTGCTGAGCTAAAGGTAAAAGTAGCTCAGAGGTGTGCCAGGAAGGATTTAGGAGGAGCAAAGAAAATCCTTGGCATGAGTATTTCTAGAGATAGGGAAAGTCATAGGTTGATTTTGTCTCCAGATGATTATGTGAATAAGGTAGTGGAGAGGTTCAATATGCAGGATGCAGAACCGGTTAGCACACCTATGGATGGACAGTTCACAGAATAGTGTCCCAAATCACATAATGAGGTTGAGTACATGTGTACTAGACCTGAGATTACCCAAGCAGTGAGAGTTGTCAGCAAGTTTGTGGCCAATTCGAGAAAGGAGCACTAGAAAGCAGTTCAGTGGATTCTCAGGTATTTGAGAGGGACCAGCAGTAGGTATACATGCTATGCAGGGTCAAGCACTTCTCTACATGGGTATGTAGATTTGAATATGGCAGGTTACTTGGATGACAGGAGAAGCACCACAGGATATGTGTTCACTGTTGGTGGTACGACGGTTAGCTAGATTTCAAAAATGCAGAAGGTTGTTGCAGTTACAGTGGCTAGCAAGGATAAGAACCTTGTAGAAATGTTAACAAAGTCAAGAACAAAGGAGAAGTTAAATCTTCATTCAACTTCTGTTGGTCTTCAAGATTGAGCTTGAAGATGTGATACAAGCCAGGAAACAAAATTAGATGATGTACAGGTACAGGTGCAGCTATTTATCTCCAAGTGGGAGATTGTTAAGTTATGAAGCTAAAAGCTTCACTTATGCAAATGGAGGAGGTTGCTGAGTTGCAGAGCAACTGACATCGATCAGGCCAACTGATGTCGGTCATTTTCAGTGTACGTAGTAACTAACATCAGTTAGGGAGTCGGCTGACATCGATCAGACAGGAACTGATGTCGACAACCTGTGTGTGCGTGCATTTGCATGCGCTTCCAGAATTGGTCTAATTTTAGATAGACAGTCAGTTTGCATGTAAAAGACTAATTTTAGTCTTGAGTCTAAGTTTCTAATTATTGTAATTAGGACGTCTAATTATTGTTTTTATGGGATCTATTTAAGAGACCCATGGGGCTGTATTGTAAAGTGAAGGATCAGAAGGACTTGCAAAGGAAAGGACAAGGGTTCTTCCAAGGTCTGTAAGATCTAGAGGGTTTGCAAGTGTGCAAGACCAGGTTGATCTACAAGTTGTGCAAGATCAGGGAGAAGATCTACATAGTAAGTAATGCCAGTTGATCTGAAGGTGTGTGTGTGTAAGGTCGAAGGAGATCTGCGGGGTAGCAAGATCAAGGAGATCTACAACACAACAAAGAGCAAGATCAGGGAGATCTACTTGGAGTACTTTGAGTACTTGGTGGACTGGAAGTAGGCAACAACGGTTGAGTTGATTGTTACTTTCTGGTGGAAACAACAACTCAGTTATTGAGTTGATTGTGTTTGTAATTGAGAGAGAGAGAGAACTCTTGAGGGAGAATTACTGGTACGCCCAAGAGGTGTGGGAAGAGTGTTATTTCTTCATTGTATTTCCTTCTAGAAGAGTGTTAATACAAGATTGTATTGTCTCTCATATTCTGTGTTATTTCTGAATTCTAGTTACATATTACTTTTGGTTTAATTCTGTGTTTAGTTGCTTATACAAAGGTAATCAAGTGTACTCTTAAGGAGTAGGATCCTGACACTACCTCTAGTCTACTTCCAACATTATAGGGTGCATGTATAATGATCCAAGACTTGCCAGACATTGAGCAGTCTATTCCACAAGTATAGGGCATTTTGTAGTCCATTTTAGCCTCTACTTCTGTTGCACCATCATTACATAGAGAAGTTGGCTCTCTTACTATGCATGAGGAGCATAATTCCTTGGTTAGATTTCCATTAGGCACTTGGTAGACCCATTCACTGTTCCAGGTTGATCCACTCTTTAGTTCACTTCAATTGCATTACATTTAGTTCATATGAATGATCTTGCCAGACCTATGCCACACCTTTATTTTTGATCCTATTTAGAGTTTTTTGTATTCATACCTCCTTCATATTCCATTGTGGAATGGGTAGACTTTTAGCACACTCTTCATGTTCTTCCTTTGGTAAAGGGAAGAAACATTATTCAATGTGTATGGAGCTTCTTCAATCTTAATGGAGAGGATCTTGTCAACGATATTTATTATTTACAAGTTCTATTCTAGGAAACTTCAACATCTTCTATGGGGAATTCTTAGTTCTCCTCTCTATGTGCTTTGTTGCTATAACTTGTAGATACATTTTTGGTTGTGTCTAAGATCCTTAGAGCATGCACTATCTCTTGTTTTGCTCTCTTTTGGAGAGGAGTTTTATCCTTCAGATTTTCTCCTTTTCTTTGCTTTATGGGAGTTGCATTATACTTAGGTACCTCATCAGGGCTCTTTGTCAAGAGCTATTTATCTTACCCACCTAAGCTATGCTTTAAGAGGTGTTAGTGCATGATTTTTTTGACTTTTAGTTTTACCTACACAGTTGTTAGTCAGATTTTTTAGGGTTAT
Source organism: Torreya grandis (assembly GCA_037957365.1). NCBI lineage: Eukaryota > Viridiplantae > Streptophyta > Pinopsida > Cupressales > Taxaceae > Torreya > Torreya grandis. Next base: position 5,261,569 of record JARHVA010000474.1, read on the forward strand.
TAAAATCATTAGGGGAAATACACTTAATATGTTTTGTAATTATTAATTGAGTTGTTACCTTTATGGTGACCTAATATCTCACTATAATGTGCCTTCTTTGTAATTTTTGGTTAATTGGCTAATGAATCAGTTAATGAAGTTCACTTTTTCTTTACATCTTACTCTCACCCAATCCTAGGGTTTCATACAATCTATGACGTTCATAGATCTTGGAGTGATCTAACAGTGTTGATCCTTTAAATTTTTAAAGTTATTGTATTTGAAAGAATAAACTGTTATAGTAGCCATTATTTATGTGGGGCATTAAGCCCCAACAATTTCTAAGAAATAATTAACATTGAGGGGGTTTAGACCCACTGTTGTTGTGGGTAAGAGGCTTATGCCCCCTAGGTGCTAAGCTTTGTTTCTTGGCATATTTAATTGCAGATTGGGATCCTTCCCCCTTTTGCCCGTTTCCTCCTCTTTATGAAAGTCGGGATTCTAATTTTCATTGAAGAATGCCTCTTGGGTTTTAGGAAGCATTTCAGAAATTTGTTTATGGCTCCCTTTTCCAATCTTAATTTGAGCTTCCAGGTTTCTGAAATTGGAGCGAGGAGGCATTTCTAACTTGCTTTTGCCACATTGAATAGATTTTATATCAAGATTGGAAATTTCAAGCTTGGACATACCAGGATTGTTGAGCAGATGTTTAATCTAAGCTTGCGGTAATCCGTCCAAGCATTCCATATGTTGGCCATCTTCCTCCATATCATCCTCTGATCTAGTCATTTCCACTTCAAGAATCCTTAGTAGAGCTTCAAGGCAAAGCAGATGATATAAACATTGGAACCCCTCCAAAATCTAATCAAAGCCTTGAATGTTAGGAGGTTTAGGAGTAGTTTCTTTGACTAGGGAGTCCCCAATGACCCTAGTGCAATTTGAGGTTTCAACATCAATGTCCGTCTCTTGAAGAAGATTAAATTTGTTTACATTTTGCACCGCATTTGTTTCCTTTAACCTCTTTTGGCTTCCAAGCTTTATCCTTTTTCTTTTATTCTATTTCTTTGGTTCAATGAAGTCATTATCTCCATTATCCTCCTTTGGCACTTGGATTGGACACAATCCAATTTCTACATCTGAAAGGAACATTTTTGTAATTCAATTTTTGAAGTCATTCCTTGATTTCAGATTTGATTCGAATCACTCGAGATAGTGGTTTGGAAATATCCACACTGACACATTTTCTAACATAAGTTACTAAAAGTCCAACCTCGATTGATTTCGTCGCACCCTGTAGATGTATTCCCCCAATTGATCTCCAACTTATTTGAAAATTTTCTTTTTCAAATAGCTTGGAAGGAAGCCCATAGAGCCGAATCCAAATGAAGACTTTCTTTAAGTCCACTGACTTAAGGTTAAAGCTTTCTTTCCAATGTTTCTTTTACAGGCCAATACTCCCGCAAAGACCAAAGATCATATCTGAAGGTGTCTTTTGTATACTTTGTATTATCAAAAACTACTTTTAAAAAACCTTGAAGAAGAAGACTAACTTCAAAAACGTATCTTATTTTCCAATTCTTTGCAAGCCATTCTTACAAAATTGCAGCAATTCATGCACAATCTTTGAGATGCCCTATTCGCCCCTGTGACTTTTCAAGGACTCAAATGCCGTCACACGTTTGAGTGCCTAAATATGTCACAGCAGTACTTTTTCTTTGTTTTTTAAAACGTAATATTGACTTGGCTAACCATGCACGAAAGGCCAACCATGCACGATACTGTGGGTGCGTTCTAGCTAGGCAGGTAAGGGTGCTTACGTCACACATTTTTCAATCAAGTCATAAATTCCACTGATGAGTATATAATTATATTATATAATATATTAATAATGTAATGGCTTCCACTAAGTTCAGTTACATGTTCCATGACGGCTGCTTTGGAACACATATTACGTAAAACTACCATGTTTCTATGCTCCGCGATTTCTCATTTTCCTTAATCTATGATGCTCTGGATTGACGCCATATGTACACCACCATCTCTTTCGTGTCTCCTTCCACTTCCACTTCCACTTATTATTCCCGTCAACGGGTCTGGGCTATTTATAATATGAATCAAAGACGCACATTTCATTAAAACAGAATGAAGCAGACGTTGATGTCAGTGCTAGCGCTACTAATAATATTTGTCGTCGCCGCCCCTGAGGCAACAACCGCAGAAGGACTATGTCCCATGAATATTACCCACAGAATTGGATGTTTCGACAATGTTTTTTGGCGGACCCGTCTCATTGCTGCGAAGGCATCCTCGACTTGATCAAAATTGTCCACTTTTCATGGCGGTACACCACCGGCTCCTTTGTCTTGCCCGACAACGGCACGGCCGGGACTTGCGCTGATGAATTCCAGGAGCAGCTCATAGGTCGCGGGATCAACTCCAAAATCATATCAACTTGCAGACTGGAGTTGATAATTTCATCAGCGACTCGGGAACCTGGAAAAATATTACTGATTTGCGAAGTTTCGAGAAATCGGTGGACGTGACCGGACTGAATCATCACTGCAACGCGTCAAGTCCGACGGGAGCTTTTGTGTGTAAGGATTGTGTAACTGCCATGGGCGTGGCGCTTAATTCCTTATACCAAATATCCGACGGACGGAAATCGAATTGCCCGGCGTTCGTGATGATCTACGTGGCAGGCGGCATCAATTGCTACGACGCCCTCGGCCCAAAAGCCGCTTATTGCATTCTCAGCATCTCCAATTTCTCTGCTGTTGCAGCCGCTAGGACGACTCCTCCCCGGCAAACACGACAGCCCTCTGAATGCAGTCACTAAGACGGTTATTGTGACACTTATTTCTTCGCTGGCGGTAATCATTCTTGTTCTGCTGGGCGTGTTTGGATACTTCCAAAGGCTTCGCAGTGTGAAGGAAATCCAACATAGGAAGCTGATGCGTCGATATGAAATCCTGAGCGAGAGCACGGGATTGCCTTTCTTCAACATGTCGGAGATAAAACAATCCCCACGAAATTTCTCAGAGTCGAACCTCATCGGCGAGGGAGGATTTGGAATGGTGTACAGAGGCACCCTCGCAGACGGAAGGCAGATAGCCGTGAAGCGGTTCAAGGATTTCAGCAAGAGAGCTGACGAGGAATTCAGCCACGAGGTGCAGGTCATCAGCAGCACCAAGCACGCAACTTGCTGCCTCTAAAGGGCTACAGCGTGGGGAATATCGACCAGGCGCGCGAGCTGCTCTTGGTCTACGACCTCATGGAGAATGGCAACCTAGCGTATATTTCTCCAGCACAACCCGGCCGTGCCTGACGTGGCCGCAGCGGTACAAGATCGCGGTGGGCTGGCGTATCTGCACCTAGACACGAAGCAAGGCGGCTAACGTTCTGCTGGACGATGACCTCAGCCCTCTCGTGGCCTACTTCGGGATGGCCAAGTTTAAGACTTGGAACCAGTCGCGCTACACCACACGAACAGTGGGCACGCTGGGCTGCTTGGCTCCTGAGTACGCCCTGTACGGCCACCTTAACGACAAGAGCGACGTCTTCAATTTCGGTATAATCGTGCTGGAACTGTTAACCGGGCGCAGGGCTTTCGACACGCGGACTACGTGTCTGGAGCATGTTCTCATTTCCGACTAGGTGGTGGACATGACTCAGAAGGGTCGATCTGCGGAGATAATCGACAAGAGGATACGGGATTCGGGTTACAAGAAGAGCATGGAAAGAGTATTGTTGGTGGCACTGCAATGCGCCCACCTGAGAAATGTATGCCGCCCGTCCATCTCTCAGGGGCTTGTCATTCTTGAAGCCATCGATCAGCCAGTACCGGACGTCATATCTGCACTGCAGAGCATGGAGTTTGACCTGGAATCTCATGGCAACAATAGAGGCGACTTTACATGGCTTATCTCTCCCCAGAGAGACGATCACCAGTCTTCATCTAATGGTAGCTTTTCATCCAGCTCCAGGATTCGATCGATGCCCAGTCCGTGCTCAAAATACTAAAAAGAGAACGGCTTCTCGCAAGTGGCATGTCGTTAATTTTGGAGTGTAGAGTAGGACTGCACTTTGTTATTTAGATGAGAACCGACGTCATAAAATGCTGAAAAAGATAGTGGCGGTTGAGTCATTTAACAATCTATCTTTATGTGAGTCGGGACCCGCCAGATGCTTTGCACCAACGGGCTACCAAACATATTGACTAAGATGGTATCAGAATTCTTGTGAGGCCAACGGCGGACCCTCGATCTGAGTAGAGCGACGGCACATTTTTCATTTTTCTTGTTTTATTGTACTGATGTCTGAAACTAGGAATATGTGATGGGAAGAAGCTAACGTGCGTCTGTCATGGTAATTAGCTTTAACATTTTTCTATCTAAAAAGTGTTTTAGAAGCCATAAGATAATGTAAACAAGGGATATGTGATGCGAAGTTCGTATTAAGAAAAACTTAATTTTTGCGTGGGATGGCATACAACCAAACGTCATTTGCTAATGCTTTACATAAAGACTCTTATATTTTTCTATATATATTCTAATATAGACGACAAAGCAACTTATGTAATATTGCACAATCTAACAATAAAGAAAAATCATATTCATCGCAAAGGATGTTACGATAAGATGAGTCATGACAAGTCATTATGGGAGTGTATTAAATCGATGAGCTTAACTAGCACACTTCAATTTTTGGTGTATGTTAGTCGCTAGTGAATAGTTGTCACTATCGTCATTGAATAGAGTCGTCGATACAAACATTGCCATTCACCTTTGATGATGGTCACCTAACCACGGTTAATTTGTGCAGTCACGGTAACCATTTTAATTAATTACCCAGTAATGGTAACCAGTTTAACTAACCTGCTTAGTCATAAGCAGTTACCTGGGTAGAAAACTGTAGTTGGGCGGGAATATTGAATTTAGCCCAAATCATTCAACATTTCATTCGTGTGCCCATTGAGACTTGTGCTCATTTCATTCCGCGATGCCCTGGTTTGAGATTACCTCCATTCCACTACTCATGAGTTGGAGCTTCGTTGTAGTTGTAACCTCTAGGATTCCATCATTCCCCTAGCCTTCCTTGTAAGATAAATTGCTTCCCATATCTTGTCTTCATCAAACCCTTCTACCCATCTTCATCTGACAATGCTTAACTAGCATATTAGGTATTTTTGACAGATAACAAGCTATAAGATTTCTCAACGATCTTTTTGCCTTGTGATTTCTCAACGATCGTTCATCCTTTCTAACAAGCATATCGGGTCTCTCTTCACCCTTGCTAACACCATTACATTGTTGTTGATTTATTTTTCACTAGAATTTGAAGATTTGAAGCATTTTCCTTTTTTCCCCATACCTTTTCTTACTTCGTATATTGGGGATTTGATCTATGTGAATAAGTTATGGATTCGATTTTATCACATTTATAAAAAAATTTGGGATTTCTTTCCTTGTTTAGCTTATTCAATGTCCACTTGCCCTTGTATGATCACAAATATGAACGAATCTATCATAAATAAGTTAGGGATTTGATTTTATGCAGGGTCATATTCACTATTATCTGGCCAAATATCTCTTGTCTCTCTTCATCCTTGTTAATGAGGGCTTGATTATATGGGCAGAGCTCAGGGGAGTAAAATTTCAATACCGCTTCTTGAAAAATATTGAGTTTGAACCCATTGAAGCAATTTATAATTGCTTGGTTGACATCAAGACCAAGTCCATCTACAACCCTCAACGTGGATAGAAGCAATGCAGATTTATCAAAGAGAGCACCTAAAAAAAATTAAAAAAATGACTACCAGGCTTTCTTGTCATAGATTTAGTTAATTCAAAACCTTAATTATGTAATCATACTACCAATCATACTACCATTGATTTGTAAGGACTAGATAGCTTTATAAAAATATAAGCATTTGTATTAGATTTTCATCATTCATAATCTTGGAAAGGGACAATAGTTATTTGGAAATTTTTAACAAACGCATGGAATCTGATGGGCACTCTGCTAGTAACAAAATCATATAAAAATTACCTCATGAATATAATCATCAATGGTGGGAGGTTGGGATGTAATAAAAATATTCCTTACTCTAGCATAATTGTGCAATATGAAAACAAAAAAAGAACATGCCATTGTTTAAAGCAAGCCTCATATTTGGCCTTCTATGATCACAAATATGAACGAATATGTCCCAAACAAGTTAGGGATTTGATTTTATGTAGGGTCATATACACTGCCATTTTAATAAGGTAACACTGAGCTTTTCTTTCTTTTATCCTTTAAAATAATTGTCTGTTAAAGGATATTTTGTGTTTCAATGATACAACTCTATTTCCTATGAAATAGAGGACTATGTTTGTGTGTTTGTTTATAGTATGTCACTATTTTTGGAACCCCTCTCCAGTTGGCATTCCAATCACTTATGGAATTCCCTAATCCAACTTAGAGATATAACAAAAAGAGACTTAGATCAAGTTGTAGTTGAATTGAATGAAATTTTCAGTCGGCCACCACCTTCTTGGGCTACTCATGCAAATCATGTTGCTAGGATTTGGTGGAATACTAATAATCCTTTTACTTTAGAGTTTTTAAAAGGCAATTGCTCATGTCAAAAAATGCAAATGTTGGATATAATTTTTAAGTTCAATCTCTTATCAGAATTAATTATTCTGTTGCATGGAATATCTTTGAATCCCATGATGAAAAGATGGTTTGACATGTACTTTGATAGAACAAGTTATGCAACATTCTTCCAGAGAGATTCTTTTGTACATATCACTTTGTGATTAGATTTTAAATTTCAACATGGGATGGTCTTCATGATAATTGTGTATAATTATGGAATTCTCTAGATTTAAATTTTGAATTAGATCTCAAACACATGTTGGATGACCTTACATACCAAGAAGCAATGTGGTGAAGAAGTCATTTTCCAACACCATTAGAAGAATTTGAGGATCATAGAAATGCCTATGATCATGATGGGCACTACTCAAATTAGTTGTAAAGAACTGACATTGGACAGTGGTATAATTTTTTACATTTAATGAAGAAGAAGATTTTTTATCATGATAAATTTTTGTATAATTTTGTACATGTAGTGAAAAACAAGCTTTCAATTAGTTTCATAATTTTGTTATGTCGTCTCATGGGCCTCCCTAAATTTAGGGTCCAAAAATTATGATCGGGTACATGGGAATTATGGTAGTGGTGGTCTATGAGGAAATCATTTAAATAAAATTGGTGGCCTATTTTTCTACACTAAAGCTCTAACAACTTAATATGGTTTATGCCCTGACCTTGTTGTGGGTGATAAGGCAACCTACCATTACAATTGAATGGGATAAATTGCATCCTATACGGGCTCATATAATTTATAATGCACACATGTCGTACAAATTTTTCTTGTGTCACCTACTAGCATTTCCTTTCATGTGATGTCCATAAATACCAGTATGTCCATGCCTCTAATTCAATACATCGAATGATTAGTTGATGGACAACGAGAATATCACATGGGCTTATAATCAATTTCACTTTTTTTTACCCTCCCCTGATTCTATGGGCTTCGTAAAAAATTCCCTATTTTTAAAACCTTATCTTTATTTTATGGGCTTCCTAACAATTTCTCCTTTTTAACCCTTTTTTGAAGCTATGGGCTTCGTAGTAAACTAACATTCATGTACCCAACCCACATGCATGCAGTTAGTGCATGCCACTTAAGATCGTCTATAAATGCAACTACCTCATGCATGCACTATTTTGTCCATTTCTACATTTTGATGCATTGATTTTGATATGTTTTATATAGGGTTTTATATTGATTTTAATGAGGTTTTGTACATTCTTATAACCTTTTTGTTCATAGTTTTTGTCATAATTTTCTTAAGTGGTTTGAATTCTCATATTTTAATTTCTATGTGTAGATCATGTCTTTTATTTATAGTATGGCATTCAATCAGAAAAAAAAGTCCTATGTAATACATGGAAACTTGTGGTCACTCAATATGAAAACTCTATTTCTAATTCATTCAATGAAATTTTCTTCTTGTAGGCTGCAATAGATGGCAAAAAGGTGGGAAAAAATAATGTGCCTTGAACTACAGAAGCTAGGCCTAGGTCCATTTGATTGTATTTGTATCAAGTGGGCCAATTTTCTTGACATCAACGAGGAAGACTTGTGGCTTTCTTAGGTTAAGCAGGATAGGGTTGATAAATTCATCAAAAGAGAATCAAGAAGGGCATTTTTCCCTACAATTTTTTGTGTTTCACATCGCAAGAGAAATTCAAATTTTACTGGAAAGGATATCATGATCACCACAACATCTAAAAATGTCATGTGATTCACCTCACGCTATAGATTGCAAGCTAGTGTTTATTCAGATGCTATTATTTTTTATTCATTTACATTTTTTCATCTTTCATGACTATTTATTTGTTCACCATAATCATGTAGGTATTGGTGGTCATATGGCCATGATGACTTTCAATAAATTAATGCCATTCCAAAAGATAAGTCTTTAATGCCCAAGTCCAAAAAGGGTAGCCAACTAAGTAAAAGGCATATAAGGTGCAGTTGTTGTCTTTTTAGCACATGACACATGGCTTGTAGACCCGATCATGTGCTACTCATATACAATCAAGTAGAACACATGGACAATGAGTATAACTATTGCCACAACCAATAATATGAATAGTTCAAGGGCAAGAAATGTTTTTTTTGCTCCTCACATGAGCCCCCAACTTAATGAATGGGTTCATAGGCTACTATTATTGGGAATGTCTATTGATGCTATCCACCTTAGACACAAAGATATGGTGCATGATAAACTTGTATTATTTAGTGGTGAAATAGAGCAGGATGATTTATTGAGCAAGGATGACATATACAACAAAGAGCGATTGATTAAGGAGGCAAAGTACATGTACAATATTGATGATGTAATAATTATTCAGGAGTGGGCACTGACAAATGGTTTTTATATCAGGGATATAATGGGGCAGAGCTTGAAGTGGATGGGCAAATCGCTTTGATCTTGGGCATCCAACTCCCACAACAACTAGAATGGTTGTTGAGATTTGGGAAGCATAACTTATTGGTGATAGATGTAACATTTTGGATGAATGCAATGAAGGTATTGTGCCAATGTTTGTAAAATTAGTTGATATATTAGTTGTTTTTACATTTGTAATAATAAAAGTTGTACCAATGTTTTTATTTTTTTTATACAGTTCCAATTGTCCACATTATTGGCATTTGATTCCAAACATGAAGGTGTGCCCATTGCATGGGTAATTATGTCTTAGTCATGTGTTATTGACATAAGACAATGGATGTAAATTCTTCTTCAAAGAGTGCATTTGAAAGACATTGAATGGATAATCAGTGCCTTCATGGTCGATGATGCTAGTGTAGATATGAAATCTATTAGGTACATCATCTTTATTCCTACATGCATCATAGACTTCATATTTGAATGTTCATAGACACCATCCCCACCTTATTACATTTACTTATTCAAATCTATTATGTTATTTAGGGAGAGATTCGACTGTGAGGTCTACTTATTCATTTGGCATGTTCATCACATGTGGTTAAAGAATTTGATAGCAAAGGTAAAAGATGATGATGTTAGACATGCAATGTTTTAGGGCTTTAGGTTCATAATACATAGTCATGTCGATGAGGAAATGGATACAAGGGAGTCCAAATTTTTTCTAAAAATATATCACTCCTCTCAGCCCACCTTTATCAAATACTAGGAATAACACTAGGCATATAGGGTTGGAATGTGATCACGATGTTGTTAGACACTTTTGCATGCTAGGTAAGACACTAATGCACCTATAAAATCTTGTCATTCCTTTTTGAAATGTCATTTCCTAAGCATGGTAAGGACTTCTGTACATCATAGGGTGGATTGGTTGGTTCACCAACTAACAACATTAATTTACATACATTATTGGTGGCTACAACTATGCAAGGACACTAGCTTCAATAAGAAATTCAAAATAGAAAGACATGAAAATATTTCATGGGTACGGGCTTTAAACATCCCAAATTCTCATGTTACCTTTGAAAATAACGACCCTCATATGACATGGGTATAAAGTAAAAAAAATGAGACATTACATTATCGCATCTTTAATGTAACATGTTCTATGTCGATGTGCAATTTATTATTTTCAATCCAAGGATATACTTACAAGAATGTTCTCAAAGTGGACTTGATGAAAAAGCTAAAAACTCATGTAGTTTTAGAGGATGCAGCCATAATGCATGGTGTTAATGAGAGAATTAATAACATTGATGTTAAGTACCATGTAAGTTTTGTTTCTCATGCATACATTATGCATTAACAACTTTGAGGTGATTGTAGCTTGTGTAATACATTTTAATTACCTTGGTCAATGACAACAGAGTTTGAATTAAAAAAAAGGGAGAAGGCATGGATGTCAGAGATTTTCACAATAAAATTCATGGTGTATCGAATATGGATATGCAAGGATCAGGGCTTGAACTAGAAGGTGTTGCAAAAAATCTGGCAGATGACACTGAAGAACAACTGAGGAGAGTTGATATTGTTAGTCTAGTAACTAGTTGCAGTTGTATGTTTTTCATATTTTTTGGCATTTCTAACTAGATCCTTTTCACTTTATGAATAGATCTTGTATACTACCAGAGTTGATGATGTTGAGGCTCTGATATGCAGAGCATGATAAATATTTGATAGATGTTGTGAAGTGGATAAAAGCATATAAACTATGGAATTCTTAAAAAAATGTATGACATTGGTTTACAACAAGGTGCAGAGCAGGGCGATATTGAATGCACAACACCCAATGCCTCATCCATTATAAAAAATGCAAGATGGGCATGGAACTTCCACCAGTAGACAGAGAGACTTCATAGAAACTATGAATAGACATAGATATCAGAGCATGTTTTAGGAGACCACACTTTTTCCAACCCCACCTTGTAACAATCCAAAATGACAAGTTTAGGATGATGAGCTTAGTAGAGTAGCAAAGTGAGATAGGGTTGGACATAATAGAGATAATACATCTTGATTTCATCCCTTTGTAGGTATCATTGACAACACAAAAACAATAAATTCATGTGCAACAATAATAAATGCATGTAACAAAAAATAAATACTTTTTTTTAAAGGTGAATAGTTCTCTTAGACTACCCACATGTTGTAACATATTGCAAAAATGTACTATCTCTTAAAGGATTTTATGAATGATATATGAACCCTACCCCAAGGAATGCGATAAAGCTAGCCATTATTTTAAACATAAATTGAATTTATAATAATTATATAAAATAAATAATGTTATTGAAATTATATAAACAAAGAATGCAATAGTTTTGAGGTTCATTTGATTGATTAATAGCTTTAGTACCTTGTTCATGCTTAAAAGAGTCTCTTTAGTCCTCTTTTTACATCTAATTTTTACATCAACTACCTTTTGACAACTACTTTTATGATGGTGGTCATATTCAATTATATTACTTTTGTGATGGTGGTCATCCTTTATCCCTTAGTTGGAATATTCTTTTTACCCAAGCGCTTTGTGATTCCCTCGTCTCAGCATGTAAATGCAAAGAGACGAACCCTTAGGGGACTAGGATGAACTAAGATGATCAAATGCAAGAAAATATTACCCATTGGAGGATCACAAAATAATTTAAGCAATGCCCAAAAATAATAATATAATGCACATATTCACCAACCACTCTTGTGGTAACATAACCGTTACCGTTATGAGAGTGTCCATATATATGGAACAAAATATGTGTCTCATACTAGTATCTAAAAATGATAAATCACCTACAATAATCAAACAAAAATGTATTTTAGGATCACCAATTTAATCTCGTGCCCATATAAGAGAGTTGATGATTGAGTTAAGGAAAGTCCTCTAGGGCATGTAAAATATGTTAATAGATACTCTCTTGCTTTCTTCTTCACATTTTCCCATGTTGGATATAACCCAAATGTACCTTAGATATGTAAAAATATTTGGATATAACCCATGTTTTTCATACCACCATTTTAGTAGGGATTCCGTTCACCCAAGTGTCTTTTCATTAACATCTAAAATCATTCACCCAAGTTTCCTTTCTAATAAGTTTCTTACATTTTGAATCATATTAATCAATTAATCAAGGATCTGAATGATCTTCAAAATGAAGCTTACTTGTTTATTTCACTTAAAATAGTTTGTCCAAAGCTTGATTTCTTGATTATAATCACAATCCTACCAACCCTGCAGATGTATGTAGAATCCAAGCACACATATATTACCTTGAAGGCTCACTAAATAATATACATATATATAAAGAAAAATACATTTGTATTGAAGAAGGAACATTACCATTAACACTTATTTTTATTTATGGGGTTAATAGTCATACAAATATAGTCCATCAAAGCCAGACTGTGTAAACAAGGTAAGGTTGGGTATGACTGTGTCCAATTTTTCCAAGAATCAAATATACATTCATGAGGTTATGAGCACTTTAGAAAAGTTAATCTCGAGATCTTAATCTCTTCTAAATGTTGATAAGACATAAACAATTCAATGTCTTTATCCCTTCTCACACTCATTTATTCATTTTGTCTTGAAACATGCAATAGGGTGCTAGTATGTGTAGATAGGGTTCCTTTATTCAAGATTGTTGTATATTATCACTTTTCCATTACCTTATGTATAAAAAAAACTAATCTACTCCTTCAATGACCACTCTTAGTTTATATATCATTCCTTTCATCTAAACCATACACCACTTTGTGAGAAACAACCTTCCACTTTCAAATTGACTGTCATAAGTGAAATAAGGTATAAGGATAGATTTAACTCTTATTTTAGAGTTCCAATGAGGGTAGAGGGTAATTTTACTTTCCTGACTCACTTAAACTATTTTTTTTAGCTTAGAAACCTTTCCTTTCCTTTTCATAAGTTCACATTCCATGCTTAGTTTGCCCTGCAAAGTCCCATCTATCTATTGGAATCAAGACCATTTCATATATTATTATTGTTTTTAGCTTATAAACATTTATTTATATTGTATGAGCCTTCCTTTTGAGTTCAAAAAAACTATTTTAGATCATTTTCAGTCCTTATTCAACTTTCATTGGTTATAACTCACACACTAGTTCCTTCTTAGGCAACCTTGTTAGGTCTTAAGGACCAAAATTAGACTTAGGTTCCAAAGAAACATTATAAAATCATGGATGGTCTTTAAGGATCATAATATACATGTATATACCCCTTTTAACTTTTGGATTACCCCTTACCTTTGCATTCTATATACAATCCTTACTTTGTCTTCACAAAGCTTATAGCCTTTTTTTGGACATTTATCCTTATTGGTAGTATCTAAAAGACCTTATCAAAGAATTGATTACATTTTCAAGGACCATTTTTGTCCTTTTAAATTATACTTGTCTTTCTTGACACAACTTCCAAGACACAATATACTTCCTTCTTTAAGGCATCCCTCAACTAGCCCTCTAACTTGATAAAGCTCCTAGGTTTGGGAAATGTACACATAAAAAATTCAAAATATTGAAATTATTAGATACAATTTTTTCTCTCCCATATTAATCAATCATTTCTTACCCTACTTTTTGAGACAAATTTACTTTTCCTTCACTACCGTTACTCCATTAGGTCTTATAAGCCCTCAACACAACACAATACTCAAAATCCATAATTATGGAGACTTAGAATTTTTGAAACTAGGTTAAATAGTTATATTACCTTAAATATAGTAATATTACAAAATTTCACCATGTGTGGATGGTTGAAACTCATTCTAAACCCCAAACCCTAATCCTATAGTTTTCATGCCCTACACAACCCTGAGAGGTATTGAAATTCATTATCTCAAGTTACACATCACTTAAAAAGATGCAAATACCATGTTAGGGTATATTTTAAACTCCTCTAACTCTAAAAATAGGATATATATCTTATACAATCCTTTTCATGACTACAATCAAATTGTAGTCAACTATGCATGTTTTCTTTGACAATGTGTAGGTTTGGATTGATAGTTCACATTTAAAAGCATTTAAAGATCTCTAAATGGGTTATATAATTCATTATTCATCTTTCCCCAATAATATTACAAATCTTCAACACTTATTCATACCTCTCTTTATGCTTTAAACACTTCTTGGCTAGGTTGTATAACCCAAAACATGGCATACATAGTTGTATATGCTTGTCACTTATTTGTCTTCAAAAACATACTTCTCATGAAATATTATAAACTCTTTCTCATTGTCTCAGAATATTAAATAATCTTTGACATCTCCCTCTCTTCCCTCTTTCAAAGAAATTATCCTTTCAATCCCTTCTAAATAGGGTTCATACAATATGCTCAAAGTTTCTTTTATTATGAACAAAGTGATGATTATGTAACACAATTTGATCCTTATAGTAGGGAACTAAGAAACACATGATTGGTATTAACCATATACACACTATTTAATATCACCATCTTTCATCTCCATTACAATCATACTTACCTCACTAGAATAACTGATGCTTGCATACCTTGGATGATCAATACTATGAACATGGTTGTAATAATAGACTACTCTCTCTAAGTTTCCTTATTTTAAACGTTCACCAATCACTTTAGAGACCTATAAGGCTCTTAAAACCTTCAAATATCATATACCACAAAGGATTTCCTTTCCCTCAAAAAATGGTTCAATCAAATCATGCTTTCTTGACTGTACTCAGTAGTCCTTCTGTACTTGCAGTTTACACACCAACATGAATATGGTCATGGCCTTAAGGGCTTGTTCAAAGTAACAATAAATTGGTTCAATCATATAAAATGAAATAATAACTCATATATCAATACATATTTATATAATCATAACATGATGCTCTGTTATAATACAGTCTTATCTTGGACTTGATGTACTTCTTAAGGAGTTTGATTTTCATTCATATTCTTAGAATTTATCTCTTTTCCATTCTTGGAGATATCTCTCCCCTCTCTTTCTCACTCTGAAACCTATATTCTTTGCACTCAACCCTATAAAAAACACATTATAAACCTACATATGGATTCATGGATCCCTCAATACAATTTATAATCAATCTGAAGTAATATTAAATAGAGAAGGGGGTAACAAAACTCAAACAAATTTATTTATTCAATAGTTTATCTTCTCTTTATTCAATAGTTAAGAAGAATGATTAACTACAGTTTGTGAATATTATTTGGAAATTATCAGTAATTAATTTTTGTAATTATGTGGCAGGTGGCATTAATACTACATGGGAGTGTTGTAGAAATGTGAGAGGAATTCCATAAATTAATATGAAATAAATCAAATGTACTGGAGCAACTCAATGCAGAATGACAAACATTGCACAAAATATCATGTGTGGTGGCTGAGTCCATCAATCAGAGGAGGCTTAGAACCATAACAAATTTTAGGTAGCCTGATGGATGACAATGGGTGAATGTTCTTCTACATTAAAACATGGTGTATCCTACCCACCACATTCTGATGGTGAGCTATGAGTACATGACATTCATAGATAGGCTTGATCATGATTTCTACATACAATGGTCATATGAATGGCCATATGATGATTCCATTTTTCCTGAAGTGTGGGGTACTCTTGGTGTCATTCTAGCATATTAGAGGGCCTTCTTGGAGAAGTTCTTACTAATGAAGGTGTCTAATGACCTGGATGTCTATGTGCATTTGGATCAAGTACATAATATATTCATTAGTGTCAAAATACCATTCAAAGTGAGTTTTTAACTATATAGTGTTTAGAATAACCTATTTTAGGCCTTTAGTCTTTGTCTGGTGAAACCATTACAACATTATGGAAGAGATACATAACTCTCATAACACATATTTTCCTCTCATCCAACTGGGCTGAAGTATTTCAAGAATGAAACCACTATTTTTTTATGTGCATGTTTTAGAGGATGAAAGTGATGGTAACTACAATCCCTCAAATTAAAGTGATGGTTCTAGAAGTCAAAAGAATAGTTTTATAAAAATATGTTTCAATATTGATAAACAATTTAATTTATTGCTAAAAAACTGCATATTTATGTATTACATATTTATTGATGTTCTTGATGTTGATGTTAGTTGTTGTTCTTGATATTGATCGATGTAGATAATAAGCTACTTATCTCACACTTTGCCTTGTTATTGATTGCATTTATTTGAAAAATTTCACTAATTCATTGATCACTATGTGGTTTATGGTTCTTCAACATATCTTTAGGTTCAAGGTATCTAAACATGCTCTTTGACTGTGTTTTTAGGACCCAAGGGCATTCAAATTAATCTTACTCTCTTCATGTAGGGTTCAAAATGATTTTCAAGTTTCATAAGGTCTATATGGTTTCAATACACCTCTTCAATCCATTAGATTTCCACACTTGAGCATCCATTCAACTTTTATATCATGATCTTTTCCTCAATGTACATTTAGACTCTGTCAACAAGGTTTCCAAGCTCTATCTCAAGGTTTTGACTTCACAATAATGTTTAAAAATGATATAAAAAATTTCATATCCTTTTAATAAAATACTTATACCTTTATAAATGTTGGATTCCATTTATTAATCTTGATTTCCACTATATTATCCACATTATTACCTCTTCTCTGCACATAGTCTCCATTTACTAAATCTATAAGTGACTTCTTGTGAGTTTATATTCATGGTTTTATGAATATCATTGGTTTATTAAGCCTATGAAGGATCTCTAGGCTCATTTCCAATATCAAATATCTTTTTAAAACACTTGATCTTCACTAGAATGCTCCTATACTCCTCTTGATAGTTTCCTGGACTCCTCTGTTTGCATAATGACCAATTACATGTATGAAGTGTTCTCCCAATTTTTAGATTGATGAAGGGATTTACCAAATCTATTTGAAGGTAATAGGTCCAAAGACACTTTTTGGCATCTTTCAAAATAGTTCCCAACTCCTTTGATATCTCACTTAACCTCTTTTACTGCAATTTGTATACTCATAAGCCTAAGTATGCTCTTTCGAAAAGGACTATGCCATCCTCAAACTAGTTAACATAAAAAGTAACAATAGGAATGATCTCTCATATGTTTAATAACATAAATAAGGACTCAATAGATTCAAACTAAATTTTAAAAAATAATACACTGTGAATCTTTTCCCTTTAAGCAAACAATAAGCAGTCAGTCTTCATTTCTATGCATAGAAAATAGGGTTGTAAACCTATTGTTAAAACTTGAAGTCACCATTCATATTTTTTTGGGTATTTATCCATTATTTTTTTGAGTACACATGAAAAAATTATCACAAAACCAAAATTGAACTATTTTTGAAACAAATGTAACTAGCTAAAGTACCTATCAACATTCATTTGCAAGACATTTGTCACCTTGGCACAAGTTCCATGGTTGATTGTCTGTACAAGTGACCTATGCATTTATTTAAATGTGTCTATGAAATTTTTATGATTTCAAAATCATTTGATGTTAGTTGATTTTGATGTTAGTTGATATTTGTTTATGATGTTAGTTGATGTAATGAATACAGAAAAAATTTAGCCATGTAAGTTGAGGTTCTTGAACTATATTGATTTGTTGTAAATCATGTATATTTCCCTTGAAGGCCCTTGAGGCCATGTATTTATTCATCTTTATGTGGAGTTGTATGTTATTGAATGATTGGTGGAGACAACAAATTTAGGTTGTAGGTTACAATTGTAAAAGGAAGATATTGGAATTTTTGGTTACAGATCAGAGTTAGAGTTTAGTGTGGAAAACATCATT
The DNA here is from genome assembly GCA_037957365.1 of Torreya grandis. Lineage (NCBI taxonomy): Eukaryota > Viridiplantae > Streptophyta > Pinopsida > Cupressales > Taxaceae > Torreya > Torreya grandis. The sequence goes on from JARHVA010000474.1 coordinate 5,279,394, forward strand.
GTATAGGTTGATAAAGTACAAACCTTCAAATATTTGTGATAATATAAATAACAAGGTGGGATTGAGGAAAAATTGGACCATTGAATCCTTAAGGCCTTTTAGACTATTGTCTCCATATTTTAATGAGGTAATCCTATAGATTTACAACATCAATCAACTATGTGATGAGATGATGATTGAGAGATGAATGTGTGGTCCTTGTAGAGGGAAAGATTTGTTACTTGAATATAAGAGAGGTAGTGAGCTTCTATTCATAGTTCACAAAAGGATCAAGTCTATTACATAGTCCATAACCCCTATTTTGGTAGATGTTGGAATGGATATACATTAGGAGAGAGGTAAGATTATTATGTTATCAATTTATTGATGTGAATAGCAAATAGAGAAGATCTTAATAATAATTCTTGAAAGAAAGAGATCCCAGAATGGAAGTTGACAATATACATGCCCTATTTCTATATTTGCACTATTGTTTTAAGACTACAAGGATTGATCTTTAAGAGAATCCATATGATCAGTGAGTTCGTAGAATCTAAAACATGTTGGTAAGTTCACTGTGGAGGTTTGAAGTGGTTTATAATCTCTCTTTGGTTGAAACATTATTGTTGATTGTCTAACAGGGACACAGTCCTATAGGAAACCCTTGTAAGTTGCACAGTCCAAGGGAAATTGAGTTAGAATGTGTGAACAAAGGATTGGATTTTGGTTTTCAAAGGTTGGAGGAGTTGAATTAGGGTAAGACCATCTTTATGTATTCAGGACATACATACCATATTTTATGAACATTCATAAATAATCCAGCCTATATGTTATAGGATCAAGCAAGTTTGTAATTAATATAAAAATGTCATGGATCCAAAAATGCCTATAAACTATGTAATTACCACTCATTTTTGCTCAATTTACATTTAAAACTAAAAAATAAGCCACATGATTAGAAGAAGCTAAAAAAATAAGTTAGGAAGCCACTCAAGGGACTTTAAAATCCATGATGACATAAACCATATGGTTATCAATAAGATGACATAGCGAATTTTCATAAGAAGTCATGTATTTTTTTTTGGTTAAGTAAATTTCAAACATAGTCATCCATTCATTCATAAAGGACTTAGATACACAAGATGAAGTAAGCAACTGGTGAAAAATAAACATTGATTTTATAGATTAAAATGTGAATAAGCATGTGTTTTAAGTGATTTCCATTCAGATTCATTGTTCATGTATGGAATGCCACATCTATTAGGAGACTTCCCATTGGCTTTTGTAAATAAGATATCAAACCCTACCTTCAAAATCTGTAGCTACTACTCATATATGTCAACTATTCCTTTATGGTTCATTTGCATGGCCTACACAGTCACTACCCTTGCATCATAGAGTGTTTTTGTGTAGGCATGGGTAGCTTGTAGATTGAAAAACTTTATTTCAATGTCCATATTCTCATCCCTCAGTGTGAGAAGTGCACAATGCAACTTATTGACCTCTTTGGTCTTGTTAGCCAACATAATTTCCAACTTGAAAACCTTTGCCCTTACACCATCAAGAAGCTCAGTCAAAAACTAGTTTTCCCTCTCAAGTGATTATTTTTTGTAGCAGCTAGTGATAGTTGCAAACCAAGATGTTCTTCTGCACCCATTACATTCTAGGATCTCATCCTTGCGAAAAGTTCTTCCATGTCCTCAGGTAATTGAGTAACCACATTATCTTCTAGATTTGGGATTTTGTTTGTAAAAAATATGATAATGTGAAATTCAATGATAGCATTCAATATTTTCAGCATTGAAAAGCTAAAAAAGGTAGACATAAATGAGGGTCCATGAGAATATTCAAAATCTAAGAACATCTAATTTTTTATAATTACAAATAGTTTCCTTACACATAAAGAGTTCTCTAACATAAATGAAAACATTATATTAGAGTATGAAATATTTACCTATGGCATGGTCATTTTGATGTATTAGAGTGTTACCCCATTCCTTCTCGCACCTCCTCCCCTACCTTGAACCATGGGCCATAGTCATCAATAATTTGTGTCAATTACTTGAATAGACAAACACATGATATGAGAACAAAATGTCAGAGAGATAAGCCATGCATACAAATCTTATATTTCACTCTTCTCCACCATGGTTACTTTTATATAGACATAAAAACATGCAAACATGTGAAATTTGTCACCAAAATATGAAAGAATAAAAGGAAAATAAGGTATACATGTGAAGACGATATATCAACAGTCAAAAACATCACATACCATACATTAAAAAATAAGATGAGTAAATAGGAAAACATTGCATCATCGAACCTTGCATGATTGTGTAATACATCAGTAAATGCAAATTAACCACCAAACCATTGCTTGAATTGTATATAAACAAAAAACTACGTATCCAACATAAACCAAATATGAAACACTTGTATTCAAATCTCCTGTCATATAACATATGTTTGGCCACACATCAAACATGTCATACATATTATGCCAAAATATATGTATATAAATAATAATGTCCAATGTAATAGATGCAAGGCAATATCAATGTTCATGCCATTGCCTTTAGGCCTTTGGAAATGGACAAAAAAGTGGAAGTGATGAACCACATGAATGCACGCATATGCATGTCACCTTGGACACCTACATTTAAAAATGTTTAGTTTAGAAATATTGAAAAAATGCAAGAATAAGACACCAACATGAAGAATAAACTTGTTGGTTTTAGTAAATAAGAAGCAACTATCATACCTCCTAAACATGGTCCATCCATGCCTATGACTACACCAAATCATCTCCACCAAAATCCTATATGTAATAACAATATACATCACTATCAAAATATATAATGGTAGGGCTGAAGGAAAGGTATAACGAATAAATAAGAGTGCATATAATACGTAGTCATTGTAATAAGTATAATATCAATTTGTGAGGTAACCTATCATGCACACTTTAATTTGTTATTCCCCCTCGATGAACATATCTACCATTTTACAAATGCATTTCTCTCAAAGGAATGTGATCTTCATCACTAGAATGGGCTTGAGGGTCATCCCTCTATAATCGAAACAATGATTTTTGCAGAAATATCAATGTTAATATTGAGTAATATGAATTAAACTTAACATTAAATTCATAAAAACCAATGAACATAATGTATTTAACTTAAGGTCTATTGTTGTATGCACCTTTTTGTTCTCCACCCATTTTATTGCTCACTCCATTTGTCAATTATATTCTCTTTGCTGAATGTAGGCTTCCCTTCTCCATGCGTAGTTTTCACTTGAATTGTATGTAGCCATCTCATCTTTGATAGAATTTGAGGTTATCTCATTGAGTAACATAACTCAGACACATCCTCCCTAGCCATCCACTATATTTATAGCCTATCTCTCTTATTGATGCTCTGATTTTTCAAGAGTCAGTCTATTGGCCTCCTTTCTATTTACCTTTTGTTGATTTTTCTTCCCTTAGGCATACATTTCCCCCTTCTAGCACTCTTAGAGGGCCTATTTGGAATGGGTTGCCGACCATGAATCTTATGATGGTGAGTGTTAAGTCTGTCTCATGACCAAAATGGATGGCTACCATTAGCTCTAAATATGTCACATGGCCTTAATAAGCAAAGGTGCACATTCCACCTCATAATACCCTAATCCTCAATTCTGTACTCACTTGCATAATGTCATTCAACAAGGAAGAGATGTGAGGTTAAAGTCATAAATAAATAAACAAAATATAATGTCATCAAATGCAATATCATGTGAAAAGCATAAAATAATAAACATAAGATAACATTGTTGGGTGAATATTTTGTCACCAGCTAATTGATGAATAAAATAGGTGATTTCAACCACAACATAAGGAGATTGGTCAGCCAGATGTGTAGGTTTACCACATCAAAGGGGGACAAATCTCTCCTCTCATCAAGGGGAGGTTCCCTGTAACTATGAGGAGCTATATACTATATATATATGCAGAAAATAACACTTAGGGGTAGGACAACACCATCCATATCTCTTCTTTCAGAGATGATGTTCACAAACAAAGGAGAAAGCCAGGCTAGAAACACTGAAGGCACTTCTCTTTTTTCAGAAGTGTTCTTGCAATAGACAACATGAATCATTTTTGGCAGTGATAAGTAACAGGTAACAAGGACGCAGTAACTAGCATAATGAAGTGTAGCACAAAGTCTCCACCTCAACTACCCAAGAGTGAAATATGAAGGATAATGGGGGCACAAAGTCATCCCAAGATCCTTTACACAAAAATAAACTAAACACACACACTAAAGACAATTATGGCAGCACAAAGTCTCTCCACAGTTGGCTTCAGAACACCTTCTTGATTACTTCCATTAGTTCTACTTATTTCATTAAAATAGACAAGAACACATTCAAGAAATATACATAAGAACAATCCCCTAAATGACACAAGCTATAACAGCACAAAGTCTGAAAGTAACCTGCTTTCTCATTCAAACAAAGAAATATGATCAACAATCTGAGCTCAAAGTCTCAGTAATCACCTTTCAATTTTAGCAGAGTTTTGCTTCTATAATCCAAAATATCTCCCTGGTGAAAAGAAGAGATTACGATATATAATAGCCAAGAAATACTTGGCACTTTTTTTCATGAAATGGCCCATGTTGTATTCAATGCCTTGAATGCATTTTCCATTTTGTTAAGGGGCCGTGCTGGAATAGGATGCCTGCCTTAACTGTGGCATGTCAATTCATCTCAAAATATCTTCTCCTCTACATGGGTCATCTTATCTTTCTCCCAATAGGTACGCAACTGTCCCCTCACTTTCTTTTTGCAATTTGAGCTCTCAGGCTATCTTTTCCCTTTCTACTGGTTCTTTCGGCTCCCTCTTCAGCTAGTCACTAAGTTTGTTTTTAAATTTTGTCTTTTTCTAGCTTTGTCTCTTCCTGGTTTTGTCTTTTCCTAGAATTTGAGCTCTCGAGGCTATCTTATTTTTGTCCTTAAGGCCTTTGAATGCATTTGGGTCCATGCTCAAGCCTTTAAAGATCAACAGTTATTTCATTGCCATAAAGATGACATTCGCATGGCTGTCACCATTTGAAAGCCAACGGCTAGTTTATTTCCCTAAATTTGATGATTTTGGGGACGTCACCGGATGTATGGATTCCAACGGCTAGTTCATGGCACCCAACTTTGATGTCTGCGGACCTGTCACCCCTTTGTCAATTCTTTTGGCTTGATTTCCTTTGGATTTCCTTTGACCAAACTTAGTCTTTGAATCCTTTCGAAGGGTACCTACCCTTTGGCGTATTGAGAAAGGTCAATTTCCTAGTCGTCGAGAGCCCCCCGTAAGGGTACTTGCCCTTCAGGGTTCTTCGAGCAGCTTCTTCTTTAAATCCTTCATCTTTCCTGCTTATTCCCTCAGTATTTTTTCTTTTAGGTGAATTCTTTCGAACAAAAGTCTAAAGGAATTCCTTCAGAATTTTTATTTGGAAGAATTCATCTTGTCTTTTGCCTTGAACAAATCTGAAGAAATTCTAACTTTTTTTCCTTGTTCACTTTTCCAAAGAAAACATTACCCTTTTGGCCTTTTGCAATGGTCCATTTTACTCATCACCTACCCTTTGCAAGGGCTATTTGATCTCTAAAATTGCCTTTCAAAAAAGTTACAAAGGTCCTTTTGGCACCTAAGTGCCCTCTGCAAGGGCACTTGTCCTTCGGGCTCTCTTTCGAGCCTTTGATCATTCCTTCAGACATTTTATCTAAAGGATTTTACTTGTAAAATTTTGCCGCAGAAAATCCCTCTAAAAGATATCCTTTTGTTCCATTTTCCCTCTACAAGGGTACTTACCCTTCGAGCTTTTGGACACCTTCCTTTAAACCTTTTGATTGAACCAAATGATTAAAATGTCTTAAGTATTGGGAACTTGTTTCTTTCCTATAGAGTCTATAGAAAATAGCCTTAGAGTTTAAAGAAATAAGCTTGTCGAGTTTGTAGAAATCAGCGTATAGAGTTGGTAGAAACAAGCCTATGGAGTTCGTAGAAACAAGCCTACAGAGCCCGTAGAAATAAGCCTACAGAGTCTGTAGAAATAAGCCTATAGAGTCTATAGAAATTAGCCTATGGAGTTCATAGAAATAAGCCTGTAGAGTCCATAGAAACAAGCCTATAGAGTCCATAGAAACAAGCCTGCGGAGTCCATAGAAATAAGCCTATAGAGTCTGTAGAAATAAGCCTGCAGAATTTGTAGAAATTTGAAAAAGCTTGAATAATGGAGAATTTGAATACTCAAAACAATTTTTTGAGAAGGGAAAAGAGAATTTTGGTCTGCAGGACCAAAATAGTTCATATGTTGTCCCAAAAATGAGTGACAGATTTTGGGAACAACAGTTGGCTCCAGTTGGGGAACTTCCTTTAGTTGAAATTTTGAAACAGTTGAGGGGAGTAGAAACCAAAATCTCCAGTGCCTTCAAGTATGCCATTGGGCTATGGAGTCATGCTACCCAAAAAAGAAAGGTGCCAAAAATGAAAATGAAAAGAACAAAATAGAACTAAGGACTATACAAATATACATATGTATAGATGATCTTATTTGATACTTCAAGAATTGAAGTGCTTCAGATGCTGTCCACTATGAGACAATGAAAATGGAATTCCATACTGATAAACCAATAAGAAACCATTTTCTCCCTAGAATCAGTGATGGCAAAATGGAACTCTCCACCAGGAATCACATTTTTTGTGCACTCCTTTTGGTTCTCTCTTCTTGCCCCATGGCAAGATGTGGTCTCCAATTTGAAAACCATAAATCCATGCTCTCTTGGTGAAGATTCCTTTTCCTAAATTTGGTGCACAGTAGTATGGTCCACTACTATAGCTTGTTGCTCTTTTGGTTCAATCCAACACATGATTTGATAGTCCCCCTCAGATACTTGCCAATGATTGGCATTGTCAGGCACACTTGGTCACAAGACCAATTTGATAGTGTACCTATTATCTTTGAAATTGAGGTGAGGAACCATAAAGGTTACAAGGACATCTAATGAATTTTCATGATTATGAGGCTCTCTGGACACTATAGAAATATTGAAAGCTTTAAAACTTTCAATTTGATCCCATACCAGATTATGATAATGTCGCAATCTTTTGTTATTGGTTTGATGCAGGTTCCTCACCTAACAAACCACTAGTTCAGCATCTCCTTTGGCATGAAGGAGATTGATTCCTCTATCTTGAGCAACCTTCAATCCAAGTAGTAGATATTCATACTCAATAGTGTTTTTGGTGTTGCTGAACTACAACTTGTATGAAGAAGGAAAAATATCTCCTTGAGGAGATATCAACACAATCCCAACTCCTGAACTGGTAGAGGAACAACTGCCACCAAATTCTAGTATCCATACATCATCAGAAGCTGACCTTACCTTAGATTTTTCTTCATTTGGAGGGGAGGATTCTTCTACACTTATACTGCGTTCTACCAATCCTTCTGCTATTCTATTTGAACCAATTTTTAGATTGTCATTTACAAGACTTTCATCTGCTAAAACCTAAACATCCTCTATGGTTAAGAAAAATTTACCCATTCCTGAAGACTCAAATAGAGTTTGAGCTTTAGGGGTTGGTATTTGAGTGACCACATATTTTACCTCCTTCTCAGGAAGTAGCCTCTACATAATGCCTTTGACTGGGATCCTTGCATCAGACGGGTCCATACTTAATTTGTCACCAACGTCCTTACAGAAATTTTGCCCAAGAGAATGCCGTATGAGGCTGGGACGTCATCCTCCAAGATTATCATCTTGATCCTTTTGTCTGATAATACTGCAAATACAAATTGGGCATCCTTGATTTATCCTAGCAGTGGCACTTGTTTGTTCTCCATGGTGAAACATCTCCCAAATGTCTTGGTCAGTGTGAGACCAAGGGATTCAGCTACTTTGGCAGGCATGACACTATCAGATGCACCTGAGTCTATGATACAATTATTTAGCTAGTGTCCATTTATTAGCAGGGAGACATAAAATGGTTCTATCCTACTGGGAGCAGCAGGAGGAGTAATCACAAGGTTATTTCAGGTGGATGTGTTCTTGGGGGGACTAGGAGTTACTTTCAAAACTGCTTGTCCTATAGGGATGGTTTTATCCTTCATACATTCCACTAATCTATCCAACTATTCAGGGTTGGATTGTAGGAATTCAAATTCAGTCATTTGAATTTTGGTCTTCTTGACATGGTCGACTATGTCAAATGATTGAAATAGACTAGGAATAGAGGAAGAAAGTTCATCCTTCTAGTTTTTTTTTGGGGGGGGGAGGACTGATCTGTGAAATTGAAGTTGAAGGTGCATAAATGTTTGGGGTACTTACTTTTTTAATAATCATCGAGTCCTTTGGCTGGAAAGGTAGAGAAGTACCTCATTTGGCAATTGAAATTGCAAGCTGAGCTCACTCCTCTATTTTTTCTTTATCAACTTGATGGGTTGACTGATTCTTGGACCGGGTGAACACAATGTATGATCCCTTAATTGCTTTATCTTCACTTTTGGGTTCATCCTGGTAATTTAGGAAACTAATGTTGGAGTCGCCAACTAATTCTTCTTCTCTCTTTGTGAAGAGATTAACGTCATCTTCTTGGTTCAATTTAGGCTAGAAAGAGAAATCAAATTCTGTTTCCAGATATCCAACTGTTTAGTTGGCTAGTGCTACTTTAATGGCAAGTTTCCCCTGTGGGCAAGGCAAACAATTTGGTTGCCCTTGACTTGTGGTAGCATTGCCTTGATATGACTAGTTCTGAAATGTCCTCCTTGGCATATCTTGATAAGGAAGAGCAGACATACCTTGTGCCATTTGTCTTTTCAAGGTTAGCAATTCATTTGCCAGATTTTGTACCATTTGATCTATGGTGCCTGTAGATGGATATTTAGAGGATGAAGAAGATTTACCTCTGTTAGTATCTCTCCTTATCTTTCCTACCAAGATAAGATAATCTTCCACCTCAGTAGCCAAGTCCTGAGCAACAACAAGGTTTATGTGGCCAGCACGTCTAAGTATAAAACTCACTTCAGCCAGTTGTGAGTTGATGAAGAAACATTTAAGGTTCTCAGGTGTTGGCTGAGCAATTGTAGGAATCCTGTTCCTCAGCTTGTCAAATTTGGCAATGAAGTCCCTCATAGGTTCATGAGGTTCTTTCTTCATCTATGTGAGTTGGGCTAGTAGGGCATGTGCATCTTCTGCAAGCTTGAACCTTGCTTTGAACTTAGCTTTGAGAGTGTTCCAGTCAGTCACAATCTAGGCCTGTAGATGATAGAACCAGTCTGTAGTAGCACCTTTCAATGTTTCTACAAATAGCTTGACTACTACATCCTCATACTCCATGCTTATCACACCACAGGCTATGCTAAAAGCTGTAATGTGTTCATTAGGAGGAACTCTCCCATCAATAAATAATTTGGGGAAATTCTTCTTTGAACTATGTGCTAGCTCATGTAGAGGTGGAGTTAAATTGAGTGGGCCAAAAGAGTTACCCCAGGGGCCTTAAATTGCCATGATTTGATTATGGAAAGTAGGGATAACAAATCTGGGTGGAGTATGTATAGGCAAAGCTCTACTAATATTAGAAAAGAAGCTCTGCCTTGTATTGGTGACCTGGTGTTGATAGGAGAAAGACTCCTAGTTTGTTGAACTTGAAGTTGTGGAAGAAACAAATCGAAATTACCCTGCTACACCAACTCAAAAATAAGGTCAACAACACCTTGGGCTCTCTAGCTTCTAGTATAGCATGGAGTTGCCAAATTATAAAATAAAAATGGAAAAGAATTGACCCTACTTCAGATTGAAGTTTGAGGCTTCAAACTGTTCATTCTTCCCTAGCGGCTCTGGTTCACAGACTATATTACAAAATGGAAATGGATAAGGCTATAATGATAATGGATAAGACACAGGTGATGCTTCAATCTAAATCTTGAGGCTTCAAATTGTGCAAAATTGATGTGTCCCCAATAGAGTAAATGGATATTGGAAAAGAATTAAAATTGCTCGTTCTTCTCCAGCAGAGTCACCAAAAATTGTTGGGTGAATATTTTGTCACCAGCTAACTGATGAGAAAAATATGTGATTTCAACCATAGCATAAGGAGATTGGTCAGCCAGATGTGCAGGTTTACCACATCAAAAGGGGACAAATCTCTCCTCTCATCAAGGGGAGGTTCCCTATAACTATGAGGAGCTATATATATATATATATATATATATATATATATATATATATATATATATATATATATATATATATATATATATGCAAAAAATAACACTCAGGGGTAGGACAACACCATCCATCTCTCTTCTTTCAGAAATGATGTTCACAAATAAAGGAGAAATCTAGGCTAGAAACACTGAAGGCACTTCTCTTTTTTCAGAAGTGGTCTTGTAGCAAATAATAGGAATCCTTTTTGGTAGTGATAAGTAATAGGTAACAAGGGCACAATAACCAATAGAATGAAGTGTAGCACAAAGTCTCCACCTCAACTACCCAAGAGTGAAATATGAAGGATAATGGGGGCACAAAGTCATCCCAAAATCCTTTACACAGAAATAAACTAAACACACACACACTAAAGACAATTATGGCAACACAAAGTCTCTCCACAGTTGGCTTTAGGACACCTTCCTGATTACTTCCACTAGTTCTACTTATTTCATTAAAACGGACAAGAACACATTCAAGAAACAGATATAAGAACAATCCCCTAAATGACACAAGCTATGACAACACAAAGTTTGAAAGTAACCTAATTTCTCATTCAAACAAAGAAACATGATCAACAATCTGAGCTCAAAGTCTTAGTAATCACCTTTCAATTTTGGTAGAGTTTTGCTTCTATAACCCAAAAGATCTCACTGGTGAAAAGAAGAGATTTACAATATATAAAAACCAAGAAAGACTTGGCACTTTATTTCATGCAATGGCCCATGCTGTATTCAATGCCTTAAATGCATTTTCCATTTTGTCAAGGGGCCATGCTGGAACAAGATGCATACCTTAATTATGGCATGCCAATTCATCTCAAAATATCTTGACCTTTACATGGGTCATCTGATCTTTCTCCCAATAGGTATGCAACTGTCCCCTCACTTTCTTATTACAATTTGAGCTCTCAGGCTATCTTTTCCCTTTCTATTGGTTCTTTCAGCGCCCTCTTCAGCTGGTCGCTGAGTTTGTTTTTAACTTTTGTCTTTTTCTAGCTTTGTCTCTTCCTGGTTTTGTCTTTTCCTAGAATTTGAGCTCTCGGGGCTATCTTCCTTTTGGCCTTAAGGACTTTGAATGCATTAGGGTCCGCACTCAAGCCTTTAAAGATCAATGGTTATTTCATTGCCGTAAAGATGACATTCACACACCTGTCACCATTTAAAAGCCAACAACTAGTTTATTGCCCTAAATTTGATAGTTTTTGGGATTTCATCAGACATCTAGATTCCAATGGCTAGTTCATGGTGCCCAACTTTGACTTTCGTGGGCCCATCATCCCTTGGTCAATTCCTTTGGCTTTATTTCCTTCAGATTTCCTTTGACCAAACTTAGTCTTGGAATCCTTTCAAAGGGTGCCTGCCCTTTAGGGTCTTGAGAAAGGTCAATTTCCTAGTCACCAAGAGGCCCCCACAAGGGTACCTACCCTTCAGGGTTCTTTGAGCAGCCTTCTTCTTGAAATCCTTCGTCTTTCCCCTTTATTCACTCAGGCTTTTTTCTTTCAAGCAAATTCCTTCAGACAAAAGTTCGAAGGAATTCCTTTGGAATTTTTATCTGAAAGAATTCATCTTGTATTTTGCCTTGAATAAATCCAAAGGAATTCCATCTTTTTTGCCTTATTCATTTTTTTGAAGAAAACCTTACCCTTTCAGTCTTTTGCAATGGTCTATTTTGCTCATCACCTGCCCTCTGCAAGGGCTGTTTGATATCCAAAATTGTCTTTTGGAAAATTTACAAAGGTCCTTTTAGCACCTAAGTTCCCTTCGCAAGGGCACTTGTCCTTCGAGCTCTTTGTCGGGTCTTTGATCATTCCTTCAGACAAACCAAAGCTTGAAGGGCAAGTACCCTTGCAGAGGGCAAATGGAAAAAAATGATATCTTTCAGAGGGATTTTCCAAGATAGAATTTTACAAGTAAAATCCTTCAAATAAAATGTCTGAATGAATTCCTTCAAACATTTTGTCCGAAGGATTTTACTTGTAAAATTTTGCCATGGAAAATCCCTTTGAAAGATATCCTTTTTTTCCATTTGCCCTCCGTAAGGGTACTTGGCCTTCGAGCTTTGGGACACCTTCCTTTGAAGCTTTCAATTGAACCAACTGATTGAAATTGCCTAAGTGTTGGGAACTTGTTTCTTTCCTATAGGGTCCATAGAAAATAGCCTATCGAGTCCGTAGAAACAAGCCTACAGAGTCCATAGAAATCAGCCTGTGGAGTTCGTAGAAACAAGCCTGCGGAGTCTGTAGAAACAAACTTGTAGAGTCTATAGAAATAAGCCTATGAAGTCTGTAGAAATAAGCCTATAGATTATGTAGAAATTATGCTATAGAGTCCATAGAAATAAGCTTGTAGATTCTGTAGAAACAAGCCTGCAGAGTCCATAGAAATCATCCTTCAGAGTCCGTAGAAATAAGCCTGTAGAGTCCATAGAAATAAGCTTGCAGAGTCCATAGAAATCTAAAAAATATTGAATAATGGAGAATTTGAATACTCAGAACAATTTTTTGAGAAGGGAAAAGAGAATTTTGGCCTGCAAGACAAAAATAGTTCATATGTTGTCCCAAAAATGAGTGATAGATTTTGGGAACAACAAACATCATCAAAGATAATCAGATGTTATTACAACATTTAGTTCCTCATCCATTTTAGATTGTGAAGCATCAAAAAGCCAATCACCATCATCATCAACATCCTTATCATTGTTATCATTGAGGTCATATGAATCCACCTCCTCCTACCACATAAGTGAACATATATATGTGAGTCCATCTCTAAACATATATGAAACAACAAACATGGGGCTATGAGCATGTCAAATGAAAGAGAGACTAGAAAAAATACACACATTTGTAGGGATGGAGTCTTTTCATAGGTGACTATCAACCATGTCCACGTGGCTCTACTCCACCCCTTCTAGCTAAAACACAAAACAAAAAACAACATAGAAATATGCATTGCATGTCAAGAGATTTCTAATCTTGATTATTGTAATAAGGAAGAAAGAAACATTACTTAACATGAGGAGAAATCAAACATTAAGGGAAGCCAAAGGTTCTCATACATCTCTTGAGAAATAGTCATTGGATGCTTCGCGGACACCTTCTTCACCTTTGGTCTATTCCACTCCTCCTCCTACAATATTAAAAAAGATATAACATATAAAAATAGGTATGCATGATTCAAAATTATTGAGCATGGCAAATGAAAGAGAGAGTAAAAAAATATGCACATTTGTAGGGACATAGTCATTATGCATGTGACTATCAACCATGTCCACGTGGCTCCACTCCACCCCTCCCAACTAAAACACAAAACAAAAACAACATAGAAAAATGCATGGTGTGTCAGTGAAACGTATTGTAATTTTGATTGTTGTAAGAGGGAAGAAAGAAACATTATTTAACATGAGGAACAATAAAACATTAAGCGTAGCCAAATGTTCCCATACATCTCTTGAGAAATAGTTATTGGGCATTTTGAGAACACCCTCTTCACCTTTGGGCTGCTCCACCCCCTCCTCCTGTAGTATTAAAAAAGGGCAATGTAATAAATCAAAAGAGGGATGCATGGTTTTCAAATATTGAGAATTTTACATATGCGACAAGAATATTAAATTAAGTATTGAAAATACATGGACCATTAATAAAAGTACCTATTTTATCCCCTTGTTTGCATCTTTATTCAGTAAAGATTCCATCTCACACTGGGATCGCACCCATGGTTATTCACAGGCAAGGGATGGTTGTCTCATAATAGTGGGAATACAATCCCCAATTGTTGATCCTCCATATAGTTTCCTCCTTTTATCTCCAAGGGGGTGAAGGGAATGTCTAAACTAAGCACTTGCATGCAATGAGGACTTCTGACTAACTTATTTCTCCTAACATAATGCATGTCACAATAGATTAGCAACAAATAAAAAATCATACAACTCAAATTTATGTTCGAGTACAGTAGTTGGAAATGCATACCATTTGTTTAGTCTCAGCATAAAGTTTTTTGAGGTAATCATATAATTCCCACTGATCCATCTTTAATCTACAGTAGTCAACATTCATAGTATTTTTGCCAACAAAAAATAACTTACGTTCAAACAATTTATGAATATTCTTTACAACACTAACCCTTACCAATGAAATGCTTATAGAAATCACCGTAAAGGTCACCATGAGAGTACAATGGTGTACCGACTGCTAGGGTAATCTGCCTAGTTGGAAACATAATGTAACATTCATATAATAATTAGGCCAACCACTATTCATGAAATTGACACCCTATATTGAAAGTATATATTACAAGCCTCCAACAAGGAAATGTACATATGAGAAGGCATTACGTTTCTATAGATAGTGTAACGTTCCAAAGGAGATTGTCTTTCCACATTATACAAAATTAACATACCAATTCATTTGGAAATAATCTATATAATATGGCAATGCCTCATGTGGTGATTCAAGGACAAGCTAAACGAAACTTTGTATGTACTAGATGAGATAGACAAAATGTAATGGATACATTACATTTTGAAAACTTTAAAAGAACCAAAACATGCTTGTTGTAAATTTCAAAGGTTAGTAATAATATTTTTGAATCTTGAAATATGAAGTCCATGGAGATTATATGCAAAAAATTTAATTTTAGTTATAGATTCTATGAAAGACATTGAGGACAATATTTAATAATCTCACTAAACATTCTGAATAAAGAAGTCAACAATCATAAGTATACATTGCATAATACAATGGGAGTACTACAAACACAAACATGGATTCACAGACTCTTACTTTGTGGAACTCTGCATAAACACATGAAATATGATAATAATAACACTTCAATATACTTAAAAGTACCCATACATGATGACCCCATCACAAAGAATAGAGTACATTTAGGCACTTGCAAGCATAAATACGCAGGAAATGGTGAATAAACACATAAGAATTAAAAATAGAGCTCAAGAAATTAAAGCTTGGAAAATACTATAGAGGCTCTTATATACCCTACAATGGGAGTAAAACAAACATGGATTCACACACTCTTACTTTGTGGAAGTTTGCACAAACACATGAAATATGATAAGAGTAACACTTTCAATGTAATTAAAAGCACACTTACATGATGACCCCATCACAAATAATATATTACATTTAGGCACTTACAAGAATAAATACACATGAAATGGTGAATAAAAACACATGAATTAAAAATAGAGGTGAAGATATTAAAGCTTGGAAAATACTAGAGAGGCTCCTATACACCCTGTTCTACCCTATTGAATAACTCTCTTCCTCTAAATTCATAGTGCATATGACCCTGTATATAAGAGCTTGTCCTTATGTATAAAAATAACTTATTAACAAAGACAAAATCTTGAACGAGCTTAGCCTTATGTATAGTGGGTATTTGGCAAGGAGAAATAGGGCCCAAGAAATAATAGGTATAGGTAAATTGAAGACAGATGTCCTTTTAAAGGATTTATTACAATCTTCTCTAATTTTATTTGCATTTTCATCTAAATAATTTATGCAAAGGAGGCTTATCAACACATTGTGAACGTGCTTATCTGAAGCTTTTCCCCTTTTTCCCCATACCTATTCTTGCTTCCTATGTTGTGGATTTTATTTGTGTTAATAAGTTATGCATTCAATTTTTTTCACATTTATAAAAAAAATTGGTATTTCTTTCCGTGTTTAGCTTATTCAATAACCACTTTCCCTTCTATGATCACAAATATGAATGACTCTATCCTAAATAAGTTAGGGATTTGGTTTTATGTAGGGTCATATGCACTGTCATTTTAATAAGGTAATGTTGAGTTTTGCTTTCTTTTATCATTTAAAATGACCAACTATTAAAGGATATTCTATGTTTGAATAATACAACTCTATTTCCTATGAGGAGGACTAAGTATGTGTTTTTTTATGAGAAGAACAACTTATAAACTACGTGGAAACTCAAGAACACTAGTTATAAACATATTTCCCATTATTTAATGTGTTTTTAGATATTTAAATGTTTGAAGTTGTGTAGAGTTCATAATCATGTTTACCACTGTGTGTTAAGACACACTCTATAGAGAATCAAGGGTAACCTTGAATAGGGGTATATGGAACCCTCAAATAGAATGAAATAGTCACTTGACTCTATGCAAATGATAAAAACTTCCATAATTAACCTCAATGTTTGACTGGTGTAAAACTTGGGATTGAAGACCAACTCCTTCACTCTTGTTTGGACCGTCTCCACTTGAGTTATCTCCCTCCACCTTGGATCTACTAGTGAGTGAATGGTGAAGGACATATGTTTGGCCTTTAGGCTTGGCATTACCCGATTCATAGTATGACATATGAGATTAAGGAAATGCTAAGAAGACATGATTATCAACATGTTAGGGCATGATAATCTGACATTACCATCAAATGATTTGCATGCCATACTGGGTCCATGCCATGTGATAAGTTCAGTGACACCTGCATAGTCACAGTTTGCAGTTGGGTTGATAGTGATTGCCAATTGGTGGTGACTATGGTGGGGATAGTTAGAATGAAGTGAAGGTGTTAGCATCAATTTAACTATGGTTTTGACCATTTTAATTTTGGTTAGTCATAAGCAAATACTAACCCCTCGATGACCACTAATGACTAGCCTCCAATGATCGGTGACGACCAGCCTGCATCGAGAGTTGGCATGTATTAGTTAAGCTCTATCATATTAAACACTTAAAACTGGTCCATATGTATTTATTACTTGTTAAATTGTATAATTTTGATGTTTTTATTTATTTGTTTGATAATTGGTTTGATTTTATCATTATATTTGTTATAGTTTTATTTTTTCTCCTCTCTTTATTTAAGTATTAAGTATTAATACATATTGTTCAAAGCATTCTCGATGTTTTTCACTTTGTTTAAAACTTGTGACACTAAAAAAATCATTTTTTAGGTCTTTCTAAGTTAAGAGGCACCTACTTATTTCACCCTAGATTTTTCATCTTTCAATCTTTCACTCTCAGTTTGGTACCAAAAAAATCTTAATTTGAATTTAATTTTTTTAAAATACAAAAATATTATAGTTCATTAAATCTAAAAAATCATAGATAAATTACATAAGGTATTGTTAAAGCATTCAAAGGCATTCTAGACAAAAAAAGTAATCATTAGAGCCTTTATCATCATTTAAAGATAGTATTTTCCATTGAACAGTTTTGATGCTTGACCTAGGGCTTTGTAAGTTAATAGAACTATTTTCAATTATAGAATTTACTATTTTTTGATATATCATTATGGCTTAAGATCCTGATACTTATAGGATTCTTAGAAACCCAAATAATTTGCAACATAGGCCCCTAAATATTCATTGTTTTGCTTCAATTTTAAATATTATTTTCAATCTAGGGAAATAAGTATAAAATGTTTATTTTGGAGGTCACATACATATTAAGATACGAATATCAAAGTGATGAATTTTAAAATCAAGTCCTAGCAAGCACAATCATCAAATTAGTTCTGGGCATGTTTGTCCTTTGTTCGAACTACGTGAGACACTTTGTATTTATCAATAGTATGCAAGATATTTCAAACAAATATCCTCGATCACTATCAAAATTTTGGGTGAGATCAATATCACTTATAGGCATACATTTTTGCATTCATATTTGATGTAGGATCACCCAAGGTATGTGGGAAACTTGCATCACTAAAAAAAAATGTCATTTAAAATTTTGGTTGCATTTATTTGTGTATGCATTTTGTCAAACACTAGACATACACATGGTGATAGTTTGACATCTTTTGGCACCTTGGCCCAACCAAATAATGTTTTTTTAGGTTTTCTATGTAGATGGTGTGGTAAGATTTGTTTGGAACAATACAAAGCAAATTG
>JARHVA010000474.1:5302500-5315000 GCA_037957365.1 Torreya grandis
TTTTTTTCTTGATTATGCCCTAACTATGTTCTTGTACTTGAGTATTCCCTACCTCCTTTACGTACTTAAGTATTCCCTACCTACATATCCTTCTTTCCTTACCTACTTGAGTTACCTGATTGAGTATGTCCTACCTAATTAAGAATGCCCACCTGATTGAATACCCAAGTCATATCTTGATCTTGAATACCCATATCTGATCCTTATTGTATATATATTAACCAAGACATATCCTAAATACCTGATACCCAATTAAATACTCGAGCTATATCTTAAAAGGAGTGGGGGAATTATCATGATTTAAAATCAGTAGAGGAAGCATTATAGGATCAAGGGATAAAGGAGAGGGGTTATTATTAAGGGATGCTTGAAAATTAGGAGAGGGGGAATTATCACCTATATAGATAAAGGAGAGGGGGAATTTAATGAGCCATTTATTGAAAATATAGGGGAATTCTCACCTAGATATATAGAAAAGAGTGGCTAGGGACGATCAGGTAAAAGTCTTAAAGTAAGATTCAGGATGAATTCCTAAATAGTTTATGGGATTTTTTATCAATGGGTCTATCGATATGCATACATGATTAGCCTGTATCATGTGAACTATAATAGTAATGATACATTCACTCATACATGACATATATCACATACTTAGTACTACATGAAGGTATACAGTCACTCGTACATGAAATCTACTTATAGTCATGATATAGTCACTCATACGAGACATGAATGTAGATAATCACCTTAATATAATCCATTAATAATATAAGGAATAAAACACCATTAAAGAGTCATTGTAAAAATATACCATTCAATTCAAAAAAAATGTTAGATAGATGGGTCAATCCATGCATGTTTCAATTCCAATTTCATTCATGCATGACCTAACTAATTTATTTCAGACTCACATAAATCATAACTATATTTTATCATTCCAAACTCACATAAGACACTAAAACTACCACAATAACTACCACTACTATTTGGGGTAGATGGAAATTCTTTAGAACCCTAGTTTCTTAGGCTCAAATATCAAAATCACTCTTATTGTTATTTCCCCCTCCCCAAACCATATGGAAAAAGGGGGTTAAGATCATAAATCATCATTCATCATCATAATCACCCCCTCATCATTCACCATTGTATCTCATCCATATCTCATCAACCTTCATTATCCCTCATCATCCCTCATTGTCCATAATGACATAATCATTGGTCCTCATAATCCCTCATCATCCCTAGTCACTCCTTTATTAGCCCTTATTTTCCCTCATTCATCCCTAATCACTCCCTAATCATCCCTTGTTATCCCTAATCACTCCCTCATCAACCCTCATCACCCCTAATTATCTTTAGACACTCCCTCATCATCCCTAATCACTCTCTCAATGGCCTTCATTATTCCTAATCACACCTTCATTAACCTCATCATGCCTGGTCATCCCTAATCACTTTATCATCATCCATCATTACCCCTCATCATCCCTAATCATTTTGTCATCAACCCACACCATCATTAATCACTCCATGATCATACCTCATAATCCCTTATCATCCCTAGTCACTCCCTCATTAGCCCTCATTATCCCTCATCAGCCCTTTTCATCCTTCATCATACCTAATCACTCCTTTATCAACCTACATTATCCATAATCATCCATAGTCACTCTCTCATCATCCCTCATCATACCTCATCATAACTAATCATCCCTAATCATTCCTTTATTATCCCTCATTATCCCTAATCACACCCTCATTGACCCTCATCATTCCTACTCACTCATTCATCATCCCTCATTCTTCTTCATCATCCTTAATCACTCCCTCATCAATCCTAATTATCCCTAATCACTTCATCATCTACTCTCAGCTTCCTTATTCAAATCTTCATTAGACCTCATTATCCCTCATCATCCCTGATTACTCCCTCATCAACCCTCATCATCCCTAATTAGTCCCTCATCACCTATCATTATCCCTAGTCACTCCATAATCATCTACCATCATCTCTAATAATTCCCTCCTCATTTTAGGTTTTGATTTTAAGGGGTTTTAGGGTTATGGGTTATAGGTTAGGGTTTTGGGTTTTAGGTTTAAGGGTTTAAGGTTTAAGTGTTGTAAATTTTATAGTTTATAAGTTAGGGGTTAGCGGTTAGGATTGTAAATTATGGGTAGGGGTTATGGTTAGGGAGTATGGATTATGGGTTATAGGTTATGATTGATGGTTTTGGGTTTTGGTTTTTAGGGTTTTGAGGAGTATGTGTTAGGGTTTAAGGTTTAGGGGCTTAGGGTTTAAAGGTTTAGGACTTAAGAATTAGGCTTAGGTATTAGAATTAGGGTTAGGGTTTAAGGGTTTAGGGGTTAGGATTTTAGGGGTTATGGGATTTAGGGTTTTAGGGTTTAGAGTTAAGGGTTTGGATTTTAAGGTTTAGGGTTTCAAGGTGTATGGTTTATATTATACTGTTTAAGTTATATGTTTTAAGGGTTTAAGGTTTAATGGTTTATGTTTTAAGGGTTTAAGGTTTAATTTTTTAGGAGTTAAGATTTTGGGTTAAGGGTTTAGGGTTTAGGGTTTGGGTTTTATTGTTCAAGGTTTTAATGTTTTAGGTTATGGATTTAGAGTTTGGATTTTTATGTTTTAGGGTTTGTGTTATAATATCATTCCATCCCCCTTTTTTATTATGTTCTTCTTCTTAACCCTTTGTATGGTGCCACTTTGTTTGTCAAAATGGGTGCTCATTATTGGAAATTATATGATAACAAGGCCTTATTTATTCTTATACCTATATTGAGACTCTTTTACCCATTAGGGAACCATAATATGTCCTCATTCAACTTTTTGAATAGTCTCTTCAAAGGTATAAGGTAGATTGATACCTAGGGGTAGCATTGAGGCATTTATTTGGATAGGAATGTGGAGAGTGTTTGAACAAAAATACCAATGCTTTCATCATTCCTCTATGGTGTGGTATCCACCATGTATGTTATTTTTCCCAAATTTCTTGAAATGGTCATAGTGGAGGACTAAATGGGAGTGGATTATAGAAATGACACTACTAGTTGAAGGGATGGCCTTGAAAGGGAATGTGGCCTTGAAGGGGATGGCTACACCTTTCATGTGCAAAGGTTTAAACATTTGGATCATGTGTTGAAACTATAAAGGAGTAACTTAAAATCATGGGACTTATGACCTCAACATAACTATGAATTTTTCCCTGAGTAGGGATTACTAGTTTTAAGTCTGCATCATAGTTTAGTGCCTTATCTTCTTTCTTGTCTTATTCTTCTAGCATATTTTTTATTACAAATCTAACCTATTTTGGTTTTATTTATTCAAACTCTTCCACTTTAATTTTATCAACCTGAGCCTTTTTCCCCACCTCTTCTTTTGATTATCCCAATATTTTAGTACCTTTATATTCTTGCCCTTATTCCTCATATTCCTCAAAAAGAGGACCCTGTTTAACAAATAAACCAATTTTAGGTCCTACTCTATTCACATCCTTGGGAGAAGATGGATGGGTCATGGGGTTTATTTGATAAAAAGGGGGTGTTTTTGAGAAGAGGGGAATTGGCTTTGCCAAAAAGGGTGGAATGGGAGGTGATAGGGAAACAATAGTCATAGGAGGGGGAATTAATAATGAAACAAAAGTAGATGGTCTAACCTCCTCAAGTGAAATAAGAGATTTAGTTTTTTATGTTGGAGGTTGAGATTGAAGTTGTAGCCATTGGTGACTAGAGAGTTGTAGGTACCTTTTAGACACATCCCCAAAAATATATGCTAATATATTGTTATTTAATCTATAATGAAGACAATCCCCATGCATATCATTGGCCAAAATATCACTCATGGTTGAGTATATTGATAATTATTCTTAAATTCAAAATTGGATGGTTGATCTAGGGTTTGGTCCACCTAGGGTGCTTCTCAAGTGTGAGGTTGATGTACATGGCCCATCCCAAATGCCTGACTAGATTTTATCCTAGTGTGATTGAAACTATGTGATTGAGGAATATATTCATGTATTCTAAAGTACCAAGTTGAATAGAAATTATTGTCTTAATTGAATACAAACTAACCCTTTTACTATGCATCAATGTGGTCACATCATTGATTATATTCAAGCAAATAAATGTATATAGTTATTTATGATCAAGCAATAGTTAAATACTTATGGTTTATGGTCCCACTTTCGAGGTCTTATACTAGGAAGATATCACTATCTACCAAAATAAATCTATAGGAAGGGAATTCAGTTTTTCAATTTGAGAGTTGAGCCAATTCAAGAGTTGAGCCAATCCCAAATGTAGCCATTAATGAAAACTATTAGTGGGATGATTGATTACCTTATTTATGGGTCATTAAAGGATATGTATTGAAATTAATTAAGAGATTAGATCCATAGTATAATGGATCACCATATAGATAGATAGGTGGTCAACAACATCTAGAACCAAGTATAATCTAGCTAATAGAGTCCAACATCTAAACATGGTACTCACTATATGTAAGAATAGTTTTTAGGCACTGTAAATAATTATACTTAGACATAATGTTGTATAATGGAGATTCTAATTTCAATATTATAATAGATTCATATGTGAATTATTTATTAATATATATTTATTACTTGTGAACCCTAATAAGCTAAGGTGTTAAAAAAATACTAGTCATTATCCTAGTAATAAGAAATGTTTAAGGGTTCTCTTATGCATACGAACTTTGATGCACTTTAAAAATTCTTGGAAACATTAAACCTAAACCTTAAATCCTAACCCTAACCTTAAAATCTAAAACCTAAATCCTAAACTAATAAACCCATAAACCCCAAAACACCAAACTCAAAACACCAAACCTAAAAAAACCATATATCCAAAACCCTAAATCCAAAAATCTAAAACCCCAAAACCTTAAACTCTAAAGCCTTAAATATTAAACAATAGACACTTGACCTTAAACCCTAGACCAAGACACAAGACATAAGACCCAACACTTAAGATGCAAGACCCTACACCCTATACCCTAAAACCCTAAACACTTAAAACCTTAATCCTAATTTTTAAATCCTAAAACCTGAACCCTAAAAAACCTAAATCTTAAGTTACCTAAACCCAAAACATAAAAATAAAAAACCCTACAACCCTAAAATCCTAAAACCTAAACCCTAAACCCCATAAATTGTAAACCCAATACCCTAACTCCATACCCTAAACCATAAAACCCCTAGCCCCATAACCCTAAAACCTTAAACCCAAAAAACCTTAAATGATAAAACCATAAAATCCTAAATCCTACAAAATTAAACCTTAAAACCATAAACCCCAAACCATAAACCCATAAATCCAAAAACTCTAAACCCTTTAACCCTTAAATCCTAAACCCTAGACCTTATACTCTAGACCCTAGACCACTCTAAACCCTAAACCCTTAAACTCTAGATCCAAAACCCATAAAACATAAATGGTAATCCTAAACCATAAACCATAAAATAATAAATAATAAAACCCTAAAATCTTGAACCCTAATCTATATACCTAAAACCCTAACACCTACCCTAAACCTCAAAACTATAAAACCGTAAACCATAAAAGTATAAACCCTAAACCTCAAACCCCTAACCCCTAACCCATAAACGCTTACACCCTTACTATAAAACCCTAAAATCCTTAACCCTTAAAACCTAAGCCCTTAAAATTAAAACCCAAATCTTTGATATCACTCTAATCACATCTACACATAAAATTCACTATAGGTAATTCTTTTGTCTATAGTAGGTAGACTACAAGCATTTTATTAACAATCAAACTAGGTACATAGAAAGGGTGTCAATATGCCATTAAACATTTTACACACACAAAAATGAATATAAAGGTTTTCACCTATGATCGGTAAAATCAACCAGCTAATTAACCAACTCTCTAAGGGAATTTAACCTGTAAGTTAGTTTTATTATTAACTCAAAACATAAAACCAAAATAAGTAACTATGACCATTTATTTAAGGAGGTGCTTTATAAATAAATATGCATGCCCCTTTACAATTTGTTTATTACTAAAAAACTAAACTAAGGTTAAGACTTTGGAACAAGTCCTAACAAATCCCTCCATGATCCAAAGTCAGTTCTTCAGGCACATGCCAAACATTTTTCTAAATTTTTCAAATTTAATTATGTCAAGGGGTTTTTATAAAGATATCATCTATCTGATCAACATTTGGGAAATATATTGGATCAAGTACTTTATTCAACATCAGAATTCAAAGATAATGATATTTGACATCTATATGTTTTGTTTTGGCATGAAATATTAGATTTTTAGACATCTTTATTACACTTTGATTATGAATGTATAATTGTGTAGGAGTAATCTAAGAAATATGAAGATCTTCAAGAATGCACCATAAATATATAATTTATCTGGAAGCATCTCATGTTGTGATGTATTCTGATTTTGTTGATGAATTTTCCATTGTATCCTACTTTTTATAACACTATGCAATGGGAGTTCAACCCATATGCATAGTGTATACTATTGTGGATACTCTATCACCCACACATCCAATAAAATCTACATCAAAATACCCAATAAGGTTTAAGTTATTATTGTTTCAATACTCAAGGCCATATGTTTTTATTCCCTAAAGGTAATGAAGTACTCTTTTTATTTCATGCCAATGAGTTTCTATAGGCTCATGCATAAACCTAGACAAAATTTTGGCTACAAAGGATATATCAGACATGGTAGTCATCAAGTATATAAAACCTCCTACTAACTATTAGTATTTGGTGCCATCAAAAAAGGTACTACCACCATCCTTAGATAATTTTAAGCTACTTTCCATTGAAGTGAGTGTAATTTTGCAATCATTCATGCCAAACTTGTTTAATAACTCAAAAATATACTTAATTTGTGAAATGAAAATACTTTGATCTTTCTAAGTAACTTATATTCCAAGATAATAGTGAATAAGTCCAAAATAAGTCATCTCAAACCAATATTTTAGTTCTTTCTTCACATACTTTTGTGGCTTTCATTATTTCCTATGATAAACAAGTCATCGACATAAAGAACAAGAATTACCAATTTCTTTCCCTGCACTCAAATATAGAGAGTATCATCATACTCACTATGTGTAAAGTCATTTTTAGACAAGTAGGAATCCATTTTTTTATACCAAGCCCTAGGTGCCTATTTGAGCTAGTGGAGAGCTTTGATTAATTTACACACTTTGTGTTCTGTACCCACTTTCTCAAAACTTTGGGGTTATTTCATATAAACTTATTCATGTAAATTGCCATTAAAAAAATCACTTTTGGCATCCATATAATGTACTTCCTAACTATTTTGTGCCATTAACGCAAGAACCATATGCATAGTGTGCCATTTAGTAGTTGGTGCAAACATTTTGGCATAATTAATGCCTTCTTATTGTGCATAACCTTTTGCAACAAGCCTTCATTATCTTTATCAATAGACTCATCTAATTTATACTTTACATGATAAACCCATTTGCATTTGATGGGATGAACATGTGGAGGAGGATCAAATAAAACCCAAATATTATTGTTAAGAATGGCATCATACTCATGTTGCATTGCATTGTGCCAAACCTATTCAGTAGAAGCTTCCTTAAAAGTGGATGGCTCAGTGGAATAAGTAGTAACAAACATTGCATAATTTACCTATTTACAAGAACTCTTAGGACCCATTAGGCAAAGTTCATCTACTTTCAAGTCAGAAAAAGTACTTTAAGGTTATTTTGGATACTTATCTAAATTGCTAAGATCAAGAATACTATAATTCTCTTCATTTTCACTATTTAGAGGAAGACTTAGAGAATTTTAAACATTTTATAAGTCATTATTCTATGAAATACTCAAGGAAGTAGAATAAATGGAATGAATACTTGTTTAATACCATGATCTATGAGATTTATCCTCATTATTCAATCCCTTAGCATGTTTTTTAATCTTCCTCTCTAACATATTAAATTTTTAGTCAAGCTTTGTAGTGTGCATAGTACCCAATTCATCAAATATCACATCCCTGCTCACTATGAATTTTCTTTCATCTTGTGTAAGCAAACAATACCCATTTTTATTTGTTGAATACCTAATAAATATGCATTTTATACTTTGAGGTTACAAATTAGTTTTGTGTTCAACAAGAACTAAATCAAAACAAACATGTCCAAAAAATTTCAAGTGTTTAACTTTTGGTTTAAACCCATGCCAAGCCTCATATGGAGTTTTACCCAAAAGTGCATCTATAGGGGACCTATTTCTCAAATACACTATAGTACCAATAGCTTCTTCCCAAAACTTATCATTAAGATGTTTATAGTGAAACATAGATCTAGTTGTGCCCTTTAATGTTCTGTTCATTCATTCATAAATTCTATTCTATTGTAAAGGATAAGCATTATTATATTTTTGGTGGATTCCATATTCTTGAAAATAATCCAAAAATTCATTTGAATTATACTCACCACCATTATCTAAATGAAGAGTAGCTAAGTGTGAACCTATTTATTTTTTAACTAAGTGTAGCCATTTAACAAACTTAGTGAAAACCTCTGATTTGTTTTTAATAAAAAAACACCCAAGTAATCCTATAAACATCATCGATAAACAACACAAAATACCTGAGCCCTTCAATGGATGACTTCTTCATGTCATAAACATCACTCTAAACTAACTGTAAACATTTGTTAGCTCACCAAGAAGAATTCTTAGGAAAAATTTCCTTATTTTGTTTGCCTAAAACACATGATTCACAAAGAATACTATATTTACAAAAAGTGGGCAAACCATTCACCATGCCATATTGTTGTACATCCACTAAAGAGTGAACATTAAAATATCCATAGTGAAAATGCCACAAACACTATGTAAAAATTATACTTATATTTGTATAAATAACTACTACTAATTCCACTATGGGAGGAATCACTTTGCAATACAAAAGAACCAAATTTCCATCCTCATAACTTGTATACATTGTTCTATATCCATATTTGACTAAGTTAATATAAATGAGCCCATTTTTTATAGAAATCTGATAACCCTTATTACAATTTGATAACCATTCTTATGAATAGTTACCAAGCAAATAAGATGTTTTGGTAATGTTGAAACATACCAATCAGTCTCCAAGTATTTGACAGAAACATTAGGAAGAAGAATCTAAATAGACCCAAGTCCTTATGGAGTATGCATAGACTTATCTACCAATGATACTAGAGTGAGAGATGCTTATTTGAAATTCCAAAATAAGATTCTCTTAAATTTCATGTGTTTGGTTGCACTTGTATTATGAAACCCACAGATTTGTGAACTCATATCTAGCCTCATATTCCATATAAGTAATTTTCACTAAAGTAGTGAATGTGGATTCATGAGAAACATATCTAGATTCATCATAATCATGGTTAGTCTATTGAGTAGAGTTACACTTAGTCACTTTTTATGGCCTCTAAATTTTATCAAAAAGAATCCTACACTGAGAAGCAATGTGACCAAATTTTTGACATCTATGACATTAAATGTTTGATTTAGCTCTACCTCTACCTCTATATGAGTTATGACCACATCTTATATCACTCATAAAATTTGAATGATAATGGATACATTTTTTATTAGAATAGTTATTTTGATAATATCCTATAGCTCTATTTAAAATCTTCCTCCTCTATAACCTCTAACCCCTCTATAACTTTGCCCTCTATAGTTTTATTGACCAGAAGAAGAACTAGGCTTGGAATATATAACATGGGATTCCTCAGTTTTCTTAAATTTCTTGGGTAGAGAGAGGTCATGTTGAATAAATAACTCAACAAGTTTATTCAAAGTTATTCCTAAGATCTTGTTAGAGACATGAAGCATTTACACAAATTTTTTATAAGACATAGGTAGTCCATTCAATTCAGCAGTTACAATGAGATCATCATCTAGTTTACCAAACCTAGCCTTAATATACTTAGTATAACTATTATTCAACTTATACATGTACTCTCCTTTATCCCCATCTTACTCTAATGATAAAGTAAATAACTACATGTGTATATCTATCTTTTTATGATTGGGATTTTTGTCATACAAGTTAGATAAAGTCTTCCATGCAGTGTAAATATGGAGGGAGTTTTAAATATGAATTTAATTATATCTAGTGCAACAACACTTGATTAAATATAAGGATTTAGAATCACTCATATTGAAAATATTAAGTTTAGATGGTTCTGTAGGAAACACATGATTTTCACTCTTCACAACATCCAATAATTCATTGAAAACTAATGATGCTTCCATTAAATGTTTCCAATTATTGTAATTGGAAATCATTAAATAATCACTATCTAAAAGCAAATTTTGAATTTTCAACATTTTGAAATGAAATTAAATGCTAAAAATTAAAGAGCAACACACTCACAATAACACTTGGCGCACAACAATGCTTCTACGGGGTTTTTCACTAAACCTTCACATAGAGCAAATGAAATATGTTTAATAGGTTTTCACTTAACCTAACCAAAAAAAAAAAATTTACACTCTTATTTCACCAATTACACCCTTGATTCACCAAATAAACATACAAATATTCCTTTTCTCTCACTATTTTTTACCCTTTTACATGATTTATGCCCTTTACAATATGTAAAAGATTCCAAAAAATGGAATATTTCCCCAAAAAGCAAATTGGCCAAATAGAAAAGTTGACCAAAAGTGAGATTTGAACCCTGGACCTCCAAATTCTAAGGTTTTATACAAAATAAGCCTTTTCAATTGATCTATGACCTTTATAAGACATATAGAGATAAATTTATAATTAAGCCTAATTTTTTTCTCTACGAAAATAAAACAAATCTACCTTCCCAAGTAAAAATTTATTTATTTGTAAAAATATTTTTAAAGGGATAAAATCCTTTGTCTTTAGGTGGACCCCCATAACACTAAATTTTTTATCAAACTATATCAAAAAAATTTGAAAATGAAACTTTTATTTTTCTCGCATAAAAAGGTTAACGACATATTGGCACCCTTTCTATATACCTATTTTTATTATTAATAAAATTATTGTGGTCTACCTATTGTAGACACAAGATTTACCATAATGGTGATTTTTATTGGTTTAATTGATTTGATTTCTATCAAACCTTAAACCCTTACCATAAAACCCTAAAATACATAACCCTTAAAACCCAAACACTTAAAAGTAAAACCCAAAACCTTAAACCCTAAACTCTAATCAAAATAACTATAAAAAAATATAATCATAAAATCCTAAAATCTTAAAACCTAAGTGCTAAAATATAAACCCTAAACACCATAAATATCAATCTCCTAAACCCCAAACCTCAAGTTACACAATGATAAAATTGATTCGATATAATAATTGAGCCTTATTTGATTGATTAAAATTTGGGATGGTGAGGATCAATGAGTGAGTGATTAGGGACAAGGAGGGATGGAGATTATGAATGATGAGTGATGATGAAAGAGTGACTATGGATGATGATAGAGTGATTAAGAATTATGGGGGTCAATGAATGATTATTTAGGGATAATGATGGATGAGGAGGTACGGGGAGGGAGTGATTAGATATAATTATGGATGATCAGGGAGTGATAAGGGATGATCATAGATAATTAAGGATGATGAAGGAATGACTAAGGTTGATGATAAATGATGAGGGTTGATGATGGAGTGATTATGGATGATGAGGGCCAATGAGGTAATAATTACCTAGGAGAATAAAAGATGAGAAGGAAGTGATTAGGGATGATTAGAGATGATGATGGAATGACTAAGGTTGATGAGGGAATGATTAGGGATGATGATGGATCATTAAGTTTGATTAGGGATTGATTATGGATTATGAGGAACATTAAAGGATGATGAGGGTGTGACTAGGGATGATGATGAATTATGAGGGTTGATGAGGGAGTGATTAAGGATGATGAGGGATGATGAAGTTAGATTAAAAGAGTGATTAGGGATGATGATGTTTAATGAGGGCATGATTAGGGATAATAATGGAGTGATTATGGATGATTAGGGATGATGTGGGATGATAGAGTGACTAGGGATTATTAGGGATGATGAAGGTTGATGAGTTAGTGATTAGGAATAATAAGGGATTATGAGGGGATGATGAGGGATGATGAGGGACAATGAGGGATAATAAGGGAGTGACTAGAGATAAGGTATGATGAGGGTGAGATTAGGGATAATAAGGGATGATGAGGGCCAATGAGGGAGTGATTATGGATGATGACCTAGATAATGACGGATAATAAGGGAGTGATGAGTGAGGATAAGGGATGATGAGGGTCGATGAGGTAGTGATTAGGAATGATGAGGGGAAATAAGGGACAATGAGGGAGTAATTATGGATGATTAGGGAATATGAAGGTCAATGTTGGTGTGATTAAGGATAATAAGTACTATTGAGGGAGTGATTAGTATGATTAGGGATAATGAGGAATGATGAGAGAGTG
>JARHVA010000474.1:5320000-5322500 GCA_037957365.1 Torreya grandis
AAGTGGGTGATAAGGTGTGTTTTATATTGAGACCTAACAAGATCCCTATCCATTATGGAAAAGGTTCAAAGTTAGCACCTCATTTTATTAGGTCATTTGAGATCCTGGAGACCATTATTCTCTTTGCTTATCTTCTAGCCCTACCACCTAGCCTATCATGTGTTCACAAAATGTTCCATGTTTTTTTTACATCATTATATACCTAACACTACCCATGTTCTAGATTGGATGACATTTCAAGTAGAAACATATGGAATTTTGGATTTAGAGCCCATGTGAATTATAGTGTGTATAGGAGGTTGGGCCTTTGAGGTTGAGAGCTAGACCAAATCAGTGTCAATTAAAACCAATATGATGAGACAATTACCACTTAGGAGGATACAATAATAACTGGGGGGCTAATAGCCTCATCTCCTCTAGTGACTTCTAAGAGGAAGTTTGCATAAGGGAAGGAGGATGCGATGCCCTAATTTTCATAGTGCTAGTTTTTGGTACTTTTCCTTATTTTACACATATCCTATTGTGGCATGTTCTTTACATTATTTTAGATATGATATAATTATTTTTATATTATGAATAATATAATGGATTTTATATTATTGATGTTATTATTCATTTAATAACTACTATTCTAATGCTAGTTGTAGATGATTTGAGTTTGATAATTAAGATGTTATTTTTATTGTCACACTAGTTGAGTTAATACTTTTGTTGATGGCTAAACATTTAACATCAATGAATCAACCCTTTCACCTATCATGAAGGTTAAGATGGAATCGTAACAGTCTAATAGTTAGGATCTAAAAGGTCTTAAAAGATCTAAAAGATGTGCAAGGGTTTTTTTTTAATATATTTTGAGAAATAATAAGTGTGTCAAAGATCAGCAATACTTAATTATAATTTTAAAAATCAAATAACTCTTTTAAATATAAAGGAAACATATTCCAAAAATATAATCTAACCTATCCAACAAAGAAACCCTGTTAATTAGATAATCTCTTGAAGGAAAGATTTATGTTCCTTTAAATATATTTCTCTGTTAAGTTATCAAATTGTCAATATCTTTTTATGGTCATGTTTCACTCAAAGTAGATCAAATGAAAATAAAAACAAAGAACTGAAAGACAAATAAAACAAATAACAATGAATCCCTAAGAAATAAAGCAAAATAATAATTAACATAACTAAAAAATAATTACCTTAATAAAGACTACTAAGTCTACAAATAACACTTAATCAAATAAGAAATAACAACAATTACAAAAGAAAACTAAATAAACTAAACTGAACTTCTATCTAAACTAGACTAACACTAATCTGAAACAACACCTAATTATAAGAAAATAAGAAAGTTATTTACTTATAAACCTAAACTACTTAATGAAAAATAAACTAAATCAAGAAGTCGGTTGATAATTAAGAATTAAACAAATAATCAACAACTAATAAATAAATAATTAACTTAATCATAGAAACTTAATGACTAATAAATAAATAAATAAATCATAGAAACTTAATGACTAATAAATAAATAATTAACTATGAATTACACTAAGACTTAACTAAATAAACCATAGTAAAGGACTCAAACAAAATATAATCTAAAAGACAAACATAAATAAACTAACATAAATAAAATAACTTAAACAAATAATAAAAAAATGAAATTTGAGTCCTAAAAAGAGTCATCTTAGCAAAAATGAATGATATTTTTATTGATAAATAGTATTTTAATACAAAAATATTTCATATAATTAATACAATCTGAATGGATCAATTACATGTCACACATAATGAAGTATTCATCGTTATTTGGGCCAAGTAGTTTAGATTCTGATCATATGACTGTAAATCTACAATAATCATAAGATATTAAACATAATAACTTTTAGATAATTGATTTTTAAATTAACTGATAAATTTAGATATACATGTGCTAATTAAGTGTGTTACTCAACTGTTAGAGAATATATTATTGGTCTATTTGTAAAATTTGTTCTATCTCAAAGATGTTACATAGAAAAAGGTATGATGATTAACTTTGAAGCAAATTAGAGTCTTCAATAACACCTATTTCATGTTCCTCCCTTTGAAATATCACCTTGATCTCATTATATAATTATCTCTTCAAGACATAGTTTGAAAAATAAGTTATAACTAAGTTTAGTTAGTTATTAATTAAGTTTAATTTGAATTTTATATAAATTCAATTAAATTTATAACTTGACCTATTTTTAAGAGTTAAATAAGTCTTTTAAGGATCAAAACAAAACTTTAATAGACTGATTAATAACAAACTCTAAACAGGTGGGGGCCCTTAAACATCACTAACATTTAAATAATTAGAATATGCTAAACATTAATATGAAATAAATAAATTAAATGAAAGTAAATACATTTAATACTAAGTCCATATGCATTAATCCATATTCAATAATATATGATGAAAAAACCAAAAATATATGTACTTTTAAAAAAGTTTTCCCACGATCATGTATCA